>BSBK01002019.1:17500-232500 GCA_027943335.1 Chamaecyparis obtusa | reverse complement strand
ATGTTTTTGATGCTCCTAGAATTATTAAATATAGAAAACCAAAATATTTGATTCATATTGATACTAACATTTTGGAAGCAATGTCTAACAAGATTCCCATGTGTACTTGTCAAAGAAATGTTAATCGTATTTGGAGATCATTTTTTGAGAATTTAAACATGACAGGAAGATGTCAACTATTTGTTGAAATGATGAGAAATCTGAAATTTAGGCCCATCATGAAGATTCTTGGGCTAAGAACGACAGACGAGTCAAGTGAAAAATCTATTGTAAAGAATCTAATGACTGCATATGAGAGTGTGGGTTCTACATCATGCATGAAAGATAGTAATGTCACACGACATGTACTTACATCAATGATAGTAAGCACTCAAATGAAGAAATCTTGACTCATTATAAAGACAAGAAAAACATTAAAAATAAGTAGAAAGTCTCTAATGAGAGCCTTGAGAAGGTGTCAAAGAGTGGAAGATCCAAATAGCAATGAGTTATGGGCATTTTCCGGTAGACTACCATGAAAAGATAAAGCAATTGTTGAAGCTTTGAAATCCTTGATTGAAGAATTTTGGAAGAATAATACACAGGTATCTCCTAATCAAAGAGATGTTGTAAGAAGGAGGATTGGTAGTCGAATTCATGTTCCACATCCAAAACATTTTTTGGATTCAACTCAAACACAATTCTTTGCAAAATTTATGCATACATATCCTCAAATTAAAATTAGTCAGAGATATTTTGAAATGTGTAAACCTTTTTATGTGAAGATAAATCACACATGCACAACTTGTTGTTGTAGGGTACATATTGAATTTTCTAACCATTTTGAATTTTATAGGAATATATGTGTAGCTTTGCACTCTAACAATGTTTTGCAGGATTGTAACATAAATGTCCCACCTAGATCTTCAAGGGAATTAATATCTACCATTTTATGTGAAAGAGTGGATGGTCAACAATTTTACAAGCTCTCATGCTTGAATGCTACATGCATAGATTGCGGAGGTTTGCAACATTTGCCAATTTGTCAACATATGGAGAGTACGCATGCAATCGGTAATGAAATAGTAGAATTTGGAAAATATAAGACCATGACATACAATCTAAAAGATGGAAAAGAGGCTAAAAGATGTGATTTAGTAATTGAAAAAATTCCAGTGTATCATTTCATGGACATTTTTAGTAAAAAAATTATTTATGAGTATGCAAGGCATACACATAGAGCGCGATGGTTAGATATGCAATTCAAGTTGTGCAAGGACACATTCCCACTTGATACCATTGTTTTAGTTGTGGAATTTGTAGAGAACTACACACTACAACCATAGAATGAGGTGCAAGCAAAGTATTACAGCTCTCAATAGGTTGCTATATTTGTTCATATAGCATTCATGCATGCACCAGACAGTATAGAGGAGAACAAGAAGATATTGAGGGAGTATCATTTTTATATCAGTGATGATCACTCACATTCTACAGAGTTTGTACATGGTTGCTTTCAACTATTTTATAGTTATTTGGCAAATAGGGGCATAAAATATCATCGACATATCATTTGGTCAGATAATTGTGCATCCCAATTCAAGAATTCACAGGTGTTTTATTGGTTGTGCAAGATGCATAAGATTACTAGAATTCAATATATGTGGAATTTCATAGAGGCTGGTCATGGAAAGGGAGAGCACGATGGCGTGGGTGCATGTATTAAAAGAGCATTAGCACGTGAAGAATTAAAGTACACAGAGAAAGAAACATTGTTAGATGCGGGATGTATTGTCCAATGGTGTAATGCTACAATGGGTCCAGGTAATGAAGGTGAGTCTCTAGTTCATATATTTTTTTGGTTTATGGATGAAACTAGCATTGCACCATATGAGGATTGTTGTACATTGATAGGATCGAGTGAGCTACACTCTTTTAGAAGTTGTAATGTAGGTTCATGGAGTATCCACACACGACATATGGCATGCTTTTTTCATCATGTGTAGATGAAGATTGGGATGGGTGTGAGTCAAAGGAATGGGTTGACAAATGGTATACATGTATTCTAAGTCCACTTGCCTCCTATCATCCCCATGAATCACTACAACCAACAGAAATGGAATCATCCATTGACTTTTATCTCTTATCTGATCTAGTACAACTAGGTTGGTATTTTCCACATACAAATAATCTCAAATTTAGTACTTTATCATAAATATTTAGTAAACTAATGTCCTCATTATGTTTATATCATTACAGGCCATGATTTTGCTATTATTGCACTTGAAGACAATGAAGAAGGGATAGATTATTATTTGTGTCATTGTGTAGAGGCAAAAAAGAAATTGGATCACTTAGTTATTGATGGTGAAGAATTAGAATACCCTATAGGAGCAGTGGTTGTAATTGGTACATGGCTTAGAAGATATGCTATGAAGAACCCTAGGTTGTGGTTGTTCAAATATTGGGAGACACACAGAAAGATTCTTCATTATTCAAACCTCATCGTTGCATCAAATGTCCACTTAATCAGATATGGGGGAAGACCACAAAATAAAACTCTTTAGAAGGTTCGTGAGTTAGACCACGAGGCAATACTTGAGACAATCAAGGGTAGGGCAGACCCAATTGGTTCATTGGACTAAATGGAGATACAAAATATCATAACATGTCAAATTTATATAGCACTATAAATTGGGTAGATTGTAAATTTCTCATGCATTACCCCGTATGTATAACGGGAAGTTTGTAACATTTAATGACAACCTTTCTCTTCTATTTTTTGGGGCAATACCGGAAGGTTTTCTCTACTCAACTCTTTCCTCCAGTGCTCCTATTGAGCTAAGTTGTAAAAATATTTCTCATTATTAATAAAAGAAAATTTATAATAGAAATCTTATAGTTTAGAGATTTTTCACAGCATACATAGCATAATTCACATATTCTTGACATACAGTAAGATCTCAGTTCAGCATTAACTTCCACACATAAACCCAAGCCAAAACAAACTTCTAAACAAGCCTACCATAAACACCACATACAAAAAACCTAAAATATTCCAACAAAACCTAACCCAGAGCAGTAGGAAACTTGATAATAGCCTTACTTCCTTCAGAAGTAGCATGCCTAGCCAACTCTCCAGACAGAACATACTTGACAGCAATCTCAATTTCTCTAGAGGAAAGTGTCACGATCTTGTTATATTTCAGTAGAGAAGCAGCCTTAGGAGTAATCTTATCAAAAATATCAGTCATGAAGCTCTCCATGATATCCATGGCAGCACTGGATATTCCCTTGGAGAGATGCACTTGTTTCAACACCTTGTATATTAACCTTTTGTAACTTCCTACACTTCTCTTCCTCTTCTTTTTCTTATTCTCTTCATTTTGAACATAACTTTCTTTTCTTTTCTCAACTTTGGAGAATCCTTTACTTCATTCTCTCCTTTCATACCATCTTGATGCAGAGCCCTCCACTATCACCTTAAATAGGCAAACTCGACTCGAGGATTCAACAAGTAACTTGGAATCAACTCAAGGAATCAGTCCTATTCAAAGATCAAATGGAGTTCTATGAATTTTTAAGTCACTTCCACAACCACACTCATGAGTTCACTATCAATTTTCTTTGTTCCAATCTCTCTAAGCACCAGTACCCTCCTAGGCCACTTAGTGCACCTAGTGCCTCCAACACACCAAAAACCAAACCAGATTTCTTACCTTGATCCCAATGCTATGGATCATCTTAACATGGCACATTAGACATTTTCAAACTCCCCTTTCACTCCTATCCACTCATCTTTCACCATTCTTCCACTATAGCCTTCCAGGCCTGCCTAGTAGCCATGCCAAAACTGAAATCAGCATTTTTCTCCCAAACTTCCCAAACAACCTATCAATGTTTTTACATTTTTTAGTACCCTTTTTGGATTTCCTAAGTTCATATCAATCTCAAACTTTAAATCTTTGACTAGTGTAGACTTCCTTTTTTAAGTGCTCTTCTCCCAAGCCTAATTAGCCCCTCCTAACAAAGCAACCCTATCACCCACTTACTTCCAGGGTTCCATGACCAAAAACAGTCTTTTATTATGATCCTAAACCAAGGATTTTCCACTTTGCAAGAATAGACAACAATTTTTAAACACCCAACTACAAAACCCTCTATTTAAGGCCTTCACACCTATGGCTTCTCCAATCTAACACCTCCACACACTTCCCAATCAAAATAAGGGTTTAAACACCATTAAAAAAACATAATATGACCATCCAAGCCATAAAATATGTCCCTCCAATGGATGAATCTCTCAGACCATGACTAGTCCCAACACTAGTAACCCCCAATCAGCACTTTACTCTCCATGTTTGTGGTCTCTCCTCCACAATACATGCCTACCCCTTCATTTAAAATTCTATACAAGGATTATATACATGTTATGACTCCTCCCACCAATCACATTGACCATAGGGGGTGGGGGAGTCAATCCATTCATTAAACTTTCAAAATAAACAAAGTGTTGTTTGCAAAATCTCTGTTCAGGACAGTCAAGAATAACTTGCATTTACTATCCCAAAAAGTCACAAAATGCTTCTAGTGAATCCAAATTTATTTGTTATAAAGATGAGATTTCAAACCTTTTGTGGATCTATAGGCTCAATCGTGAACCCACGGGATTGGCCAAGAGAAAACTGTGATTGTATATCAACTAATTACAAAATGTTCATTTGAGGAGAAAATATTGCAATGATCAAGAAGAATATTGGCTATGGAAAATCTAGTTATGAATTCTATTAATACTGAAACTATTAAGGAATTGCATGATATAGTTAAGAGATTTTTCATAGCATACATAGCATAATTCATATATTCTTTACATACACTAAGATCCCAGTTCAGCATTAATTTCCACACATAAACCCAAGCCAAAACCAACTTCTAAACAATCCTGCCATAAACACCACATACAGAAAACCTAAAATCTTCTAGCAAAACCTAACCCAGAGCAATAGGAAACTTGGTAATAGCCTTACTTCCTTCAAAAGAAGCATGCCTAGCCAGCTCTCTAGGCAGAACAAACTTGATAGCAATCTCAATTTCTCTAGAGGAAAGTGTCACGATCTTGTTATATTTCAGTAGAGAAGCAACCTCGGGAGTAATCTTATCAAAAATATCAATCATGAAGCTCTCCATGATATCCATGGCAGCACTAGATATTCCCTTGGAGGGATGCACTTGTTTCAACACCTAATACTACTCTTCCAGATCCAGATCGCAAGCCCATAGGATTGGCCAAGAGAAAACTATGATTGTATATCAACTGATTACAAAATGTTTAGTTGAGGAAAAAATATTGCAACAATCAAGAAGAAAATTGGCTATGGAATATTCAAGATGAACATGGGATTGCAACTACATCTATTCAATATACAGAGGAAGATATAAAAAATCTTCTTAATAGAGATATTAATGTGAGAGAAAAGGACATTTCAAAAGTAAATGGTTATCTTGGTGCCATCCAAGGTATGCCAATTACTTAGGATGAAGAGACAAAGCCCACGGTTAATGGGAAAGAGTGGGAAGAGCTTCTTGGACCCATGATAGAAGTTACAGATAAGGAGGAAGAGCTAGGAAGGGGAAAGTGGCAAAGGAAAGAAGTAAGATATGCATGTGACCCTATGTCAGATGATGATGATGATTACTCACCATCTGCTAGTAGCTCAAGTAGTGACAAAATCTATTTAATGCACATGTACACTGATAGAAAAAATTCAGATAGAGAAGTAACAAGAGTTTTGGAATTCTCCATAGAGCAATGTGAAATGAAGCCTCAAATTGGTTCATTAGCAGGAAAAGAATTTGGTCATGCACTTCATTCTAGCACCACAAATATTTCTATTAGAAATGACTATCTATCAATGGCCTTGCATTTACAGGACTTGGGCATTATCCTTGAAATGTAAGTTCATTGCCACCTTTGGAAAGATAGTCTCACTCCTCATTTTACAACAAAGGGCAGCCATCTATGGTCCAAGGTTTTAATTCAGCTAACAAGTGGAGAGCTTCTCAAGGTACTGATCTCTTTTGTAGAGAAGTTCCTGCTTCATCTCAAGGTTCTTGGTGCAGGGAACCCTCCACTAGTAGGAATTTGAATTGCTTTATTTGTGTTTGTAATAAATAGGATTGATCTCAATAGATTATCCTAATTTTGGTTTGAAAACCTTGATGTATGATCAAGGATCTTTTGGCAATATTATAAGCCTAAGATACCTTAGGTCATAGGGTTCACCTAGTTAGTATAAATTTGCAAAGAAGTGTATAGAACAAAGAAGTGAGTGAAGTAATGATGGATTTGAGTTATTTGGAGTTGGAGAAGAGTGCCTAAAGCCCTGTATCAATTCTATGAACCCTATACCTCATACTTGCTTTGTAAACCAAGCCTAACTAGGCAAATTAGGTCTGTGTCCAAGGTGAGTGTTAGGTGGTGCTAGAGTGGATTTGGAAAACAAGGCTTTGGGATATTAAATAACTTCCAAAATGGGTGTCTAAAAATATCCTAATTGTGTCAAGATACCAAGTTGTGAAAAAGTTAGAGTAGAAAATCGAGGTTGAGAAGGCTACAAGGAAATTGGCGTGCAGGTCTAGTTTGCTATGGTATGGTTGTGAAGGGAACAAACCAAGAGTTTTTTCAGAGTCCTTAGGTCATATGAGGACCATCTACATGCTTGGGAGTGGTCAAGAAGTCCACTAGTGAAGAGTTCTAACTAAAGGCTAGGTTTAGGCCTAGTGTCCCTAAAGCCAAAACGGCATTGAAGTTTGATTGAGTGTATAAAATTGCAAAGGGAGTTTTTTGGGATAGAAATCCATTTTATTGGTTGTGTTACACCATTGTAAGAGCTTGGGAACACCCTTAAGCCTTTGTAGTTGGTTGGTGAGTTGTGGGAGCTAAAAGAAGGGAACTCCACTTTCTTCCTATAACCTCTGCTTTAGTTCTCATTTAGGTGACCAACTCCTTCAAGGTCCACAAATAGACCCATTAATTTCCCAAATTGGTTTGTTAGCAGGCAAAGAATTTGGTCATGCACTTCATTCATGCATCAGGCGCTAGTCTGAATTTGTGAGAGGATTCAATCTAGCTAATAGGAGAAAGTTGTAAATGAGTGCATAGAATTGTTAAGTGAATGAAGTAAGAGTGTTTTTGAGTTATTTGGGGTTAGAGAAGAACATTTGGAGCACTATACCAGTTCCAAGAACCCTACACCTTACACCTCCTTTGTAAACCAAGCCTAATTAGGCTAATTAGGTTTGTGTACCAGGTGGAAGTTAAGTGGTACTGGATTGGATTTAGAAGAAAAGGCTTTGGAAGCTTACATACCTTCTAAATGGGTGTCTGAAAATGCCCTGATTTTATCAAGTTACTCAGTGGTTCAAAAGTTAGAGTAGAAAACCTCTATTAGGAAAGCTACAAGGTAAGGTGCATGCAGGTCTAGTTCACTATGGTACGGTCTTGATGGGAATGAACCAGTTGTTATTTAAAAGGTCTTAGGTCAAATGAGGACTATTTACATGCTTGGGAGTGGTCAGGAAGTCCACCGGTGAAGAGTTTCAACAATAAGTCACTTTTAAGACTAGTTTCCCTAAAGCCAAAAAGATATTGAACTTAGATTAAGTGTCTAACTTTTCAAAGGGAGTTTATTCAGATAGAAACTCACTTAATTTATTGTGTTACACCATCCTAAGAGATTGGAAATACCCTTAAGTCATTATAGGTGTTTGGTGAATTGTGGGAGTCAAGTGAAGGACACACTACTTTTCGGCTCTCACCTCTGCATTAAATTAGGTCTGTGTCCAAGGTGAGTGTTAGGTGGTTCTAGAGTGGATTTGGAAAACAAGGCTTTTGGATCTTAAATAACTTCCAAATGGGTGTCTAAAAATATCTTGATTGTGTCAAGATACCAAGTTGTGAAGAAGTTAGAGTGGAAAATCGAGGTTGAGAAGGCTACAAGGAAATTGGCGTGTAGGTCTAGTTTGCTATAGTATGGTTGTAAAGGGAAAAAAACAAGAGTTTTTTTAGAGTTCTTATGTCATGTGAGGACCATCTAAATGCTTGGGAGTGGTCAGGAAGTCCACTGGTGAAGAGTTCTAACTAAAGGCTAGGTTTAGGCCTAGTGTCCCTAAAGCCAAAAGGGCATTGAAGTTTGATTGAATGTATAAAATTGCAAAGGGAGTTTTTTGGGATAGAAATCAATTTTATTGGTTGTGTTACACCATTTTAAGAGCTTGGGAACACCCTTAAGCCTTTGTAGTTGGTTGGTGAGTTGTGGGAGCTAAAAGAAGGGAACTCCACTTTCTTGTTGTAACCTCTGCATTAGTTCTCATTTAGGTGACCAACTCCTTTGAGGTCCAAAAATAGACCCATTAATTTCAAAAATTTGTTCATTAGTAGGCAAATAATTTGGTCATGCACTTCATTCATGCATTAGGCCCTAGTCTGAATTTGTGAGAAGATTTAGTCTAGCTAATAGGAGAAAGTTGTAAATGAGTGCATAGAATTGTTAAGTGAATGAAGTAAGAGTGTTTTTGAGTTATTTGGGGTTAGAGAAGAACATCTAGAGTAGTGTACCAGTTCCAAGAACCCTACACCTTACACCTCCTTTGTAAATGAAGCCTAATTAGGCCATTTAGGTCTATGTACCAGGTGGAAGTTAGGTGGTGCTGGATTCGATTTGGAAGACAAGGCTTTGGGAGCTTACATAACTTCCAAATGGGTGTCTGAAAGTTCCCTGATTTTATCAAGATACATAGTGGTTCAAAAGTTAGAGTAGAAAACCTCTATTAGGAAGGCTACAAGGGAAAGTGCATGCAGGTCTAGTTCACTATGGTACAGTCTTGATGGGAATGAACCAATTGTTATTTCAAAGGCCTTACATCAAATGAGGACCATTTACATGCTTGGGAGTGGTCAAGAAGTCCACTGGTGAAGAGTTTCAACAATAAGTCACTTTTAGACCTAGTTTCCCTAAAGCCAAAAAGACATTGAACTTAAATTAAGTGTCTAACTTTGCAAAGGGAGTTTATTGGGATAGAAACTAGCTTAATTGATTGTGTTACACCATCCTAAGAGATTGGGAATACCCTAAAGTCATTACAGGTGATTGGTGAATTGTGGGAGTCAAGTGAAGGGCACACTACTTTCCGGTTGTCACCTCTACATTAAATTAGGTCTGTGTCCAAGGTGAGTGTTAGGTGGTGCTGGAGTGGAGTTGGAAAACAAGGCTTTAGGATCTTAAATAACTTCCAAATGGGTGTCTAAAAATATTCTGATTGTGTCAAGATAATAAGTTGTGAAGTTAGAGTGGAAAATCGAGGTTGAGAAGGCTACAAGGAAATTGGCATGCAGTTTTAGTTTGCTATGGTATTGTTGTAAAGGGAAAAAATTGAGAGTTTTTTCAGAGTCCTTAGGTCATATGAGGACCATCTACATGCTTGGGAGTGGTCAAGAAGTCCACTGGTGAAGAGTTCTAACTAAAGGGTAGGTTTAGGCCTAGTGTCCCTAAAGCCAAAAGGGCATTGAAGTTTGATTAAGTGCATAAAATTGCAAAGGGAGTTTTTTGGGATAGAAATCCATTTTATTGGTTTTGTTACACCATTTTAAGAGCTTGGGAGCACCCTTAAGCCTTTGTATTTGGTTGGTGAGTTGTGGGAGCTAAAAGAAGGGAACCCCACTTTCTTGTTGTAACGTCTGCATTAGTTCTCATTTAGCTGACCAAATCCTTTGATGTCCACAAATAGACCCATTAATTTCCCAAATTGGTTCGTTGGTAGGAAAAGAATTTGGTCATGCACTTCATTCATGCATCAGGCCCTAGTTTGAATTTGTGAGAGGATTCGGTCTAGCTAATAGGAGAAAGTTGTAAATCAGTGCATAGAATTGTTAAGTGAATGAAGTAAGAGTTTTTTTGAGTTATTTGGGGTTAGAGAAGAACATCTGGAGCACTGTACAAGTTCCAGGAACCCTACACCTTACACCTCCTTTGTAAACCAAGCCTAATTAGGCTAATTAGGTCTGTGTACCAAGTGGAAGTTAGGTGGTGTTGGATTGGATTTGGAAGACAAGGCTTTGGAAGCTTACATAACTTCCAAATGGGTGTCTGAAAATGCCCTAATTTTATCAGGATACTTAGTGGTTCAAAAGTTAGAGTAGAAAACCTCTATTAGGAAGGCTACAAGGAAAAGTGCGTGTAGGTCTAGTTCACTATGGTATGGTCTTGATGGGAATGAACCAGTTGTTATTTCAAAGGCCTTAGGTCAAATGAGGACCATTTACATGCTTGGGAGTGGTCAGGAAGTCCACAAGTGAAGATTTTCAGTAATAAGTCACTTTTAGGCCTAGTTTCCCTAAAGCCAAAAAGACATTGAACTTAGATTTAGTGTATAACTTTGCAAAGGGAGTTTATTGGGATATAAAATCACTTAATTGATTTTGTTACACCATCCTAAGAGATTGGGAATACTCTTAAGTCATTATAGGTGATTGGTGAATTGTGGGAGTCAAGTGAAGGGCACACTACTTTCCGGCTATCACCTCTGCATTAAATTAGGTCTATGTCCAAGGTGAGTGTTAGGTGGTGCTAGAGTGGAGTTGGAAAACAAGGCTTTGGGATCTTAAATAACTTCCAAATGGGTGTCTAAAAATATCTTGATTATGTCAAGATACCAAGTTGTGAAGAAGTTAGAGTGGAAAATCGAGGTTGAGAAGGCTACAAGGAAATTGGCATGCAGGTCTAGTTTGCTATGGTATGGTTGTAAAGGGAAAAAACCAAGAGTTTTTTTAGAGTCCTTATGTCATATGAGGACCATCTACATGCTTCAGAGTGGTCAAGAAGTCCACTGGTGAAGAGTTCTAACTAAAGGCTAGGTTTAGGCCTAGTGTCCCTAAAGCCAAAAGGGTATTGAAGTTTGATTGAGTGTATAAACTTGAAAATGGAGTTTGTTGGGATATAAATCCATTTTTTTGGTTGTGTTACACCATTGTAAGAGCTTGGGAACACCCTTAAGCAGTTGTAGTTGGTTGGTGAGTTGTGGGAGCTAAAAGAAGGGAACTCCACTTTCTTGCTGTAACCTCTACATTAGTTCTCATTTAGGTGACCAACTCCTTCAAGGTCCATAAATAGACCCATTAATTTCCCAAATTGGTTTGTTAGCAGGAAAAGAATTTATCGAATGTCTTGAAATTTAAATGAAGAATTTTGGTGCAAGAGCACTTCTCCAAACACCTAAGTCCACCTTGGAACCAAATGGAGGTAGTGGATCTAAAGAATTCCTAAAAGTGAATTGGGATATATTAAGACCAATAATGGAAATATCTAATAAACAATTTAATTTAATTATTATAAGTCCTAGAAGTCCTGGCAAAGGACGTAGTTTTTCCTTGCAAAATCTAGTTTTTTTTAATGTTTGGTTGATTGTTTTGGGTTTGGAATAGAATTGTGGGTGATATAATAACATCATAACATCATTTTTCATCTGTATTGAATGCTTATATAATCTATTTTGCTTCAGATTTGGAAATTTGTTGTAGGTGGTCATTTTGGTGCATTGAAATAACTCGATTTTGGTCTTTTTGATGATATAATGGGTCGTTCAATGAATGTAATTTATATTTCTCATTGAATGGACCCTATGTAACATAACTATGATGTTACTAACCATTTGGATCTAGGAGAAGTTTTTTTAATGGGTGTACACCATGAGGAAGAGTGGGAAAAGGGCACAAAATTGATGCCACAAGTGTAGCAGCAAAGGATCTGCCTTAACAAGGGTATAATTTTATTTGAAATAGCAGAAGTATATGTCAAATGAAAGGTGAATTCACAAGGAGGAGTTCTGGAAATGAGTTTTGAGTTGTTTTTAAGAAGGCCCTAGTTTTGAAGGCCTAAAGGGAGCAATTTGGGGCTTTTGGGTATAGAAAGCCTATAGGATCGAATTGACTTCAAATTTTTCTAATTGGGACCATATTAACACTCTGTGAAAAGTGGCAAGGTTGGGTGTTAAGTCTGCAATAGGGTTCCTTTGTAAAAGTGACCTATTAGGTCTAGGAAGGAAAGTGGAGCAATAGTTTTTGGGGGTTGTGTTCCAAATTAACCCTACCTAATTCTGAGATATGTTTTGTAAAATCATAAAAGGTATCTGAATATGTAATTTATTTTGGAATTTTTTTGGGAAAACTAAGAGTTATTTGGGAAAAACTTGTTGGTTAAGGCTACAAGGATAGAGAGCCTAGAGTGTGGATTGAGGGTAAGATCTTTGAGTAGGACTTCAAGAACCACTTGAACATTGCTGGAGTCATATTTTAAGCCATATTGAATCCCTGTAATAGTAAGGGAGTTGGGAGAAGTCAGATTGATAGGTTAGTGGCATATTGGCACTTGGGGCCACTTGGGTAAGGAACACCTTTGAGGAAACCAAGAACACTTTATTTATAAAATAACCCCAATCTAACCTACCTATTTGCATCAAATTTTCAACCAAGTGATAAATAAATTGTTGAAGCATTAGTATCTGAATTTGTCAAAATTTCTTTAAAAAATTATCATTACAAGAACAAGAGCCACCTAGGCTTCTTACATATTATATTTATACATTTATGCATTCATTTCATTACTTTTATTATTATTACAGTTAAGGAATTGACTGTTATTGAGGACAGTGACTGGCATTTGTAGCATAGTCAGCAAGTTAAACATATAAGCATAACTATAAGGCATGGGAAATTTACAAAGCAAAGATATGAACATAAACATAATTTAGTATATGTCAATACACCAAACACATGAATTGCATACCTAAAACATAAAAAATATATATTCATAGGGCATGAAGTCAAATATATATGTCCAATAATGTCATACATTGAATATATTCAATACAGTAAAATTGGCTTCCTCAAAGCCAAATGGATGTACAATGTATCACTGATACAATATACAAAAAATACGTCCACTAAAGCCATATATGCATACAATCCATATCCCTAATCTAGTTCTTTCCTTCTAGGGGAAGAAAACAAATCCCGAGTTGTCTTCGATCGTCACGTCGATGGAGATGCAGTGGATGTCATAGTCTTCCGAGTGTGCTTACTCGTCCTCCTGTCTAGACTCTTCTGTAGCTTGACCTGATAAAAAAAAAAATTAGATAGAGATAACTAATATACATCAAAATTGAATTATACAATGACATAAAATTGAATATTGGCTTACCGCTAGCAAATAGTCACTATGTTCATCCACCGAAGGTGGATGCTAGTGATCTGGAATCATAAGTCCCTACAACAATGATCAAAATAATAATTAAAATACATACATGGATATCATTATAAAAAACAATACAAACTATTAAAATAACAATTAAAGTTAAGTGATCTCTTTCATACCTCAGTCAGTGCTTCAGAACTAGCTACTGCTGCAGCTACTCCACGATCCAAAGTATCACAGACAGAAGGAGGAGTCTCTGATGTCAAAAGATGAAAATGAAACAAAAAAAGTAAATTATGCAGTTATCAAGATTACATATATTTTTTACAATCCTACTAATGAGTAAATGATACCTCTGTGAAGGTTCCACCACGTCCTCTGGTGTGCAGTGTCAAAGTCAAAGCTCTGACATTCAACTAGTGCACATGTACATGGAAAATTATAAGATAACCATTCATATAAGAATGTACTACTGACATGTTAATTATAATGCATTATTACATGTATACCTGTGGACTCAATGGTGACCTCATAAACCCAGGTGAAAGAATGTAATCATCATGCCTCTGGATTTTGATCATAATTTGTCTAGTAATTTAGTCATTCATTCATTAATTAAATATGATCAAGAAAATCCAATTAATATGCAAATAAATATACCTCAAGGAAATTTGCACGACATCCTTCCCTGTCTATTGTGAACGTCGATGGTCCACTAGTGCACATCTAATGCACATGCACAATAAGTTAGGATATAATTATTCATATAATTACATAGTAATCAAATATGTTAATTAAAATGTTTTATTCGATACATACTTCTACAATTGATGATGATGTGTAAAAGGGGACATTAGGATCATTGCCACTTCCACTACCACCACCACCACTGACACTCTTGCCCTGAATTTTCATCATAAACAATAGATACTAAATTAAATAGTTATTCTTTTATAAATGAAATATGATCAAAGCAATTTAATGAACTTGGAAATATTTACCTGTGTGTCAATGCCAAATGTCATATTTAGAAATTTATCAGTCATCAATCTAGAATCCTCTTGCTCTCTCTCACTGGTACCAAATGTGCACAAGCATCCACATGACTAAAAAATATGCCCCCTCGAGGATTGACCATAGTCACTCTCAACTAAAGGAGTGGCACACTGAATGAGAGTCTGTGTCAGAGTACTAATCATGCCTAGTGTGTCTGCCTCTACATGTTCCTTCACAACAGAAGGAATACTAACATGATTCAATGATGGCTTACCACTATCAACCCTAGGTGTGTTAGGGTCATGATGTGCCCCTGCTCAATCAAATGATGACCCACCTCCTCTACCCTGAGAATCCAACATGTCAAAATAATTTGGCACCTCCTTGAGTACAAACTCACAATAGAGTTTCCTCAAGAAATATATAGGCACCTCATGATTGTTACAAGGAGGCGAATCAAAGACCATCCACCATCTCTCCCAAAAATTGTTTTTAATGTCTTCATTTACACACCAATGAATTGGGAACCTCCTTGTTATAGTTCTAAGAGTATTTGCATCCCCTGGTTTTTTAAATAGCTTGTAAATGTCATCTTTTGTGATTTTTTTCTTTTTTATGTCTACATAAGATAATTTATTTGCATAATATTGTTTTTGTTCTTCTCTTTTATCCCGCTATATATTAATTTGCCCACTAACTACACTTACGTGGGTCGAGATTGCTTCCAATGATTTTGCAAGTCTTTCCCTTCCTAGATTTGTACCACTAGAATCTTTTAACCTATTAATTAAAGATCCTAATTCTTTTTGCCCTCTTTCAATTTGGTTCAACAAATTTTGTTGTGTTCTAGGAGGAGGTTTCTCAATTGGTGGAGGCAATTGAGGTTCATTTTCTTCATTTCTTTCTTCATTTGGTTCTTCATTTGGCTCTTCATGAGGAGACGGAGGGTTTGGTGGAGGGAGATTATTTCTTCCTGACAATTAAAAAAACTACATTTTAAAATATTGATTACACAACAAATTTAAACAAAAAAAAATTTGAACAAAACAAATTTAAACAAAAACAAATTGCAACAAAACTAAAATTTTAAAACAAATAAGAGGCATAAGAAGTTGTAAAAACACTTACCTCTTCTCCCGAATCGAACTTGATGATGCCGTGGAGCCATTTGATCGATGGATGAACAAAACCAATTGACTCACAAGCAACTATGATAGGGTGTGTGCACTTTCAAATCCTCTCTAAGCTGAAAATGTGGGTTTGAGAAAAAAAATGAGCTCAAACCCACGTACAGCAAAAATATAATTTTTACAAAGGGCGTATGCCCTATAGGGAGTACACCCTTTGGAAAACACTAAGTTTTCCAAAGCGCGTGCACCCTTTGGAAAACATTAGTGTTTTCCAAAGGGTGCATGTGCTTTGGAAAACTTAGTGTTTTCCAAAGGGCGTACACCCTTGATATTGGATTGCCCAAGCCTAAGGCTTGGGCAACCCAAGCCATAGGGCGTGCGCCCTATAGGGCGCACGCCCTTTAGTGCATGCGCACTATGCACAATGGGGGGTCAAAAAAGAAAAGTGGCAACTTTTTGGTCCCCCATCTTTGTGCACTTACCCGATGATGATGATGATGATGATGATGATGATGATGATGACATTGCCTTGGATTGATAATGATTATGAAGAGGCATCGATGAACTTTGACAATGTCTTGGATGATGATGATGATGGCTATACTAATGTATATGAATTAGTATAGTGTTTTCATTATGGAAACAAAGTCATATAGTAGTTTGGAGTTAGCGCACTTGATAAGAAGATTAGAAATCAGCTATGTTGAAGACTAGATAGTGTACAGAGTACTTGAAGCTCAAAGCATCAATGCACTTGCATATGACCAAGTTATGGTATGCACCCTAGAAGATAAGTTGGTTAGACTATATTCATGCTTAGTCTATGAGAGCATGATCAGATATGCAAGTATGAGAAAGATATAGATAGTTTAAGTTACAAAGCCAGTGTGTGCCAAAGAAGAACGGATTAAGGAGCCTACTGTTAGCATTTTGATTTGCGGTTATATTCTAATGTTTTAAAGGCTATGCACCTCTTGTAATTAGGTTGATGACATGTATATATGTTTGTTTTTAAACACACTTGAGCTAATTCAATTGGAAGCATTGTATGTAATCGATTAAAGGGTCGACCTAGTTATTTATTTTGTATGCACATATAAATATAAGATGTGCCCATTGTAAGTAGCATGGAAGTTGATATAGAGTTTTGATAAGTAGAGAAGAAGTGTGAAAAGAGTATATAAGATGTATTAGAGCTTTTCAAGATGTCAAAGCATTAGTGCATCAAAGGAACTGATTAGACAAGAAGTGTCATAGTAATAGTTCATCCAGCAGATATAGTGTGTATCTAAGATTAGAAGGTTGCAACCTTCACCACTTGAGTAGTGAGCTCTAGGATAGTGTGTCCACTCCCCTAACATGGACTATTGTAAAACATTCCTAACAAGGTCTGACCCTTAACAAGGTCTACTGTACTAAATATATTGTAAAGCAAGTCCTAATAGGGTTAAGGATCTTCTAACAAGGATCATAATACACTAGTACAAAATATTAGTGGGTGTCAATTCCCACTAAGGTTTTTACCTATTTGGGTTTCCCCATAACCACATTGGTGTTATGTGTTGATTTCATGTTTCTTTTTTATGTGGATGTTCATTTCAGTACTTAAGTATTTAAGTTAAGTTTGAGATCAAGTAAAAAGATAAAATATAGTGAACACTAATTCACCCCCACCCCCCCCCCCCCCTCTCAATGTTCCCATTCCTAAAAATTGGTATCAGAGCTCTAGTCCTCAGAAAAGAAGTTTAACCACTTGAGGAGATCATGGACAAAGCAGAAATAAAACATTTGAAAAGAAATCTTGAAGCTTCTCTTGAAGACCTGCACAAATCTAAAAGAGAAATTGAAGAACTAAAAGAAAATTTTAGTGATGCTTAATTAGTCATCAAAAGGCTAAGAAAGGATTTGAAAGAATGCTCTACCAGTGATCTAGGGACAATGGTCAAGAAGTTGAATGAAGAAAATGCATCCTTAAAAGAACAGCTTGAAGAATTTTATGATAAGTCGATTAACAATCAGGAATTCTATGAAGAACAGGTCAAAGAGAACCTTCAACTCAATGAAGAATTAAGGCAAGTGAACATGGAAATCTTGGAGCTAAGGAACAACAAAGAAAGCTTGGAATCTAAATTGAGAGAAGAAAAGAATCACATTGACAAATTACACACCAGTTATGATTTGATAGAATCTCAGCTATATGCAAGAAGAGCTAAAGGGGATACTAGCTACATTGGATACAATGAAGCACAAAATCAGATTAACAACATGAGAGAAAGAATGAATGCACAAAAAGACTCTACTAATACTAAGAAGACTGAAGATCAAACTAAAAATAATGGTGAACCACCTAAGAATCAGCGCAAGCCAGTAGACCGCACTTTTTATGCATGTAAAAGGCATGGACACATAGCGAGGAACTGTACAGAGGTAAGACCTTTTAATGGTTACTGTTATTCATGGACTAAATTTGTTCATAGAGCTATGAGTTGTAAGACAAGTAAAAAGAACAAGACTCGGTATGATTAGAGAAATCAAAATCAGTGAAATGTAAGAAGTTCTCAGAATGTTACATGTCAGATATGTAACTATAATGGTCACTCAACTAGACAATGTAAAATGATGACCCATGTTAATGCACTGAGGAATATAAAGCCTCTAGTCATTTTTCACTCTTATAACAAGGTTGGACATGTCTCAAAGTTTTTTAGATCAAGGATGCAAAGTCAGGAAAGCCCTAAAAATCCTAAATAACCAATATTGGATCCCGTAGGAGAAGTCAAGTTTGTGAAAGCCTCAGAGGATGCATTTTTGATTTGGTCAGAAGAAAAGAAGGATAAGATTAATGAGTATGTATTGGATGCATCCATAGTGGACACACCCTCTACATCTGGATGAATGGCCCTCAAGGTCATAGGGGGAGCTAATTTAGTTCTAGACCCCTACGCAGCTGGTATACTCACTTTCAGAGTATGCACCTTTGGACATAAGCTTTTGGAGACTATCAAAACCAATGTGCAAGAGCACACTAGCAGATTGTTCATAGAATGAAAGTTAGGAATTTCCTAGTGACAGCCTGGTCTATGCAACAAGCATTAATGATAGAATTTCTACTTCAAAGTACACAAAATTTAGAAGATCTCTAATTACATTTATATTGAGAGTAATTGGAGAGCGGAAGAGCCCTAGTAGTTGATTGAGAAGGATTGTAGTTTGATTCATCAAGTGACTTGTTGTGCAATTGATTGATTGTGGAAACCCTAGTTCAGTGCACCAATTCAGAATCTCTTGGAAACCTTTGAGAAAGTGTTATACAAGTAAGTGATGGCTACTCCTTGTTAGAAAGTAAAGTCCACCAAGAATATTGAGAGAGGGGGGGGGGTGAATCAATTATTTGATAATTATAACTTTTATCAACTTCAACAACATTAAACTATGTAAGAAATATAATTACCAACCATAGAAATATATTCATACACAATAACACAATGGCACAAGATATGTTGACTAGGGAACCTCTTGATCAAAGAGTAAACCCCAGTGGGAATGATGCCCACAAAAGATGCACTGATATGAATATTCCTTGTGAAAGGATGGACTATGTTAGGAGTCTTATGAAATACATTCAGTACATATGAATCCTTGTTAGGAGATTCTAAATCCCTGTTAAAAGATTCTAACCCTATTAAGAGTTATGGAAGACAGAAGGACCCACTGCCCAAACAGCTTCAAGGTAAGATCATTGAACACACTGTCCAATTGATATTTTTATTAATAAATAGAATAATACCAAAATATTATTGATCTCAACAATATGCTACCTCTTCTCTAACTGTGCCAAACCACACTCACTGCTTCACCAGATCTCAATTTCAGATCTTTGTACTTCGCATGTCTTCCTTCACAAATTTGCTTTCATAATTCATTAGCTCTTTTCTTCACTTCATGCATACATCATCACATACAACCATATTAAAACAAGGAATAACATTCCTTCCTTTATACCACACTCAAGTAATTACAAATGAGTCGGAACCCAATTACAAAATAAAATTTTCCACATGCTACATCAAAATTACACAAAATTGTCAGCTTTCAATTACAATAATTCTTCACTCATGTGACCTCAAAGTTTGTGCTATCATCCACATCATGAAAAATGTGTCTTCAACTTCCCTCTAACTGTGCAAAACCAGATTCCATCCCGATTAGGAGATATCATCCGATTTCCACAAACCGCTACTTGGGAACACCACTTGAATACTGCTTCCACTAAAATGCTCATAACTTCCATGAATAAATGAATTACTATCTGCACTCTTAACCATAAACATATAACATATCAAAGAGTATATCCTCAACATTGCATAGCTCCAACTACAATATCCCACGCGTGCTAATCCAAACACTGTATGCTTCTTTGTAAGTCTCTAGTAGATCATTGTGTTAACATCAATGACAATCATAGTCATGAATGCAACAACAACTACTACAGAATGGCTACCAAACATTCAACATTCATTCCTAACAATCTCCCCCATTGGTATTGATGGCAACATAGATGAAAAAATATCCAATGTTCCAAAAATCCATTACTACAATACTATTGCTCTAAAAAAATATTTCAAATCCTCTTCATCAATCAAATCTTGCTTCATTTTCTTGTTCAGATAGTAAAAATGGTTTTTTCATGTACACTTCTCCCCCATTGACATTAATGAAATAAATCTCATCATTATGTCAACATCAACTCCAATGTCAAAAGACACTATTCAACAAATACATTCACTAGAGTCCTCATGACTCGGCTCAAATACACATACTCCCCCATAGAGGAAGTACCATCATCCAGTCCAGAAGAAAGATAAGGCTCATATACCACTGGATGGATGCAACCAACTACATCACTTATCAAAAGGAGATTAGGGCATAACCCCAAGCATACCTCTCAGATACTCAAATGTATCCTTAGGAAAAGGCTTTGTAAATATGTCTGCTATCTACTCCTTTTTACTTATGTACTCAAGTCTGACTTCTTTCTCAACAACTTTCTCTCTTACTACATGATGCTTAATCTCTATATGTTTTGTCTTAGAATGTAATATAGGATTCTTAGACATACTAACTATGCTGGTGTTGTCACAATGTGTGACAATAGGTTCAACAAACTTTATTTCAATATCCTTTAGCATTTGCTTCATCCAAATTATCTAGTTACAATTGTTTGTTGCTGCTACATATTCTACTTCTACTGTGCTCTATGAGATACAATTTTGCTTCTTGCTTAGCCAAGAAACCAATCTTCCTCCAAGGAAAAATGCTCCACCACTGGTGCTCTTCTTATCATCAACACTACCTCCCTAATTAGCATCTGTATATGCACATAGGGTAAAATCATCAGATTTTTCATACCAAAATCCATAGTCCATTATGCCTCTTAAATATCTCAGTATCCTCTTTATTGCTACATAATGTGATTCTCTAGGTTCAGCTTGAAATCTTGCTACAATTCCAACTGAATGTGCTATATCAGGTCTTGTATGAGTCAAGTACTGCAATCCTCCAATCATAGATCTGTATTTCTTTTGTTCAACTACTGGTGTTTCATCTATGATAAATAATTTATGTCTAGTTACCATAGGTGTTCCAAATGGTTTACAGTTCTCCATTCCAAATCTTTTCAACAAGTCATTCAGGTACTTTGTCTGACTTACACAGATACCATCATTATTCTATGTTATCTGTAATCCCAAAAAGTATTTCATTTCACCAATGATACTCATTTCAAATTCAATCTTCATTTCATCAACAAATTTGTCACTAGCTTCATCTTCTCCTCCAAAAATAATGTCATCAACAAAAATAACTATAATCAACAAACCGTTTTCAATTTCTTTTGTGTACAGATTTCTATCAGCTGTTCTTTTTGTAAATCCAAACTTTATCAAATACTTGTCCAATCTTGCATACCAAGTTCTAGGTGCTTTCTTTAGTCCATATAAGGCTTTCTTCAGTTTACATACCATGTCTCCATCTTGAGTCAAAGGAAAACCTTCAGGCTGCTCAATGTAGACTTCTTCCAATTCTCCATTTAGAAATACTAACTTTACATCCATCTGATATACTTTGAATTTCCTATAAGCTGCATAAGACAAAAACATTCTTGCTACAGGTGCAAAGGTTTCTTCATAGTCAATTCCTTCTTACTATGAGTATCCCTTACATACCCATCTTGCTTTGTTTCTTACTACTTCTCCTTGTTCATTCATCTTTTTTCTAAATACCCATTTAGTTCTAATAACTGTCTTGTCTTTAGGTCTAGGGACCAATTCCCATGTCTTCTTTTTTTCCATCTGATCTAGTTCTTCTTTCATAGCATTAATCCAACTTTCATCTTCACAAGTTTCACTAGTAGTTTTAGGTTCAATTTGAGAAATCAAACATAACTATTCTTGTACCTTATTTCAAGTTAGAACTCCTCTTTTAATGCTTCCAATAATTTACTCAATAGGATGATTTCTTGATAAATTCTTGTTAGGTGTCACTGTCTTAGATCTCAATTCAGGTGTAGGTTCTTTAATGACTTCACTGTGGCTTTCATTCAACAATTCACTATCAGTCTCATAAAATAAATCAGTAGTTTCAGTGTTAGGTTTAGGATGAACTTCTCCATCTGATTCATAATCAAGCATTCTTTCCTGAATTTTGAACTTTTCATCAACTTTAACATTTGTGCTTTCAACAAAAATCTTAGTTCTTTTATTGTAACATCTATATGCTTTTCTTTTCAAAGAATATCCAATAAATATACCTTCATCACTTCTAGGATCAAACTTTCCAATATCATCATCTCTCTTTATATAACATTTTCTTCCAAAAATTCTAAAATACTTAACTGAGGGTGCATGTCGAAATAATAATTCATAGGGTGTCTTGTCTGTGTCTACTCTGATTTGTACTATGTTCATTGTATACACTATTGTGTTCACTGCTTCTCTCCAGAATATCTTTGCCAAATCATTCTCAAATAACATAGCTCTTGCTACTTCAGTCACTAATTTGTTTCTTCTCTTTGCAATACCATTTTTTTTAGGTGTCCTAGGGGCTGAAAATTGTCTCTTAATGCCATTTACTTCACAAAAGGTGTTAAACTCTCTAGAAGTAAATTATCCACCTCAATCAGATCTCAAACATTTAATCTTCATTCCAGATTCATTCTCAACTTTATTCTTAATGATCTTAAACTTATCAAATTCTTTAGACTTTTCTTTAAGAAATGCAATCCACATCATTCTTGTAAAATCATCAACAAGAATCATAAAATACCTTTCTCCATAGAATCCTCTAGTCCTGGTTGGACTGCTCAAGTCTGTATGAACAATCTCTAACTTTTCTACAGATGTAAACTTCTTACTAGGAAAAGAACTTCTCTTTTGTTTAGCCATCACACATTCTTTGCAAATCATGTTAGTAGGCTTCATAATTTTAGGCAAATCCCTTACTACAAGTGTAATACTCACTTTCACAATGTTGTCAAAGTTTATATGACAAAACCTTCTATGCCATAACCAACTATCATCAATCTTAGTAATCAAACATGTCGTCTTAGTAGGATTCAACTAAAATACATTACCTCTGGTTCTAGATCTAGTTCCAATCAGATTTCCATCTTTATCCTTTATCACACAAGTTTTCTCAGTAAACTAAACTTGATATCCCTTATCAACTAACTGTCCAACACTCAAAAGATTATGTTTCAATCCATCCACAAAATAAACATCATCATTATTAGTCTTTCCATCAAGTGTAATAGATCCTATACCTTTAATCAAATAAGGTGCATTGTTTCCAACTCTAACAACTCCATCATAATTGTTAAACTTTATGAAATTTTTCATGTCTCCAATCATATGATGTGAACAACCACTATCTATAATCCAATCAGATTTCTTCTCAACTTGGGAAACTAAGGCTTTTTCTTCCTTAATATCAATTTTAGGATTCTCTTCTTTAATTGCTACAAATCCTATGCCATCATTATTCTCAGTATCACTTTCACTTAGAGTTCTCTCTACACTAGCTTCAAGATCTTCATCATTAGCATAATAGCATTCCTTAGATCTTTTAGGTTTGAAATTGTTTCTGTACTTTTTAACTCTCTTAGGACACTTAGAGGCAAAATGACCATATTCTTGACAAGTCCAACATTTAAAAATTTTCTTACCGTCTGGTTCTCTCTTCACAAGAAAGGCAATACAATCTTTAATCTTTTTGTCTTCTTCATTTCTAGATCTGTTGCTGCCAGCATAATCTCCTCTCACACTGATGCTTCTTAACAAAGTAGGGTGAACACTAAGAGCAATGAATGATGTCTCCATTCTAGGCAAGTCTCCTAATAACCTTAGGTTCATCTTTTTTGCTTCCAATCTTCCAAGAAGAGTCTCTCTTGTAAAGTTTGAAGTACAAGGTATAACTTGTTCAATAATCTATGTTGTCTACTTAACTATAGGAGTCAATGTCCTCAGAATTTTCCATATCACTTCATTCTCTATCTTTGTTCCTCCACAAGATTTTATGCCTGCAACAATTTCTGACATTCTACCAATATAGCTTCTAACAGATTCATCTTCCATCATTCTTATATCTTCAAATGCACATATCCAATTATGTAATCTAACTTTATTTGCATGTTCATCACCTTCAAAAGTAGAGTGCAAAGCTTTCCAAATTTCATAATATTTTTTCAAACATTTTACCTGACTGTACTCATTCTTCAGAAGGGCTGTCAAAAGTGCTTCTCTTGCAAGTATGTTACACATGAATAGATCTCTCTCATCGCTAGTACATGTTTCAAGATTGTCCTCTTCAATGATTGTCTTATCATTCTTTGTAATGAACCAATAACCTGGTCCTAAACATAGTAGGTGTGTCTTCATCTTTTCTTTCTAGCTGTCAAAATTTACTCCATCAAACTTTGGGCTTTCTTTTCTAAAATTTGCCATGGATCTCCTTAAGCTATTAAACTTCTTTTTCAAGGACCTCTTTCTCTGATACCAATTGTTAGAAAGTAAAGTCCACCAAGATAACTAAGAGGGGGGGGGTTGAATCAATTATCTACTAATTATAACTTTTATCAACTTCAACATTATTAAACTAATTACCAACCATAGAAATATATTCATACATAATAACACAATGACACAAGATATGTTGACTAGGGAACCTCTTGATCAAAGAGAAAACCCTAGTGGGAATGATGCCCACAAAAGATGCACAAATATGAATATTCCTTGTGAAAGGATGGACTCTATTAGGAGTCTTATGAAATACATTCATTTCATATAAATCCTTGTTAGGAGATTTTGAATCCCTGTTAAAAGATTCTAACCCTGTTAAGAGTTATGGAAGACAAAAGGACCCACTGCCCAAACAGCTTCAAGGTAAGATCATTGAACACACTATCCAGCTGATCTTCGTATTACTCAATAGAATAATACCAAAAGATTATTGATCTCAACAATATGTTACCTCTTCTCTGAATGTGCCAAACCACACTCACTGCTTCACCAGATCTCAATTTCAGATCTTTGTACTTCGCATGTCTTCCTTCACAAATTTGATTTCACAATTCATTAGCTCTTTTCTTCACTTCATGCATAAATCATCACATACAACCATATTACAACAAGGAAAAAAATTCCTTCCTTTATACCACACTCAAGTAATTACAAATGAGTCGGCATCCAATTACAAAATAAAAGTTTCCACATGCTACATCAAAATTACACAAAACTGTCAGCTTTTAATTATAATAATTCTTCACTCATGCAACCTAAAATTTTGCACTATCATCCATGTCACTAATAATGTGTCTTTAACTTCCCTTTAACTATGCAAAACTAGATTCCATCCTGATTAGGAGATATCATCCGATTTCTACAAACCACTACTCAGGAACACTGCCTGAATACTACTTCCACCAAAATGCTCATAACTTCCATGAATAAATGAATTACTATTTGTGCTCTTAACCATAATCGTATAACATATCAAAGAGTATAACCTCAACATCACATATCTCCAACTACAATATCCCACATACGCTAATCCAAACACTGTCTGCTTCTCTGCAAGTCTCGGGTAGATCACTGTGTTGACATCATTGATAATCATAGTCATGAATGCATCAACTGCTATAGAATGGCTGCCAAATATTCAACATTCATTCCTAACACTCATATAGTATTTGAGGTTAAACATAAGAAAAGATATGTATTTAAGAGGCAACCATTCAAATCCACCTTAGATGACCTAGAAGGGGCATTCTCACACATGCCTATGGGTGTTATGCATGTTGAGGACATTAGGGCATACATTTAATGGTAAAAAGAACCAATAGGATTGGATAGATTAAGGGTGCACATGGAAAAAATGATGGAAACTAGACAAAACCTTCATGGATGAGTATGTGTGGTGGAATAATCACCCTATAGTGGAGTATGCTGCGACATATGAGTTCTATGAATTAGAATGGATCAAGATTCTACTAAGTAGAATTCATGATGACCTATTTTGGATAGGTGAAGTACTGGTCAAAATTATTGGTGACCTAATTCATGAGATAATAGGCCTATCAAAGATAGGCCCTGTTCTTCTAGTCAAAAAAGATGTGAGGAAACTTGTTGAGAAAACCTGCAAGTCAAGAAGTGATAGGCGCAGGATGACCATTGAGCCTATTGAGCAAGATGGCATCAAATTGATGTCTATGATACTTGGATATAGGTTTCAACACACCAATAGGGTAAACAGTGTGTCTACGGCCACAATTATTCTAGCCATGAGAATTTTAAATGAAAATGGAGAGTTCAACTTGTGTGAAATCTTGTGCACATAGCTAATTGACAACATCAAGGCAATCAAGCATGATAAGACCAAGATATTCAGATTTGGGTCTTTGATCAATTATATGTACTTCCATATTGTTGGAAAAGTGTCTGATCTATATCTTGACAAATCTATCCCCACAATGCCACATATATCTCTCAAGGCATGTACTGAGAGTACCTTGAAGGACTACATGAGACTGGAGTTGAAAACATTCAGGGCTAAGATGCAGATGAGGTTCAGAATTCCAAAGAAGATAGTTGAAAAGTATAAGGACATTATTTTCTTCATGGTTGAGATAGACACAACATGCATGGAGGTAGTTGAATGAAAAACAAAGTGGATTCATCCACTAGGATATGAAGTGGAAGAGCCTATTCTAGAGGCTTATGTTCAAGTTCTATTGTCAGCACCTAAAGACCCTAATGAACCAAGATAGAGAACCTATGAGGAGAAAACAAGAGAAGTTGATGTAGTATTAAATAGCACAACAACAAAAAGGAAGGTTGCTAAGATTACCTCAAAAATATTTAGAATTCATGGAGTGTCTCAAGCAAACCTAAACAAAGAAAGGGAACAAAAAATTGCTTTGGAAATTGAGAGCGCAACAACAACAAAGACTAAATTAGAAGATTGTAAGCTGAAGAAGGTAAAGATAGAGAAGTCTGATGTCCAGGAGGATAAAAATGATCTTACTTCTTCTACACCCACAACAATTGTTGACCTTGCTGGTCCTTTAGAGTATAAAGAAATGCCGAAGAGGAAGAAATATATTAGCACCAATCATTCACCCTCGATAGTACAAGGAATAGAAAGAATTCACAAGCACCTCCTCAAGTAAGTTTCAAACCTAGTCTTAGTGTGCTAAGTGCAAGAATAATTGATGAAGGCATAATTGATCAAGTAGAAAAGTTTTATGAGAAATGCAGTGAGATTGAAAAATCAAAGATACATGGAATGATTGTCAAACATATGTTGAATTTCAAGAATACAGTCTTAGAACTTAAGACTATGATCCCTGATAATGTGTGGAACATCCTAGACTTCGAAAAGAGACAGGCCATTGAAGAGGACTTAAGGATAAGGGAAAAGATTCTAGATGATACCCTTCCAGTATGTTCCTTAGAAGATAAATCTCTATTGTTAGATTTGGTAAAACCACATCTTAGAACCAAGTCAAGGACTTTGCACATTATGGACAAGAACTATGATATTGTTGCTAAGGAAATAGAGAAGGCATTTCAAAAGGTTTTCATGAGTAGGAACATGTATCCATCTATTGTGCCTACAACACAAGTACCCACAATGGTTGCCAAAGAGTTAGAGACCATCAATGTACCATCTACAGGTCCACAAGATTCAACACATGCATTTGATACATCCACAAAGGCAAAGAAGACTGCACCCATGACACAGACACCCAAGAATGACTTAATCTTCATTGACAATGTTGAGCTAGCAATGGTAGCATCAGATACTGATTTGGACAAGTTTGAAGAGGCATTTGTAAGTGTACACACTAAATAGTGCACTTCTCTAAGTCATTACTTTCGAGGGAATCCACGAATGGGAAACCTTGAGAAAGTGACCTAGAGCTCCCTAGGCATGGAGTCACAAGGATGTTGATAGTGCTCTCAGCTAGAGCTATTGAAGCATGCAACCTTGATAGTAAACCACACAATGGGAGATTCAATGAGACAAGGGAAAGAATGCCAATATACTCAAGAATCAAATAGAAATGCAATGCAACTATGCTAAAAATGAAGATGCAAGCTAAGCTATGAAAGGAAAGTATGGAAGTATTACAAATCCTTGCTAACTAAGCTATGTGAGTTAATCTAGAGAATAAAAGGAACCAAGCTAAGAAAGCATAAATATGAAGCTAAGCCAAGAATGTAAGAATGAAACTACAATGCAATAAGATCTCTAAAAGCTCCAAAGTCTCCAAGAAATCTTGCAACATAAGATTAGCATAAAAAGTTGGGATCTTAGAATGAGAAAAGAGCTCTCCTTTTAAAGGAATTGAAAAGGGATGGACCATTGAGATTAAGAGGAAAAAGATTTAATCAAGGGTGGAGCATCAAAGAGGAGCAATCCATGTGCACAAATATCCTCCAATGAGAAAATAAGAGTTGACTTTTGTGTCCATATGAGACAAAAAGGCCTTTTCTTCTGTTTATAATATAAGAATAATGCTTTATTTGTGCAACTTAGGTTAAGAGAAAAAGTGGGGGCTTTTTATTTATTAAAAGGGGAGGAAATTCCTTTTAAATAAATAAAGACTTTATGAAAATAATCGAATAAATGATAAAACTAGGATTTGATCAAGGAAATTGATATAATTTGAAAAATGTTGATTTTTGAAAATATTGATTCGGGGATTTGATAAATTATTGAATGGGGGCCCAAAGTCTAGGTGACCATTTTAGGGTGCATACATTTGCCCCTCTTTGACAAATGTGAGATCGATTTGGGATCACAAAACAACCCAGACGTGTGTTCGATAGATGGGAACACATCTGGACAAAGATAAGCATAAGCTGACAAAGATAAGCTGAAAGACAAGACCAACACCTATATAATTAGGTGATAATCAAGTCTCAAATAAGAGATAAGAATCTCAAGGTTCAATTGATAAGCTAAATCAAGGATTAAAGCTGATAGGTACTACCCCCTTGGAACCGAAATCAAAATTAGGTAGGGGAGAAACATTAAATTGATAAACTTGGTCAAGTCACTAGAAATCACAATCGAAGATGAAAGATGATAGGATAACCATCAAGCACTAAAGACATGCCCCAATTTGACTAGGTTTGACTAAAAAGAGATAGGATAAAAATGAAGTCAAACCTCAAAGAGATGAATCGAATGAAAATGAATGAAAGACTAGAAGGTTGAAAGAGATGGGGGTGAAGAAATACTCAAAAGGTCAGCCAACTGCGTAGAAGGAGAAAATTTGAAATGAAATTTTGACTATCAAGTTGAACTCAAATTTTGATTTTGATCCCGAAAAAGGATCCATGATGTCAAAATTAGCTAGGGGTGCAATTTTTGCATAATCCTGAGGTGTTTTGAAAATTAGGTCAAAAAGTCAAAATACTATAAAAGGGGGAAAAATTATCATTTTCAAATCATTTGTCTTATTGCAATTTGAAAATTTTGAGAGCTTAGAGAGAGAAAATGGCCCAGTAAGCAGTGATTCCAGTTCACAGGCATCGATTCAAGCATGCCTAGTTGCATAACCAGCCTCTACAGTATGGTGCCCCAATATGTTTTCAAAAAAACTCACCTTGTAGGTCATTTATGAGCATTTATTTCAATTTAAAACATGTTTTTGATGTTTTTAAAAAAATTTGAAATTTTACTCATACAAAATTTTGTACAATACTTATAAAGTATCGCACTCTTTGATAATATCCGTCATGCAATAATTCGTGGGTTGAAATAGTATCACATGGGTATGTAATCTAGTATTGCATGATATCAGATGAAATATCATGCAATCCTATGCAAACTATCACACTCAAAGATATTATCGCATTGCTATTGAGGAAAGTATCGCACGATACTTAATCAAAAAATAGTATCGCATAGTGTAGAAAAAATGACATTTTTAAATTTTTTTTGAGCAAAAATGACATGGGTCCTGACAATGTTTTCTTTTAAGATGTTTTGTACTAAATTATACATCCATCATGATATGTTCTGACATCTGGTTTGGGGTAATGGCTTGTAGGAGAACTTTCCTGCACTCCTCATTAGAGCACCGAGAGTTACTGGGTTACGATGTGTCCAGGATCTGGATGATCTAGGATGAGTAGATCTGAGTGAGATGGGCTTCAGGTACTTGTTGCAAATGCGCCACATTCAATTTGATCATGGGTTAGTGATAGCATTGGCTGAGAGGTGGCACAGTGAGCATAACACCTTTCACTTGCTGATCGAAGAGGCTACCATTAGCTTGGAGGATGTTTATCAGATCTTTTGAGTTCCTAGCCATAGAGATCTAGTGAGTATAATCATGTTTATAGATATTCATAGATGTAAAGTTTCCATATGATAGAAACTGACATGATTGTTTGTTGGCATAGGTATACTACGATCAAGATCTGACCGAGGGATGACAGATCATATAGGACATGTTCCAGGACATCACCTTTGTTGATAGACACCTCAGCTAGGATAGGTTGATGGAAGAGTTTGGCAAGGATTTTCTAGTCCCATGTATAGTATGTTCCATACTAGCACAGGCCCTTATTATTGATAGGAGTTAGAAGGGTTTCCCACTGGGCTAGGGCAGGTTGGTGGCAGATCTAATTGCACACCAGTGATGGATGACATGGGGCCCAACCATTCTAGCTGATATGTATCATGAGCTCCATGAGATTTTATATCAGGAGACCGGGACTAGGGCATGGGGTGCTATCCTAGCACAAGTATGGGCATGGGAGCACATTGTCATTATGCATCCATGTGTGTAGCTGAGGGAGTGGAGATGCCCCTATATATATAGGTATACAGGTTTTATATCATAGCCACATAGCAGGGATGTGACCTACTACCACAGGTTAGTGGATGAGCTCACATCATTCCAGTGGAGGTCATACAGGGCTTGAGAGTAGTGGGGTGATTAGGAGGAGGAGTTGGGTCATATGCTATGTAGTAGGCCATTAGTAGGTCAACACTTTGATATTTTAGAGCACTTCATGATCACCTGGGCCTAGAGATAGTTTGAGCGATAGTAGAGGGTGCCTACCGAGACCACCACCTATGCTCAGGTTAGAGACAAAGAGGGATAGGGATGGCTACTGATGCTGGACTTCTAGTAGGTAGTATAGGATACTGCTATGATATGTAAGGAGCCATGGGACTATCTCCTAGATATGGCAGATGTAGGTGTGGATGCGACATACAGGGTAGACCGTAAGAGGTATCCATTCCCTAGATTCACTATACCTGATGCACAACCAACAACACAAGGAGATGAGGGAGACAACAGAGATGGAGGGGATGGAGGAGAGAGAGGGAGAGCTAGGGAGGCAGGACAGAGCTCTAGATCAGGAGGCTAGAGATGGCCATGGGGATAGGGTTCTGTAGATGAGGGGGATGATGTGGTGAGGCTATCTTGTCAATGGGTGGATGTTGGGTAGGATCAACTTGTAGGGGGAGAGGATCTTAGGGCAAGGATCCAGGTTCTAGAGATAGAGATACAGCAACTACAGATTACTATAGCCATCAGAGAGTAGCAGCTGACTAATTTAAGAGTGAAAATTGAGCAGTGGGAGAGGGTGGCACAAGCTAATGCATTAGAGATCTAGTGAGAGGTAGCACAAGCTGCATATTATCATGGACTCTACATACAAGTTGCACCTAAGGGACAGAGAGTGCCCGTCTACTCTGAGAGGGCTGGGAGATCTAATATGGCACCTGATAGGGTAGCAGCACCACCTCGACCACCACCACCTCCACATGATGGGGAGAGTTAGACCTAGGGCTAGGATGATAGATGTATAGAGACATACCCTAGGACATTATCTAGATTTTGGATCCCACATTGTATTTGCATCATGACACATTGATATATATGAGAATATTGGATTTGTGATAGATCTCATGTACTTGTCCCATGTGTGATAGATGTTTTAGTGTTTATATTGTCTTGTCATATTGCTCAAAATGTATGTTATATATGCTCATGTATAATCTCTCTCATAGATGTATGTTTAGTTCTCATTTTTATGATATAGACTCATGTTTCTAAAAATGATCTTTATAGGATATAGATATGATGACAATATTAACCCCTTGTGATGATAGGAAAAAGGACGTGATGTGAAAGACAAGGAGCGAAAAACATGATTGAGAAAAGGAAAGGTGAGTGGAGTTGACCAACAAGTCCATGAAACATGAAAAGGAGAGCTCTCTCCATATGCAAGATGCAAAACTAATCTAATATGATCCTAAAAAATGCAAGCTACTATGAAAAGTGGTTTACTTTCAAGGTCATAAAGCTTTTAGACTCTAATATTCATCATCAATCATTATTGGTAGCATCACAAGATCATAAAATGCACAATAGTATGACTATGTGAATCTAAATATGATCTATATCAGATAGATATGTGGGAATCCCACCTAAGCATCAAACACATATAGGTCAAGATGACTAGTGTAGTGAGATTTTCTAAGTTTAATATGGCAAGATTATACTCGCATCGAGACACAAGGAAATTCAAGATGGCTATAAGTCTGCACTTGTGAAAAATAGTGAAGGATAACACCTTTTCAACCCTAATGTCAAGTGGAACAAGCATAAATGCTAATGATAGTTAGGACCAACAAAATATACCCACAAGTAGAAAAAGCTATAAAACATGTCCTCATGCCCCTAGTCTTCTAGCTCGACATCATCAAAAACTATTGGGGAGAGAACACTCATCAAAGAAATCATCATAGACAACACACAAAGAAATAAAGTCAAATAAGTCTCAGTGAGTCAAGTGTTTAAGTGCGTGTGTGTAGGTCATAGAGTCAAACTTTGAGTATCACATCTGCCAGTGAAAAAATATCATATCATGCTAGACTGTGGGTAGGATATTTGATAAGTGTTGAGAAACACTTGACACTAGGGTAGTGTTGAAAAACATAGTTGGGGTGGTGTTGAAAAACACCATTTGCAGGATGTCCTAAAGACCAACGCATCCTAGAGACCAAAGCTAATACAGTTGTGCCCCCTAGAAAAAGACAAAGACCAACTCCAAACCAAGGTAACAAGGTCAAGGCATTATGGAGAAAGGCTAAGTGTCGAGGACACATGCTAAGAAACAAGGGTGCAAAGGCCTCAAGTAGCACCTATTTCCAAGTTTTCACCACTTGGAGATTTTTTTTAATTTTTAATTTTATTTTTGCTACCCAGGTGACTGTTTCCAAGTTTTCACCAAGGCACTCTTTCTATTTTTTTGAATTTTTTGATATTTTTTGTATATTTTTAGGACTGTATTTGATTTTTAGGATTTTTTCAGCATCATATATGAATTTTTTTGGAATTTTTTCAGGATCAATAAATATGTACAAGGATGCCCCCAAATAGAATAGGCATCATGGATAAAACTTCTTTAGGTGAAAAACATTGATAGGATCAGGGAGCTGCTCTCCCTATGGATCAGATAGTAAATAAGCACCTGTCCCAAAAGTAGCAATAATAATATATGGTCCAAGCCATTTAGGTTTTAATTTCCCCTTTTTCTCTCTATGTTGTTGGTTCTTAGGGTTTTCTCATAGAATAAGATCCCCCACTTTAAATTCTCTAGGGTGAACCTTCTTGTTGAATGCTTTGGACATACACTTCTAGTAAACTCTTATGTGATCAAAGGATGCTTTACGCTTCTCATCTAGAAGTTCTAGTTCTTGGAGTCTCATGGCGTGGTAGTCTTCATTTGTAACTAGACCTTTAAGGGAAACTCTAAGTGAAGGAATCTCCACCTCTAAAGGTAACATAGCTTCAACACCATTGGTAAGGGCAAAAGGAGTAGCCCCAATTGGAGTATGAATACTTGTTATATAGGCCCACAAGGCTAGATTTATGTGTAGGTGCCAATCTCTACCATTCTTGTGAACTATTCTATGGAGAATTTTAAGAATGGTCTTATTCAAAGCTTCTACTTGTCCATTTCCTTATGGGAAGTAAATGGAGGACCAATGTTGCTTTATCTTGAATTTCTTACAGAGATGTTTAAGGTCCTTATTTTTAAATTGACCTCCATTGTTAGTGATTATTTTAGAAGGCACTCCATACTGACATATGATATGGTTCAAAATAAACAAAGAAACTATCTTGCCCGAGGCAACAGAAAGTGGGACAACTTCTACCCATTTGGTAAAGTAATTAGTAGCAGTGATGATGAATTTTTGTCCACCTGATGAGTTGGGATGAATCTTCCCAACAAGGTCAAAGGCCCAGAACTGAAATGGCCAATGAGAAATAGAAGGAATAAGCTCCCTGCTTAGAGCATGTATCAGGTTACCATGTTTCTAACACTTTTCAGATGATTTAGCAAAATTTACTGCATCTATTTGCATGGTAGGCCAAAAGTACCCAGCCCTAAGAAACCTTTGAGCCATGGCAAGACCATTGGAATGTCCTCCACAAATGCCCTCATGAATGTCAGCTAACGCTCAGTTGGACTCATCCTTTTCCAAGCACCTAAGAAGTGTCCCATCTAAACCCCTCCTATATAGATCACTAGAGATAAGGGTGTGGTGAGAGGCATTTTGGGTTAAGTTTCTTCATTTAGAATGGTTGAAGGTTTAAAGAATAATACCATCATGGAGATATGAGTAAATGGCACCATAGCAGGATGACTCATGGCCAACAAGGGTACAAACAACTTGGCTTTCTTGGGAGTCATAGATAGGATAGCATAGCTCTTCCACCAGGAATTCGAATCTGGACTCATGTTGTTCTAGTTGAAGAAGTGAAGCCAAAGTAGCCATAGTATTAGCTTCTTTATTCTCTACTCTGGGGATTTGTTGAAATGTAACAAAGGTGAAATATTGTCTCAATGAATCAACCATTTTCTTGTAGGGTACCAATTTTTCATCTTTGGTTTGGTATTCTTCATTAACTTGGTTGATTATTAATTGTGAATCCCCATAGATATGTAGCTCTGTGATTCTCCACACTATAGTCATTTTTAGTCCATTTGTCAAGGCCTCAGATTCAAAAAAGTTATTTGTGCATGGGAATAATAGTTTGTAGGACTTAGGGATTGTGTAACCATGAGGAGAAACAAATAACACTCTTGCTCCTAAACCATTTTGCATGAAAGAGCCATCAAAGAACATCTTCCATGTTCTTACAGTCATGTACATTATGTGCTCATCTAGAAATTAAACTTGAATTGGTGCTTTTTCTGAAATTGGAAAATCAGCCAATTGGTCAGCGATGGCTTGTCCTTTGATAGCCTTACGCTCAACATACTCTATGTCAAATTCTGATAAGACCATCATCCACTTAGCAAGTCTACCTATAAGAGCAGCCTTACCAAGAAAATATTTCAAAGGATCAATCTTTGCAATGAGGTGTATTATATGCGCAAGCATGTAATGTCACAACTTTTGGGAAGCAAACACCACCGCAAGGCAAGATTTTTCAATACTAGTGTAGTTGACCTCATATGACAGAAGAGTATGATAGATGTAATATATAGCTCTTTCTTTTCTAGTATCATCAAGTTGAGCCAATAATGCCCCTAGGGAAGATTTTGTTGCTGAAACATACAATATGAGTGGTTTTCCTAGGATAGGAGGCATTAAGATTGGAGGATTGGTCAAATATTGCTTGATTTGGTCCTTGCTTTGCTGACAATCCTCATTCCAGACACATTTAACCACTTTGTGCAATGTCTTATTAAATGGTTGAGCTCTATTGGGCAGTTGTGAAATGAACCTCCTAATTGATTGAAGGCACCCCTGAAGACTCCTCATTTGGCTAATGTTTTTGGGAGGCAGCATATCCAATATTGGTTGAACTCTCTCTAGGTCCACCTCTATTCCTTTGGCTGAAATGATAAATCCTAGGAGTTTTCCAGAGGTGACTCCAATTGAACACTTTTTGGAATTTAATCTTAATTGAAACTATTCCATACGATCTAGAATGACTTCCAAATCACCTAAGTGGGTATCCCTTTTTTTAGATTTTGCCTAGGTGTCATCCACATAATCTTCCATATTCTTATGCATCATGTCATGGAAGATAGTAATCATAGCTCTTTGGTATGTAGCTCTTGCATTTTTTAATCTAAATGGCATGATATTCCAGCAATAGGTTCCCCATGCGCAAGTAAATGCAGTCTTTTCCTAGTCTTCAGGAGTGATCTTGATTTGATTATACCCAGAAAAACCATCCATCAATGAATAGATCTCATAACCCACGGTCATGTCCACTATCATGTCTATGTTTGGAAGTGGAAAATCATCCTTTGGGCATGCTTTGTTAAGATCCCTAAAATTTGTGTAGACGTGAATGGACTTGTCATGCTTTGAAACTGGTACAATATTTGAAATCCATTCAGCATAATCAATGGCTCTTATAAATCTTGCACTGAGGAGTTTTTCTAGTTTAGCTTTGATGAGAAGAGCTATGTGAGGATGCATTTTCCTCATTTTTTGTTTTACTAGTTTGATACCTAGATCTATGGATAAGTGATGCATAATGAGACTAGTGTCCAACCCTGGCATGTCTGAGTAAGTCCAAGAAAAATTAATTTTCTTACTTTGTAGGAACTTGGGATATGCTTCTTTTTCTTGTGTTGATAGAGATTGAGCCAAATGTACTATTTGTGGAGCCTCTTGTGTATTCAGATTAACTAGTTGTGTAGGCTCAACAAGCACTGAAGAACAATCCTAAAAATAATTTGGGAGATGATCAAGTACCCCATCCTTAGGTTCCTCAGAGAGGTTTTCATCCTTGGATACATCATTTATTTTTACTTTTTTAGGTTCTAAGACTGCCACATAGTGGTTTTTTCCATCAAAACTCTTATTCTTTTTTTCTTTTCTTTTCATTTTGCAACTAAGGTACTTGATATTTGGTTATGTCATGCTTGTAGTTGGTTCACTAGTGGAAGAGACTATATGCTCAAGGGCATTTAGGTAACATGCTATTTCATAGTCATTTTGGAAGGTTAAGAGCTGAGGCTCTTGATAGTGCTAAGACCAATCAATTAGGTGAGGATTGGCAAGGGGTAGGTCAATGATGGGTTCAATGTTGTGTATAGGAATGGTATCATCTTTGGTGATTGCAAAGTTAGGGTCTGTCAAGTATCCCTCTAAGGTACCCAAATTAGGACTTATCCTACCAAATGAAGCATCATTCACTAAGGTGATTCATGGATTCCAATCCTCTAATCCTACACTAGACTCGTTAGCTACCTCAGGTTGGGAACCATATGTATGAACAACATCAATGTCCAAATCAACTGTAGAAGAATCAGAGAGAGATTCCAACTCATACTCATGTGAGTCTGTGTCTGAATCACGACTGGGATGTTTACACCAAGCATATTTTTTATGTCTATATGTGGAAGCCCCAATGTCATCAAGGGTAACACCTTCTTGAATGCCATTTGTGTATTGATGTTCTTGAATCAGATCCTCAACATGGTCTTCAATAGCAGACTCTTCTTGTTCTAGGTCTGAAATTATTGGATTGGTAATTGGAGTATTTGAATCTCCCCAAAGGAGATTGGTGGAAGGAACCCAATCTTCACATCTGTCTTGTTGATTTTGCAAGTTAGGTATGTAGCTTGATTCATCATCACTATCTATCATAGCAAGGATAGGAGTAGTTTTATTGTCATGACTTTCAAAACCTAGGCCAACCATTTTCTTAGACCTGCATCCAAAAAGAGCATGATTGAGTGGTTCAGCCTTAGCATCTAGTCTATGACTAAGAGGACCATGACCTGGGTAGCCCATATTTTTTACCAAAGTGTATCCTCTACAATAAGCCTTAGAGATGGGGAGAAATTTTCATTGTGCTTGTATTTTTCTTCTTTGTAAATCCAATCTCTAATAGCCACCTCTTCTTTTTCATCTTGTATGGGCACTGAGGATTCTACAAATGTACCAAATAGAGTCATGGTTGAAGATGAAGGACCCATCTCCTATGAAGGTTGTCCATAGGACCTAGGTGAGACTGGTAGTTTTTTAAAGGAGTCAATTTGATACCCCCCCATACCAAGGTCTATGGACTTGAACTTATTCTTGCACTATTCTAGAGTTGCATCAAAATTCTCTACTTCTCTGTTGAGAGAAACATGAGTCCCTGCTGAAATTAAATTTACAGATAATGTGTTATCCCTAGGTATATACACTTCTACTCCATTATAGGGGAACTTAACACATTGGTGGTAGGTGGATGGCACCACTTTCATGTCATGGATCCATGGTCTACCAAGTAGGATATTATATGCTAGAGGACCAACATCAATAATTTGGAACAAAATGTCCTTTTCAATAGGACCAATTCTAACAGGAAGGATGACCAAGCTTTTAGAACTTCTCTCTACCTCATCAAAGGCTTTAATGGTAATTTTCTTCTAGGTATTAATAACTTGCTTAGAATAACCCAGTATCTTCAATAGACTCAAGGAAAAAATGTTGAGCCCAGCAGCCCCATCAATCAACACACACCTAACATGGGTCTTGTGAATCATGACTTTGATATGAAGGGAAATATTATGTGGATGGCTCAAATCTTTTTCATCTTCTTCTAAGAATGTTAGGTAATGAGGGCTGGCAAGGTGGTTAACCATGTTCTGGAATTGGTCAACATCTATGTTGTTAGGAACATTGGCTACATGCAAAGCATCCTCAAGGATACGCTTATGTATTGGAGACAATTCCAAGAGTTCAAAGATTGAGATTTGAGCTGGTGTTCTTTGTAACTGGTCAACAAGATTATAGTTCATTTAAGGGTTGACTGCTAATTTGGTGGTGACATTCTTAGATGTCACTTTCTTGGGTTTGCTAGACTGGTTGGAACTAGGACTAAAATAACCACAGGACCTTGACTTTGACTTCTTGTAATAGTGTTGAGAGCTTGGAATGACCATTGAGAGTGAGGACCTCTAAGCATAATCATAGGTTCTTCATCAAATATAGGAGGAGAGCCCACATCATAACCATAAGGATCTTCATCCCTCATCATGTTGACACTTTCCTCGACAACCTCAAGCATGTTTACCACATTTTTTGCACCTTTGTAGGTATAGTTAATTGCAGCCTTTCCATTCTTGGGTTGAGAGGTTTCCCCCTTTTCATAGTTAACCAAGGGCTCCTTGAAATACTTGTGGTCTACATTGGTATTCAATACATCAATCTGATGTTTTCCACTCTCAATAAGATCTTGAATAAGATGTTTAAGCTTCCAACAATGTTCGATGTCATGTCCAATACCATTGTGGAATTTGCAGGAGGCTTTTTCATTCCACCAATGTTTAACATCAGCTATGTGGAAATTTGCTAGATCTTGTGGTTGTGCAAGGTTATTAGCAATAAGCATCTTGAAAACATCCTCATAGGAGTCACCTAGTTTAGAAAATTGTCGCCTCTCCTTCTTAGGCTTTTCTTGATACTTTGGTTTATGCTCTTGTTGGTTGGAGGATGTGTTGAGCTTCATAGCTTGGATTGCACTAGACAAATGGAGGACTCCTTGACCCTTGGGTTGGGAAGAGTCTACAACTCCTTCATTGACTACTTGCTTATTCTTGTTCCAGTGTGAGTGTTTGCCTTTGTCCTTGTTAGTATTTTTAGAATTTTGACCATTGTTGTTATTGTTATGTTTGGTCAAAATACCTTGCTCTTTCAAGACATCCTCAATTTGACATGCAGTTTCAACCATAGTGTCAAAGGAATCAAAGACCATCTTCCAAACCTCATACCACATTTTAGGCACTAAATTACTAGCAATGATATCAATCCTTTCATGCTTAGGAATAGTCCTAGAATAGAAGGAGCACAATCATCTCCACCTTTACAAGAAGGTAACAAAGGATTCCCCTTGGTTCTATTTCAAATTGCATAGGTCTAACATAGTGATTGATCTTGACAAGTTATATGCAAAATGTTGAACAAATCTATGGACAAGTTCTTTGAAAGTTTTGACGGGAGGGGTTATGTTGGTAAACCACTCCATGGCTTGGCCCTTGAGACTCCTTGAAAATAATCTCATAAGATAAGAGTCATCTTGGTGAAATTCAAAACTCATGATGTAGAACTGATGCACATGATCATGTGGGTCACCATTGCCATCATACTTGTCATACTGGGGGATTTCAACTTTTCTAGGAAAGTCCTTCATACTCACACTTCTATCAAAAGGATTGGGACAGATAGAGTCCAATGAAAAGGAACTTTTGTTTGCTAACACCTTTTCCATCATACACATGAGTTGTTTAATCTCCTCTTCTTGAGAGGGTCCTTGTTTCTTGATTCTCCTATCCACATCAAAGTTGTAAGGGACTTTGGCACCCTTTTTAATCAAGCTCTCTAGGAACCTATCCTTATTTTGGTCAAGATACTTCTCCACATATTGTTGGAATAGTGGCTCTTGTTGCATTCTCATAAAATCTTGATCATCAAAACTTGCACTACTTCCTCCATGTTGAGAGCCATGATGAGCTCATTGGGAGGGTTGTCTCGAGTTCCTCAGAGGTGTTTGTCTCCTATGTTGTGAAATCCTCCTTCCTCTAGGACTAGGAGATCTTGAAGGGGTCCTTGATTGCCTTCTACTTCTTGGGGTTCTTGAGGGAGTAGATGGTGGAGAGTTGTTTCCATTGTTGGTACCCCTATTGTTGAATTGGTCATTGAGTTGTTGGGCTAAAAGCCTATCTTGTTCCTCTTGGAATGTTTTTCTTTTCAACTCTAACAAATCTTGTTGTTCCTCCTCTAAGAGTCCAAACCTCTCTTCTTTAGTGGCTTGTTCATTCAAAAAGGCTTTCTTTTCATGTTCAATTCCTTTAATCCTTTCATGCACATATCTAGATGTTGTTTTGAGTGGAGAGTTGGGCCTTGAAGAAAATGTTGCATTCACATTAGCATCAACAGATTCATTGTTTTGGTCTTTGTGTTGTGACTGTGCATCCTTGTGAGCTTGTGCATAATTTCTTTCAGCTCTCTAATGAGCATCTAAATATCTTGAGTTAATAGGGGGCGATTCAAGTTGATTATCACCACCAAATAGCATGTTATCCCTATGTCTTTGGAAAAGTTTGTCAAGGTTGTGATCCATGGCTTCTCTCTCCCTTCTGGTCATGGTGTAGCTCATGCCCAAATCTGATTGAGAAGGTGCTAAAGAGGTACTCAACTCACTAGGATTCTCTTTGGGTCAAACCAAGTGTTAGACTCACTCCTAGGTGATTGATCAAAGACAAGTTCCTTTCCCTTTTGCTTTTGACAAGTTTGGACTAAGGGTAACTATTTGAAGACAACTTGAGGTCATTTTCCTTGACTAACTTGGTACCTCATTGTAACTGACATGAAAGAAAAAGACCCTTGGTGATAAGATGACCCTAAAAAATGTCAATACCAAACTAGGATAGTAGAAGTGTTCAATTGTCCAAAAAGAGATGGTAAGAGAGAAAGCTACAAAAGGTGTAAACCAACACTACCACAGAGGTGTATAATAAAAGGATGAGTATCCTAACACATATGGACCAGGAGGATGGATTTAATCAGATATATTTGAAATTGAAATTGAATTTTGATGGAAGTGAATTGGACAAAAGAGTACTAAAACTCTCCAAGTGTGTTACCAAAGAATCTAAAGGTGTACTTTTTCAACAAGGATAATTCCTAACTTATTGATGCCAAGCAAGACTACTTTGGAAGATCAAAGAACACTAATCAAAAGGGTCTAGAAATAGGAACTCAAAGTACAAAGATTTTTCTAGTAGCAGAGTAAGTCACCTACTAAAATCTAGTCGACTAAGGAAAGACTAAAAATTGCATAAACCAGACAGATAGCAAAAAGACTTTGGGTGACAGTTTCTAGGCAAACAGTATGATAATTTCTGACCGGGTGATATTTCATAGGAAGTAATGCAATAGTTTCTAGGCAACCTATGCAATACTTTCCAGGAAAATAGTGCGATCATTTTGTAGGAATGAACTATCACATGATAATTCTCAGTACAGTGTGTGATACAGGTTCAAGATCGTATGACTCTTGACTAGTGAGTGCTAAAAATTTTAGTCTTAAGGGAAATTTGGTCAAAATTTCAATTTGAAGGTTAGATTTTTTGATTTCAAGCACTGTGACAGTAGTAATCAGACAAGTTTGCAAATAGTAGGGGATCAAACATGTCATAAAACACTTGCACAAGGGCAAAAGAAACCTTGCCAAGACAAGAAATTGTGATATCAAAGCAATAAAATCCTATGAATTCTACCGTGATGTTTGAATGTTTGAGAATGTTTACATAGGTAGATCATAGCGAGAATACTTCAAGCACTTACTAGCCTAAAAAGACAATGGCTCAATACTTAACAACTTGGCCCACACTTGATGCTCCATTGCCTCACACAAAGTGGTTGCCCACAATAGATATTGGCTTTGTCATGGAAGTGTCAATGACACAACCAAAGGAACACAAATGGTGAGTAATCTTGGGGTGATCCGGGTTAGTCCACTAGGATCAATCCTTGCACCAAGAAGCTAAGCGGTAAAATAGGGTGGCCTCTATCCATGGTTCTTAGTAAGGGCTTCCATTTGTAATACCCCTCTTGCTCCCCAAAGGGACTCCTTACCTTGGGGCATGTAATGGACCTCATGGCCACAAGAGTACCTTAAGCATTCTTGCTCAACACTTTCCTCATGGTCACAATCCCATAAGTACTCACATCAAGTGAAGACAAGTACTACATCTACCAAGGTTTTGTGTCCTTGATAGCCTTGAGTTTATAGTGGGTTGGAATAGCCACCAAAAAGCTTGTCCCCACTTGGGTCATTCCTCTTAATTGCTGAAGAGCAGGCCCACTAAAGGATTCTAAAAGCTAAACAAAGAGTGGATTAACTTTTGAGTGTCAAGATTTCTAGTTCACCTCAAGGGTGAAGAGCATACTCTCCTAGCTCAAAAATTTCTCCCAAACACACCAAGAAAAGGTTCAATTACCCCCTTTCTTTCAAAATCTAAAGGTGGGTCAAGATTTTCTAGTTCACCACAAGGGTGAAGAGCATACTTCTCCTACCACCCAAAGATTCCTACAACAAGATATTAAGTGCCTACTAAATGAAACAACTAGTATACGCCGCACTCAAAAGAAAGAAATTAAACAAGAACTTGATTGGTTTTTATGCTTTGGGCAGCCTTGCAAAAACCATTAGTAGCCCTTGTGAATTTGGAGCTTTGACATGCATTCTTTTAAGAAAATAATCAAGCAATGAGAGCACCTACAAGAACAACTCATTAGCCCTACAAGGGTAAGCACATCAAAACCAAATGAAATCTACAATTAAATCCCTGTTCTACCACAACAAATCAGAAATTTGAATCAAACCAAGTAAATCTTGGAAAGAAATGACAAAAATTGCTCACTACTAGGCCTGGGTGATATTTCTATCAAAGAAAGAGTTGTGCAATATTTCCCTCTATGCTGGTGCGATACTTTATCCCTACATGATAGTTCCTGATACCTGCGTAAGATAGAGAATAAAACAACAATGCGACACAATCTACCAAAGTGCGTGATATTTTAACTCATAAAATATCACATTGGTATACAATAAACTATCATACAATACTGGAAAATAGTCGCATGATAATTCTATTCGAAAAAAACTAGAGAGCAAAAATTGATGAAACAACAAGCAAATATTCACAAAAAAATGACAGAAATGCATAAAAAGGACAAAACAAGAGTGTTTTGCCCCATGGTGGGTGCCAAAAATGTACACACTAAATAGTGCACTTCTCTAAGTCATTACTTCCAAGGGAATCCATGAATTGGAAACCTTGAGAAAGTAACCTAGAGCTCCCTAGGCATGGAGTCATAAGGATGTTGATAGTGCTCTCAGCTAGAGCTATTGAAGCATGCAACCTTCCTAGTAAACCACACAATGGGAGATTCAATGAGACAAGGGAAAGAATGCCAATATCCTCAAGAATCAAATGGAAATGAAATGCAACTATGCTAAAAATGAAGATGCAAGCTAAGCTATGAAAGGAAAGTATGGAAGTATTACAAATCCTTGCTAATTAAGCTATGTGAGCCAATCTAGAGCATAAAATGAACCAAGCTAAGAAAGAATAAACATGAAGCTAAGCTAAGAATGAAAGAATGAAACTAGAATGCAATAAGATCTCCAAAAGCTCCAAAGTCTCCAAGAAATCCTGCAACATAAGATTAGCATAAAAAGTTGGGATCTTAGAATGAGAAAAGAGCTCTCCTTTTAAAGGAATTGAAAAGGGATGGACCATGGAGATTAAGAGGCAAAAGATTTAATCAAGGGTGGAGCATCAAAGAGGAGAAATCTATGTGCACAAATATCCTCCAATGAGAAAGTAAGAGTTGACTTTTGTGTCCATATGAGACAAAAAGGCCTTTTCTTCTTTTTATAAAATAAGAATAATGCTTTATTTGTGCAACTTAGGATAAGAGGAAAAGTGAGGGCTTTTTATTTAATAAAAGGGGAGGAAATTCCTTTTAAATAAATAAAGACTGTAGGATAAAATGGTTAGCCCATGGAAAATAATCGAATAAATGATAAAACTAGGATTTGATCAAGGAAATTGATATAATTTGAAAAATGTTGATTTTTGAAAATATTGATTCAGGGATTTGATAAATTGCTGAATGGGGGCCCAAAGTCTAGGTGACCATTTTAGGGTGCATACAGTAAGCACTGAAGAAGCTGAGAACTTGTGTAGTAACACTCCTCCCAATAAACAAGAAGAAATATTGTTTGAGCATATAAAAAATGAAAAAGAAGAAGAAAAGAAAGAACAAGTAGAGAGAAAAGAAAATGAACCATCAGTTGAAATAATCAAGGTAAAAAAAAAGTGATGGATAGCACTCTTGTCACTCCCTTAGCAGCATTGTTGTCAAGTTTGACACCTGACACAACCAGTTTGGACTCTTGGGGAGAAGAAGACATGATTAAGTTCAGCAACTTAGCTATGGAGAAAGCCAAGGAGAAATAGGTGATGAGGAATCCCCTCCTTGTAGAATCAGTAAACATCTTGAACAACTTGTTACCAGCAAATAAGAAAGTGTCCAAGGTACACTCAGTTGATGATGTCAGTTCAGTGATTTCATAGTTCAAAAGTAATTTCTCTGGCCTAGAAGAATTTCATCCCTAGTTGCATAAGAGAAATATTTGAAGAAGAGGCTTAGTGAATTGGTTAGAAACTATGCACTTGACCTGAGCTCAATAAAGTCTGGTCAAGCATCTTTGAAGGATTTTTCAGCAAAGGGTAGAAAGATTATTGCTGATTGTGTGAACCAAGACAAGCTAACTAGTGATCTATACAAAAAGATACAAGAGGCTAAAGCTATGATAGAGAGCATAATGAAATCAATGGAAGATCCATTATTTGATGTGAACATGTGCAATAGTGTCTACCAAGGACAGATAGATAAGATTGAGAAGGCAGAAAAGGAGATGTCCAAGATAAGGGATAGGCAGACTCAGCTAAGGAATGCTCTTGCGCCCTCATTAGACATACTTAATTAGAATATAAAGGAGATTGATGCCACCATGGTGACATATGATCAAGGTCCTAGCATAGATTTTGAGAAGATGGAGAAGCTACAGTATGCATTATGCGCCCATCTATAGATTGTAAATTCTCTAATCACATTTTTGAAGAAGGAGATCCAAAACCTGCAAATAGCTTATCCGGATGTTCTCTCATAGTAAGTAGTTGTATATATAATTTTGAAGCACCTTTTTCATTAATGTCAAAGGGGGAGTATGTATAGAATATGGTTATAGACATGTACAAGGAGATATAAGATAGAAAGTTATATATAGGGAGATATAAGACAAAAGTTTTTTTATATTAAGGATCAGTTAGCAACTTGACCATATTCCTTTGTTGCCATCAATGAAAAAGGGGCAGATTGTTGGAAAGTTTGCAATACTGATGTATATGGCTTACTATATTGTTTTCATTATGGAAACAAAGTCATATAGTAGTTTGGAGTCAGTGCACTTGATAAGAAGATCGAAAATCAAATAAGTGTTGAAGACTGGACAGTGTACAAAGTACCTAAAGCTCAGAGCATTAGTGCACATGCTTATGACCAAGTTATGGTATGCACCCTAGAAAATAAGTTGGTTAGACTATATTCATGCTTATTCTATAAGCATATGATTAGATATGCAAGTATGAGAAAGATACAGATAGTTGAAGTTACATAGCCAGTGTGTGCTAGAGAAGAACAGAGTAAGCAACCAACTATTGGAATTTTGATTTGCGATTATATTCTAATGTTGTAAAGGATATGCACCTAGTTTAATTAGGTTTCCAACATGTATATATGTTTTTTTGTAAACACTCTTGAGCCAATTCAATTGGAAGTGTTGTATGTAATCAGTTAAAGGGCCAACCTAGTTATTTGTTTTGTATGCACATATAAATATGAGATGCACCCATTGTAATTAGCATGGAAGTTGATATAGAGTTGTGATAAGAAAAGAATAAGTGTGTGAAGAGTATATAAGATATATTAGAGATTTTCATGAGGTCAAAGCATCAGCACATCAAAGGAACTGATCAGACAAACAGTGTCACAATAACAATTCATCCAGCAGATATAGTGTGTATCTGAGATTAGAAGGTTGCAGCCTTCACCACTTGAGCAGTGAGCTCTAGGATAGTGTGTCCACTCCCCTAATAGGGACTAATGTAAAAGACTCCTAATAGGGTCTAGCCCTTGACCAGGTCTACTGTACTAAATATATTGTAAAGAAACTCCTAATAGGGTTAAGGATCTTCTAACAAGGATCATAATACACTAGTACAAAATATTAGTGGGTGTCAATTCCCACCGGGGTTTTTACCTATTTGGGTTTCCCCGTAACCACATCAGTGTTATGTGTTGATTTCATGTTTCATGTTTATGTGGATGTTCATTTTAGTACTTAAGTATTTAAGTTAAGTTTGAGATTAAGTAAAAAGATAAAATACAGTGAACACTGATTCACCCCCCCTCTCAGTGTTCCCATTCCTAATAGATGATGATGATGATGATGATGATGAAAATGAGGCATCGATGAACTTTGACAATTTTATAGATTGATTTGATAATGCTGAGTCCGATAAGATTGAAAAGGATTCGATAGGATTGGATTGATTTGATCAGGCATCGATGAACATTGGAAATGCCCTAGATTTGAATTGAAAATTATTGAATGTGATTAAAATAATCTTGGACTAAATGGGAAGGAATTAGGACTGATTTGGAATGATTTAGGAATATTTGACATAGTTTAGGATTGACTAGGATCAAATTTCATGAAATTGACATGGTTTATGAATGTTTAGGATCAATTTAGGAAAGTTTAGGATTGATTTAGGAGTGTTTAGGAATGTTTCCAATGATAATGAGAACTTGATCAATTCAGCCAAAGAGATCAAAGTTGCAAGAGAAATGTTAGTAGTTGATCAAATGAGAAATGAGACAAGATGGAAGATATGTTAAAAGGGGACACATAGGTGTCAACCATTTTTTAGGTGTCAACATTTTTCTCCTCTTTAAAACAATGTGATTATGATCATCGGTTCAAATAAAAATAAAAGATCACGCCCCATCAAATTGATAGAAGAGAGGTAGGATGCCTCGTCAAAAAATTGGGCAGAAACTGACACAAGGAATTTTTTTTTGAAAAGAGTATGATTGGAAGGAGTGACGAAAGAAAGGTTAGTAAAAAATATAAATTAGAGGAAGAAGAGTTAATAAAAGATGAAACTTGTTTTCATAAGTGCACTTTTGTCATGAGAGCTTTGTTTAATATGGAAAAATGGATGTGTTGCACCATGGCACAAAAAGTTAGGATGATAATGTGATCCCTTTGCATAAAAAAAAACACATAAAAGACAAGAAATGCTTCCAATTATCCTAAAGCATATGACATATGTGTCCTAGAATATTATGAAAAAAGCCAACAAGTAGAAGAAAAAATTAAAAATAAAGGAAGATGAACCATCCTAACCACTCTCATCACTGAATGATATCCTCGAGTAGCATACGAACATGATCAAATGATAAATCAATAAAAGATAAAACTCACTAATCCAAGCAATCAACAAACAATCTGATCTTGTTGTCAAAGTTGACAGTTTGTTTGATAATGACGGTGTCTAGTTTTAGGCATGAAGTATCATGTCTAAGACTAATGTCATTTGATTTCAAACATACAACACCTTGTATAAGACAAATGATCATTGATAAAGGATAAGTTGATGTTGTTTGATTGATAGGACAAGTTTGATCTTGATGCAGGAACATCTTGGGTATACGAGCAATCTTGCATCACCCAAAAAAAATATTTCTAGTTTCTTTTCAAATAAGGGCTATCTTATGTAGAGCTTCTATTTATGGAAACTTACTATTTTTAGTAAGTTGATTATACAAGCTCAGAATGTTCTGATTTCACTGGTGGAGGTTCTTCTTAGTCATATTAACCTACTAGTTGAGTTTCATTGCCATATCATCTGTATCAGTGAAGTTATTGAGGTTTTTGGGTATGAAATATTTGAGCTCAATTTTGAAGGCCTTAGAGGCTCTGGATCGCAATCAAACCATGACTAATTGGAGCTTGTGCAAGTCAGGAACTATAGATTAGGTCCTGTCATTTCCGAAAAGTGGTTATAATAGAAAAATGGAGCCACATTTAAAAAGTTATGGCCTCTAGAAGTTGGGCTACCTAAAAATATAATTTGTAATTATTTTGAGCTGACCCTAATGTGAAAATTATAAAAAAAAATAAAATAATTTTATGGGTAGTCAGCCTTAATGGTTAAATTTCTAGAACCTTCTCAGGCGGTGGAAAATTGCCTATATAAGGAAGGCCTGTAGTGTTGTCTAGGGAAGTTTTGGGGTAGATCTGGATAATGATTCAAGGCTTTGTCCTACATAATATTGTAAGGGAAAATGCCCATGTGGCTTTGCATATTGTAATTCTAAAATTTGTAATTTCACCCTTGTGGAGATAATAAGAAGCCCATTTTTTGTTCTTGCAAATTGTTGTTGTTCTCTGCTTTTGTTATGTGTTTGTGGTATTAAGGGGAGCACCCTTCATCAAATCTAATTGATTGCTGACATGAATGGATTGTTGTCTTTTGATGCATGATTTCATTAAGCAAAATGTTTAGAAGTCTTCAAATTGTGTCTGCTCATATGTTTGTCTTGTTGTAAGGGATAATTTATTAAAAACTAGGAAAATGATTATGTACAAGTTTATTGAAAGATTTTGCAAGATTTTTTGTTTTTAAGAATTTTTAAAATATTTGATTTTTTTGTGCTTTTTTTCATGACATTTTACCATTAATTTTAGGAGTTTTTCAGGACTTTATATGCTTTTTAGTGATTTTTTTTATGATGTTTTATAATTTATAATGATTTTTTCATGTTCATATTTGATTTTTTAATGGTTTTGTTTTTCCAGCTTCATATTCAATTTTTATTGATTTTTTCATGACTTTTTATGCTTTTTAATGATTTTTCTAGCTTCGTATTTGATTTTTTATGGTCTTTTTTTAAGGATCGTATCTGATTTTTAGTTCTTTTCTTAGCTTCATATTTAATTTTTAGTATTTTTTCAGGTCGTTATGCAATTTGTTTAAAAATTTTCAAGACATTATATGATATTTTTTGAATTTTTTCAAGACTTTAATATTTACATGAGGAGGAATTTCTCTCAGTGTCTTGCAAGGTAGGGACATTATGGATTGATGGATGTAAAAGTAGAGGGATGAAGGCAAAGGGACATTGTTGGATATGACATTGAAGTTTTTTGAGTTGCCAAGGACCATCCACAAAAGGGGATGACATTTTTTCACTAGGTGGAGGATTGGACATGACAAGATAGGATAATGACACTTTTGGCATGGGCTGGCATGCAATGCATAGAAATGAACATTCCAAGAGGTATTTGAAATATGTTTTATATTTTATGTCCTTATTTTATATCAAGAATAATAAAGGGATTGGGATAGGAAAGTGGTAGGATATGGATAGGATAAGAAAGATCAATAATGGAAAAGGGGGAAGGGATATGGATAAAAGGTTTTAATAAGATAGGAAATATGGGTCAAAGGGATGTAGACAATGTAAAGAGGATATGACGCATGTGATGGTTTTAGGAAAATTCATAACCTTGTCAAGGTCAAAGTTGGAAAAAAAAATGGGGATATGAATACCAATAGGACAAAGGATACGAGGGATGGGATAATGAAGGAAATGAAAGGGATGATGATAGGATAAGGGATATGATGAATATGGGACATAGGATAATGCAGGAAATGATAAGGATAATGGAGGATAGTGGATTGGAAAAGCATAGGTGAAATATGCCCCAAGTATCAAATGAAAGAAGTTTAGAAATTATGCATGATGCATGTTTGCCAAGTTTTCATCATGGTACTGACCCAAAGTGCCTGTTTTCTAGTTTCTCACTATTGGACGAAATTATTTCTCTCTTTTTTTAAGGATTCAGAGAAGAGTGTTGAGAACTTGAGCATTATGAAGAAATTTAGCATGGAGTAGAAAATTATAGATGCTATGCCATAGATTGGTATGGATCTGAAGAAGGATCTTATTATTATATTTGAAGGAAAGACAAAACCTTATTGTAAACATGGAAAATTTGAGTAGAAAATAACTTTGGTTACATGAAATATGGGGTCTTATAGAAAAGGTAAAGTAGATGTGGATAATAAAGGAGGTTGTGATAAATGTCCTTTACTACTGAGTATCTTTGAGAGACATGAAAGAGAAAGTACAGAAAAGAAGGATTTGAGGGATCTAATAGAAGATGGAGATGAAGTGCAAAGAAATAAAGTTGCAGATAAAGAAGATATTTGGATCATAAAGGAGCATAGGATTTTCATCCTAAATCCTATAAGATGTTCATAATTTCCTCTCATAGAACATATTATTCTCACAAGTGGTGTCTGATGTAGGAGCATACTTGGGTTGTTGGCAATCTTGCATCACCCAAAAAGATTTATTTTTGGTCTCTTTGTGGTTTGTTCCAATTAGCCAGTTTCTATGTTCTTAGTGGAGTTCTTTGGATTTGGTTCATTTATAGTTTCAAACCTCAGGGTGTGTTTTGGACATCATTTTTAGCTTATGTCTAGTTTCACACCTATTTTAGATACTTTGCAGTTGAGATATTCTAGATTCATGGTCAGTTCTATGTGTTCTTCAAGTTCTAACAGTCAATTGAAGTTTTTTGATCTCACATAGAACTTTCCCAATCAATGAATATTTTTCACTCATATCATGATGTTTTTATCTTTGAATTCAAATGTCTCTCTCAGATCATGTATCATTTCCACATCTTGGCATTGAGATTTTATAATTTGGTTCCTAACCTATATTTCCATACATTATGTTTTCTTATTCTTGGAAAATGTAATTGATCTGGCTGACACATATGTTGCAAAGGCTCTATATATTGATGCATTTTATCTTAGTTAGGAAGATGATATGAGGAATAAACTTTGGAAGGTAAATTATAGGGTTTAGATATGGATTATGTTTATAATTAGGCATGTATGATAAAAGTATGTAAATTGAATGTTGTGGGCCAATTTGATGTAAATCTTTGATTCTGTGGAAATGCAAAGATATATTTAACATTTTTATTATTTATTCTTGTATATGGTGTTAATTATTTCCACTATGTGACTTAGGTTCAATTGTTTGGACCATCTCCATTAGGGAAACTCCCACCACTACTACATCGGTAAGCATATCTAAATCTATCAATGTCCAACACATGTTAATCATTCTAAGGTTTGAGCCTTGGTGTATAACATAATAAAGGATCATACCTTCATTTTATCTAATTGGAATATATTTCCTAATATGTTTTGTAATCCATAAGGTGAGCTATAAATAAGATTAATTTATAGTTTCTCCAACAAGAACTATTAACACCAATGTTGGGTTGTACATATAGTATTATTTTCATTACATGTTATAATTATTAGTTTTAAGATTAAACTAGTTCAAATTTATCTTCTCAAATAAAAAAATCATCTCATTGAAGGATAGCATGTGAAATGGGTGTAAACTACCACTTAGGAACCTTTAATTGAAATAATTTTTAATGTTTCTCATTCAATAACCTTTTTCATAAAAATAATTTACATTTGTAAACCTATATATTGTATTTCTCAAAGTTTCTCTCAAAGTCAAATTTTCACTATTTTGACTAAGCATAAAGGTGTTTTTCTATTGCCACTATTTGTGTGATCGTGATCTTTCACTCACCTTATTCATGAAGGTAACCATATACTTGGCTGATAAAATAGAAATGAAATAGAATATAATGTCACCATATGCCAAATACTATAATGTAGGGGCATGGTGAGTCATTTACTTACAAAAAGGCTCCTAAATATGTTTGCAAAGAAAATAGCTTTTATAAATTACCTATATGCATCAAAACTTAGGAAAAAAAATATACCATCTCTTATGCACTTAATTTTTGTAAATACCTATAGTTGACATAATCAAAACCTACTCACTCTTATACCTAAAACCTTCTTGAAAAATCTTAAGGAATCACAAAAGACATGAAATGAAGGAAAGGTGAACATATCTCTCAATCCATCCATAGTGGAAGAAAAAGTAGAAGATAATACCCAAAAAATTTCTTGAATATTAGATAGGATAAAATATATATAATTGTGTATATTTGTCCTTTCCAAACTCCTATGAAATGAATCCTAATTAATCAAACTATATTAAAAATTTCTTAAAGGAAGGAAAATAATTATGTGTTAGTACATCTACATCAATCTAAACTACCTAAAACTTATTATTTGTACCAAATAACACCTTTTAATTATCTCAAGTTTACTTCAAGGAGTTATACATGACACTATATGTGAAACACACTATCTAAAGTTTGTAGTACAATAAGACCTCTGACTTCATATATCTTGTTTATTTAATAAAATATATCATATTTTATAGTAAAATCAAATAAAATATCATCAAACATGGACCATATTCCCTTTGAAATGAGAAATTTAGTCATGCATTAGCCAAAAATTATGAGTCCCATTATTTGACTAAACCAATATAGTGAAATCAACGTCTTTTATCAAATCTTCATTTTTTGACACTGATAACAACTAAACCATAAGAATTTTAAGGTTAAGAAAACTAGTGATTTGTGAGATTTTATGTGGAGATTATAAAAATATATTTCTTAAAAAAATAGAAATAAATTATGATGCCTTTTGTATAAATTTTAATAACTTCATTTTTTTATAATAAAAGACATTTTTAGAAAGTGACATTTATGTTTTAATACAAAAAAATATATAGAAATGATTAAATTATAGTTTTAAAAATGTTTATTTCTCACACCAATATATATAGTGCTTGAATTTTTTTCCTAATTTTTAATTGGTCATTAATAGACATCAATATTTAAGATTGTCAAACACTCCAGTCATTTAAACCTATGAGCATAGTGGCCTAGTGTAGGCACAAAAATATGAGCACAATAGCCCAACAACAACTTGAACCGTGGTGGAAACCTCACCAACAAAGTCTTTCAACTACTGCTCTAAATAGATGACCTTTTTTTTAATTTTTTATTCTATTTTTATTTTTATTTCCATTTTCTATTTTTTCTTTTTTGTATTTTGTATTTTCATATTTTCTAATTTTTTATTGCATATATGTTTTCTTTATTTAATTTTCAAACTAATAGTAATTATACTTTGAATAGAGGTGTATATTTTATTACATAATTTTTTTGGAATGTATTTGACTAAACTTATTATTTTTTGTAGGAAAAAGGACAAATACCTAGGGAATGTATTTTTTAAGATAATTTTTATTTATTTTTATTTTTTAATGTGTCAAACAAAGGCCTTAGCATTCAAAATCTACATTCACAATTTTTTTTTTTTTAAAAATCAATAATCAAATTAAACATATTTAAAATTATAAGTTTTGGAAATATTATAATAAGGGTTGCATACTTACAAAATATAACTTCTAACTTAATCTATTTGAACTCCCAAAAGGTGAAGAGTATTATTTTCGTCAACATTTTGATAGGTACAGTAGAAGATAATCCAATGCAAGTATGATTTAATAATAGACATTACATTTAATTGACTTTGAATAAAATCTCTTGAACAAAAATAATTTAAACATTATTTGTAAAGTCTTAAGTCATTATATTTTTAATAAAGTATGCAATTTTATGTAAAATTAAAATATCTTACAATTTGTATATTTAATGTTTCAATGTGTGGCATGTTGGTTCCTGAAAAGGGTTTTACACTCAAAGAGACACCAATATACCTAAGACAGATTTTAAGGAGGGGTTAGTTCCAAATGTGGGGAGATCTATAGGACTGGACCAACTATAGGGACAAGACTTCCCTCTACACTTCTGGCTCTACAAAACCAAGCCAGGTACACCTAATCCATCTCAATATTCTATACTTCACAACCTTCTCTAGATTTATATAACATATGAGTATGGTAAGAAAATGCTAAATGATAACCAGCCATTCATTGATTCTCAATCACCATAAAAAGAACACACAACCCTATAACCTCAATATTTTAAAGACTTTTGGATTTGTTGTGTTTAAATTTTAGGAATATAACTAGACCATATCAAACACATATCACTGTAGAAGATACTTATTCCTAACCAATTTCTTATCCTATGGGCTAAATCTCAAACCAAAGTAGCATACAAAGACCAACTATTGTCCATGATTCATGACCCTTAATACTACCACTTGATGATAGTATTTATCTGTATATCTAGATCCACACTAGACTTACAAATATCCTTGTGCAAACCAGATGAATCTATGTCCTATCCAAAGAATCTTTAATTTGATCCTAGATCAAAATATAATGAATAGAAACATACACATGGGAAAACACCATGCAATGGACCAGGAAATCCGAAGCTAGCAAGATAGACACAAAAGGAGAGAACTGAACCTAAGATTTTTTTATTACTTTCAATGAATCATGTCCCCATGTACACTTTGTTCCAAAATAAAACCACTCCAATAACAGCCAAAGGCCGAAAGTTTTCCCTACATGCAATAATAGAGTCAAACATAAATGTTTCACACCCTAGACTGAGAATAATTCATTAGTCAATTTTTTGCAATTAGGAGGAGACCTAATGCTACCTTACACAAAGACTACAAAAAGACCCATCCTAAATGATCTTAGAAATCCTTATAAAGGATTGCAAAAAGCTTAGGAATATTTAGGGAAAAATTAGGGTTTTGAACAACCTCAACAACCTGCAACGACAAGAAGTAAATGCAGGCAAGAAAACCTAAAAACCCAAGAAGGATCAGATCAAATCTGATTTACAATTTTGGTTTTATCATCACAAGCCAACTACAATTATCAGATAAAAAAGCTTCTTTTCATAGATGATAATTTAATTCTAGAACCGTCATAGAAAAATTGCATGTACTGGGGCATAAAAAACACTGACAACCATCATACCCTAGCTGCCATCCTCAAAATATTAGTCCTCTACATTAAACCTAAATGACACTTGATGAAAACAAATCAGATCATGATAGCCACCTAAAACCTTCTTATCAATTTTTACCTATAACTGTCCTTGGAACAAAACATATCTAATTTGGTTTTTCATTTCTATCTCATCGACTTCATATCTTACAAAAAATCCCTTTGCAAAATTAAAAAATTCTAGCCGCAATGGTTACTCCATCATGTTTAAAACATGGTCATTGATCTTTATCTTTCCTGACACATTGAACAGTTGTCACAATCCTGCGATCACTAACCATCAAGCACTTTATTATCCAAGAATTGCACCAACTGTTAAATCAAAGATGATCTAACCATCCTTTACCTTTCATCTTAACCACAACGAGTCAAAACTAGCATTTTTTACCATTTTTTCCAAGTCTCCAACATTTTCTCTTTAACCACCTTCTTAGTTGTGACTTAGCGAGAAAAACTTTTTATTCACCCTTTTTTCCTTCTATCACCCACTCGTGAATTGTTTCACTTAACTGCTACTTCATCTGGTGAGCTGGCAACAAAGGCTTTAACTTGACCCTCATTGGATCACCACGGTTTGTGAACCGATCAAAAGGTTTGCAACCAAGCGACAAAGGCTTAACTTACACACTTTCCAACTCATGACGGTTAATGCTTACATTAAAAAAGGAACAGGGAGCTAGCGAAAAAGGTTTTACATGATACTCACCCACTCACGATGGTTAATGCTCACACTTTTAGACTGCCAACTGCGAGTAAGTGACTAAAGGGAAACTTAAGACATGTGCTAAAAGGAGGCACTTAAGTGATGGAAAAGGTAATGAGAAAATATAAGTCGGTGGGGTTTAAGGACTAAACAAGAATTTTTTGAAACCCTTAAAACATGGATAAACCCTATTTCCTCACACCTTAAACAATTTTTCAAAGTACTTTTGCAAGATAAGACTATTTTCAACAAATTTTTTGCTTAAACAGGAAAATGGACTAACATGGCATACATGGTCTAAGGTGTTCAATAGAAGATGTTTCTATGATGTATTTGTTTTCTTTTAGATCTTTAAAAGAAACTAAACATTGATTTTAATTGATTTAAAATTCTTAAAAGTATTATAGGAAAGAAAATTACCTCTCATACACACACAAGAAGAATAAAAAATTTTATAACTAAAAATGAAATTTGAAAAAGTTCACTTAGGTTTTATCATTGTTTACTTTGCAAAAACTTTATAAATTTGATATTAGAACTATGTAGAGCATTGAACCGAAATTTGAATAGCATAAGGATTGTGTAAAATAGATATTTAGCCAAAAAATATGAGCCTACAATAAAAAAATAGGTGGATCTAACTTCAAAAGAAATGAAATTTCACTAGTAGAATAATCTAGAAAAATACCAACATCACTAGAAAGTTCTCATAACCATATTTATAATGATATCTCATTTTTGAAAAACCAAGTTTGTATTTCCAAGTTATGCCTAAAATAGCTCTTTTAAAGCAAGTTAAAGAGGGTTGGTGGCCCTACAATGATGACTTAGTGGTGAGATGATATTGTTTCTTATTTTGGTAGTGACCTAGTGAGGAGTGCTAGTATAAAGAGCAGGTGGTAGATTTAACTACAACAAACACGTTTATTGTGGTAAGATTTTATCCTCATATTTTTACATAATTAAGGACTTTTGGACTTATGTACTTATGGGTTGTGGTAAATAAAATTTTCTCAAAATAAATCAAAAGATATGGATGTTTCACAAAGCTACATAATAAAAAATATTATATAAATATCAATGTTAATTTTTTAAAAAATCACTAAAACATGTAACTACAAATGTTAAAAACAAATAGATAGAAATATCTTTAATAGATAATTACACAAAAAAAGTAAAAATTGATAAATAATTATTCAAAAAGCCAAAAAATGAATTACTATAAATGCAATGATGGAAACTATACATACAACCCTATATAGATTCATAAACATGTATAGATTCCATACATTTATATGGATTTTTGTTCATTGATTGGTAACCTATATGAATATGTCTTAAAAAAATTGACCTCTAATTTTGATAATTTTATAGTTGAATTTAATATTATTTGGCATTCTAAGTAGAATAATGAGGTCCATTTTCTTGAGGGTGTCGTATTTGAACATATAAGAACAAGCTTCTTACAAAAAGGATAAGGAGTTATAGATCTGGTACTTTGATATAATGTTTTAGGTTAATACTCAACCCTAGAACTCTAAGAGGTTACTTGTAATCAAATTACATATATAAAAAAGAGAGAGAAAATAACTAATTTTCTATGAGAGTCTACTAATTCTATTGGACCAATAATTTAAATGACTAAAATTATATATATATATATATAAAATTATTCTTGATAAAGAATAAATAAAATTTAAAGAAAATATTAGATTAGGATTAAATTACAACATCACATGAATCATGGTCATATCAATTGAGATAGAAAAGTGGATGATCTAATAAATCTTCCATATGCTTGTGTAAAATAGTGTCTGGTAATCAATTGATTAGATAATTGCCTTTTACTATAGCATGATAGTGTTTAGAATTTTCGAAACACAAATTTGAGGAGGCACACAAAAATGATGAGTAAAATTAGAAAACATGAAAACAAAATAAACTAGCTAAAACCCCCCAAAAAAAGGGAAAAAAGCTCTTTCTAAAATTGATAATACTTCTAAAATACTTGAAGACAACGTAAATCAAAAGAAGATAAAAACTTTAAAATGAGAAATGAGAAAGAAAATTATGAGTCCTTATTTTTCTTTATAAAAGGGGCATATATGTGACGCATAAGTCTCTCATAAATTCATATGACAATTAATATCACGATTCTAGAAGAATCATTATAAATACAAATAATTTTTCACGTCATATGCATCGTGTACACCTTCCAAAAGTGTTGTAGATACATCAATTATATATGTAATATTTGCAAGGTTAATTAAAAATTAATCTTATGATTCTATAATTTAATACATTTCAAACATAAACATATCTATAGGAAACATATACGAATTGATTGCAACACCTAAAACCTATGACCTCCTTATACAAAAAGTTGTGTGAATTCTTATCTTAGGATTTGGGTAGATACAAGAGATTTTAAAGATGTCATATATTTGAGAAGTGGCTATCTTATATTGAACTTCATCTAACTATAGAGAACAATTATATCTATACTTCACCAAGATCTTTCATTTTTCTCAAGATTATTATTTTCTTAATCTATTGAAAATTGTAGTAATATAATGTGATCTATAATTTTATATTATTGTTCTTTTAGCCAATAGATTTTAGTATGAAGATAGAATACTAATATAATCAAATAAAAATATGTGAAGTTTTGAATTATAAATATCAATTCTTAGACCATTTATTCAACATAAATGGTGCAATTGGTGTTGAGCTAGTGTTCATGCATGATTTCAAGAAAATTATAGTGGAAGGTGATGCCAGGAATGTTAGTATGATGTTTATAGGTGCAAATACCTCAAGATGGGCTAATAGAGACATAATCATAAAAATTAAAGGGCTTGTTGATATGATGGATAGGTTTAAATTTTAGCACACCTTTCAGGAAGGTAATGGGGTAGATGATAGGTTGGTAGTGATAGGTCATTTTTCTAAATCCATCATTACTTGGTTTTCCACCCAAAATCTTCCTCATCCAGTTCGTGTGGCGATTGTGAAGGACATTGTCAATGTCAGTAATAATGGTAATTTACACTAAAATTTATGATGATGGGAGTGGCTATTCATTTCACTTAGACTTTGAGATTAGGGATTATCTCTCTCATTTTTATCTAGTTTTTCATTTCTTCCCTTCTCATGACCATGTTACTAAAAGTTGTATTTCTGCTATCAAGATGGGGGGAAAAATCAATAAAATTGAATCAAGCTTCTATGATTAAAATAAAAATAACTTCGTCCTTTGGCCTATTATTGATGTTGGGCATGGGGACCCATATGTCGAGGGTATGAAAGGTTGTAAACTAGAGTTGTCTGAGAAGTTTGCAGAGTCAAGGGAAAAAGGAAAAGTGGTTATTGTGGGACATTTCTTATGGTTTTTCTAGAGTCCATTGCAGAGGCTACTGGCTTGATTGTGGAAGGAAAAGTTATGCCCAAAAAATTTAATAGCCACTATAAGCTATGCATGAAGAGATTTATTAGCTTAGGAGAAAGTATCATGTGGTTGCAAAATGAGTTTAACAAACATCAGCTTCCAAGTGAATGGAAATATATTTCCATGGTGTTGATCAAGCTCATCACTCTTGAGGGTAGGTTTAAGAGTTTTCATCCTCACATCTTCCCCATGCTTAATCATTTCTACCATGATATCAAGTTTAATTTATTGTATTAGATATTTTCTTCTCTGTCTTAGTTGGTCTCTAAAGTTAAAAACAAGGGGGTCTTCCCTTGTATTAATGGCTTATTCTCTTCCTTTACAATTTATATCTATCTTTGACCCCTCAAGTTGGTCCTGACCCATGTCTGACTATGGAGCTTAATATCCCTAAGAATAGCCATGTTCAACTAGTGACTAAAGTCTCCCCTTCTCACGGGTCCACAAGGGTAAACCCTCTCAGAAAAGTTGAATGCAAAGCCACTGGTAAAGAGTAGCCTAAAGAGAAAATTGTGATTATATGTTGAAGGATTCCTCTTCCTCATGGTCTATTAAGTCTGATTGGACCCCATAAAATATTGTTGTTAATTTCCCCTCCCCATCTCTAAACCTTTCTACCCATGCCTTGCTTCCTCAGGGGTACCAGGAGTACCCGGGTGATCGTGTGATTCCTCAGAATATGACCTCTTTGTTGGCTGTGAAGACCTTCCTAACAGATGACCACTATAATCTTGATTATGTTGGGAAGGAGGTGGACAATTTGTGTATTGTCTACAATAGGCACAATGTTGTCACTAAATAGCTCATTATAAAAACTTCACATTGCTAGGAAGAAGATTAATAGGCTAGAAGCCATTATCAAAGTGGAAAAGAAGACAAGGGGTTGTGCTCTTAGTAAGTGGGATGGTAGTATATGTGGGGTTTGGCTAAGGATTTCGCATAAAAAATAGATAATTTGGAGATCATGGAGAACTAGATTCAATAACTTAAGGCTTTGATTCCTCCAGAAGAGGAAAATAATAAGATGATCAATGATCTCTGGAAAACATGAAGGATAACCAGAACCAACTCAACCAAAAACTATAGGACTTGGTTTTTTTTAGAAAGAAAATGATGAAAAAGCCTACTCTTTCCTTCAATGAGTTGTAGGAGGAGCTAGAAAAGAAAAGGGCCAAGCACAGGAAATGAGAGGAAAGAAAATAGGTTGCTATCAAAGGCAATGATGGGACCTCTTCAGGTGCTAGTGGTAGGATGCTAGTGTGTGTCCTTCCAAGAGAGCTTCTTTCCTGGAAAAGCTCAAGGAGCTTAATGAGGTCTGGAAAGGGGTTCTTGTTCCCTTTGTTTATGGTCTTGTAGGCTGGTCTTGTGTTTGGTTTTTTGTTTCTGGGTCTTTTTTTGGTTGTTTCTAAGTTTTGTTAGCTTGTTGAATTCGCATCTTGTGAATTTCTTTTGTTTCGTTTGTAAGACTTGATGTTACTTTTTGTTGGGTTCAGGCCATATCCCACTTGAATTAATCAGAACATATATGGTGTAATTCTAAACATAGTATTACTAGTAAATATATTATAATTTGAATGTGTTTGTAACTCATAAAAAGATGATATTCAATTTTATTTCTAATTATTTAAACCTATAATTCAACCATCATACATGTGAAGGTAGAATTTGATTTAAATGCGTGTAACTTTGAGAAAAATTTGAAACATATACATTTGAATACTATTTAAATAAAGACTGTGATTGACTAATTGAATAAACAAGAATAATAATTTAAAGAACAAAATAGGGAGAGAGAAATAGATAATTTCTCGCTAACATAGATATGATAGTGATGAGTTTTTCAGAAAAACATGATGAAGTCCTCGTAAGCAATTCAACAGTAGCAGCACCAAATTTCTGTATTTAATTTTAATTGCCTATTTTGGGAGCCAACTCATTCCTTGCTGAGTCTTGTCACCCATGTGCGTTAGAATGAGATTTTTGAAAAGTTTTGACAGTGAAAAACAGAACAGTGATTTCGAAAAAGTTAAGAGGAGAAAAATACAAGAACGCGAAGAGCCGTAAGAAGATAAAATTTGAGAGCACGTGAAGGACAACATCATAAGGAACGTGGGAAGCAACCGACGGGTTTGCTGAGAAAAAAAGGAGCAGAAAAGACGAGAAACCCATGTGAAAGAGGAAGGAGAGGAAATTCCATGTAAGAAGAAAGAAGATAAAAAAATGGGGAGCAAAAAGATTGTAAGGAAGAAAACTTCAGTGAAAAGGAATGTGAGTTCGCAATTGTTGAGAGAGCAGTGTTCCAACATTCAGAGATGGGCTTGGAGGTTCATGGTAGAACAATGGAAAGCCCAAAATTTCCCATATCTATGTATTTTCTTTCATAAAAAGGCAATAGTTGTACTTTTTGGTTTTCAGTAGAATTGATTGTTTTAATATTTCTGAGTGAGAATTCATTGTTTTAATCTTGTTGAATTTGTCATGTAATTGGAATCTTATTGAATTTGTCATGTATGTAGGGTTATTTGATCTTTATGTGTTTTGGGGATTTCATTCTTTGTTAAATATTTATTAATTAGCTTTTTAATGTAGTTGGTTTAGTGCTTTGAGAAGGTGATTTGGTTTTTTCAGTGTATGTATTATTGTTCGTATATTTACAAGGTTGAGTTTGTAAATTAAGTGGAGTCACTTGTAGCAATCAAATAAATTGATCAGTTTTTTTTTTAGCTACGAGTAATGGGTGGGTTTGTGAGCTCATGTACAAATAGGATACCTACAGATATGGCACTTTTAGCATGGTATTAGAGTAGGCTACAACTATGGAAAAAAGTGCATCATAAGGTTAAATGTTGGTTATATAGACTAACAAGCTAGTGGTTATGTGTGTATCACTTGTAGAAAAAGGGTTGCAACCAAACGTGGTGTAGAGGTAAAGATAAGAAATAAGATAACAAGATGCCGAGAGAGAGAGAGAGAGAGAGAGAGAGAGAGAGGTTATAAGCTAGAGAGAGAATATGAAATTGAGTGGAAGTATTTGAGGAAGATCTAGGAGAAGGGATTGAGCATGTGGATGATATGATAGTGAAAGTGAAGATGCAAAGGGAGTAGAGATGACTATAAAAGAGATCTAAGATATAAGTTATAAAGTGAATAAAATAGAAGGAATGATTGTTTAGGTCATTCTATAAGATGGAAAGTTAACAAGAAGCCTAGAACTAGATGAGCTAATTGATTAGATAACAAAGATGGAAAAATATCTACAATATAATTATTTTGAAGAACCAAGAAGGTTTGGAGTAGTAGAAACAACCCAAAAGGACACACAACACTTGAATAAAAAGAACTCTATGGTAAAATATTAAGGTCCTCAAATCAACTATCATCTTGAGTTATTAAATAATTTATAGAAGTCAAGTGCTAAAAGGGGGTGATCGTGAAGAGTTGTACAAAAGAGTTATACAAAATATCTATTAGATTAGCCACCATGAGTTGATTAAGAGAAGGTACCACAATATATAAATGGTCTAAGGCTATGCATATATGGTTATTTGAGCATAATATTTAGCTATAAATTATTAAGGAGGCTTCTCGATATGTAGTGAAGGATATAGAGGAATTATTAAGAATACAATATGGTTAGTAAAAGAAATCTTAAATGAGAAATATAATTTTCTAATGATGAATAATATTATAGGATAAACATATACAACCAAAAGAAGGCATAACTAGTATCGAGAAGAAAGCATCGCATACGATAAGAATACTAGTTATGAGGTAAATAAATAGCTACAATTTCACTTGTAGCCACATAATCCCTAAGCTGAAAAGAAAAAATAACTATGAATAGGGGCTTATATTTTTGTATGAGTTTGATAAATGAGAATTATATATAGCTTAGTAATACTAGCATGATCAAATATTGAAATTCAATTCTAAACAAACACATGGTGGTATATCCAACTCATAAATACCTCACATATTACCTAATTTCGTAACCCATTTTATTTTGAGTAAGAATTTCATGAATATCTAAGGGGGAAAACTAGAATACAAGGTTGGAAAGGAAAATATATAAGGGAGTGTAAGCTGAAAGATGAGCTAAGAGGCATTAGGAAGTCACCACTAGATTTTGTGGAGATAATGAGGAGAATTATAAATAAGATAAACCCATGTTAAAGAGGAAGTAGACAAAAATTAACATAAGATGAAGAGATAAAAGGGGAAAAAAATTTAATAAAGAATTAGAAAAAATAAATGGTTGGAAAATTGTTGAAGGAAGTGAGATTCACGAAGAGATAAGTCAAGAATAGGGAAAAAAAATCCAATATTCAAAGGAAGGTTTGAATATTTAGGGAAGAATCTAGATAAAATCCTAAATTCTCATTTTTTATATATATTATGTCGTAAAAGAATATGGTTTCAAATTAAAGTTCTTGTTAAATAAAATAATTGATAACTACTTTTATAAATATGATTGAATGTTATATATGTTGGGATTTTTCATTTGTGTAGGATTTGAGAATCTTTTGTTCTTAGTTAAAAATTTATTTACAAGCTTACCTAGGTGATTTTTTATTCATTTACTTTGTTGGGAAGGTAGATTTTATGTTTTAGTTTATGTATTTATATTCCTAGATCCATAACGATGAGTGTGCAGACTAAGTAGAGTCACCTATAACAATGAGTAGGTCCTTGTAAATAAGAATATCCATGACTTTTCTTTTTAAGTTAAATGAGTAGTGGATATGTTAATGAGTTTCAATTAAATAAAGAGTATTTGATGAGTACATTACAACCCAAAACTATAGCTTTGTGGAATTGTGTGAGGTGTAGCATTATAAAGAGATTTAAAAAAATTTCTTTGGTTTTATATGTCTCTATTTATGTCACACTCTCTCAAGTTATGTCACCTACATATTCATCTTAAATGATAGAAAAGTTTAAAAACAAAACTATCTATGGTGTAGACTCATTCTAAAGTGAGATGAATTCCTCATTATGCTAAGAATAAAGAAAAAAAAATCATAACTAATTAAATAATAATGTTTGTTGAAATGAAACCCAATGACCATTAATACACTCATATGTACATATATATGTATACATGTGCATATATGTATCTATCATATGTATATATATTTATCTATTTTTGTGTGTGTGTGCCTAGATATACATACATACATATTGTAAGATGAAAAATATGCAGTGGGGTCTAGGACAATGGTTTGCATATAAAAGAGACCCCAAAACCAATATTTTACACATACATGAAAGTATAATGATATGAAAAGTAAGTATAGAAGATAAATATTGAAATGAAGAAATAAAGGTACTTACCTCTAAAAAAAAATTGGTTGAAAACCCTGTCAGATAGTCTTAGAAACTGTTGATTTTCACAATCTTGAATAGAAACTATGAGATCTATAGAACCCATAAATGTTTTTATTTTGTGAGGAAGTTTGTTCTTGACCCAAATGTGGGGTAAGATCTTACCCCAGGGTAAGATCTTAACCTGAAAAATTGACCTTGATCTGGACTACTCCGATCGAAATTTTATTCGTAGATCCTAAAAGTTTGGCGAAAAGAGTATCTAGATCTGCACTGATGTTCGTTGCTCTACACCTGTACCTGTAAGAAAAAAGGTTTTGTTTGTTTTTGGGGAAAGGGTTTTCCTTAGTCAAACCCCAATTTAAGAATTAACCTTGAAATTGAATTGAAATTGCTGAGATAAACAAAGTAAATGGAACAATTTACCTTGCTTATGTTGAAAACCCTTATGGAGGATTCAAATCCTTGAATCCACAAGTATGGATGCTCCAAATGAATCTAGAGTTTAATGTAGGATGTATCAAATCAATTGTATTTATATATTCAACACCAATCTTTAATGGATCTAAGAATAGGAAGAGGCTTGGATGAATATGGATGGAGAAATCTTCAACAAGAGGGCTACATAAAGATTGAATCCTTCAATGGCTAACAATGGATCTCCTTGATGAATTGGATCTTGGATCCTTGAATTCTTGAAGATGAATTAATGCTTGAATTTTTTCTTTCTCCTTCTTGCTCTCTTCTTGATTGTTTGATTTCTTTTGTTTGAGTGCTTGAGAGATTATAAAAAGAGATAGATCGAAATGAGAGAGGAAGGCTTCCTTTTATAGTGATCTAGGGAACAAACTCCTAGAGAGGCTGACATATGAGAAATAAATTCCCATTGGACCCATACCCCTAGAAATAGACCTAGATTAAATTAAATTTAAGAGTTTACCATTTCGGATACCAAAATAGCTGACCCAAAAGTGGCAAAAAAATTCTTTCTGAAACCCGACATCTAGAAATCATGGAACCTTGAAATTTGGACCTTGGGTCAAGGTTGAGGTCAACTTTGACCTAGGTCAAGGTCAAGGTCCTCCTTGACCTTAAAGATCATCCTTGACCCTGAGGTCTTCCTTGACCCTGAGGTCGTCCTTGACCCTAAGGTCAAAAATCTTAGTATCTCAGTCTAGAATGCTAGAAAAATATAGAAAGAAAGTGGAAAAGGGGGCAGAAACTGGGGAAAAAGCCAAATCTAAGTTGAGGACCCATTCAAGGCACTTTACATGACCCCAAACCACTTACTCAAAGGGATAAACTAGTCCTACATGGAAGTGCTTTGATTTTATGATGATACACTTAGGCCCCACTTTAGCAAGATTATGGACTCGATACAAACTCTTGGTAAAGGAGATCACAAAGAAAAAGACAATCTTATCGAAATCGAAGGGACAAAGGAATCCTCAAGCCCCCAGGGACTCAAGTCTTTTTCAACTCCAAGATTACGATAAGAGAGACATCACTAGAAAAAAGTGAGAAGAGGGGAGAGAGGAGTGGCTAGCTCACCCAGTAAGATGTGTGTATTTCAATATGAACCACAAAAAGGATAGGATGGCCCACCAAGAAAGAACTTGATAGTCACTCCATAAAGTTGTGTGCCTTCTAGTAAAAATGTAAATGTGTGTAGTGTGTCTTTTGATGGATTTTATGAAGTAGCCATGGATCCATATGCTCATATCACCATACAATACCTTTGTAAAATGTGCATCTCTTAAGGATTTAGCAACTTATGTGTGTTACCTTCCAAGGATTTAGCATATTTGAAATTGAAAATTCGTATCTCTTTAGGATTTAGCAATTTATGTGTGTTACCTTCAGAGGATTTAACATGTTGCAAAATAAAAGGTTAGAACAAAAATGTATAATATAGAATGAGGGAGGCCGTATATATGCCCCCCTCCTTAAGATGGAAAAATTCCTAATATTTTGACATGTTAAGGAAAGAAAAGATCAAGGATAAAACCTTCTTAAACATCAAGACAATATCCATAGACAACACCCAGTCTAAGCCAAGAAGGTCACAACTCCTATGAGGCCATGGAAGGGATGAATGTAAAGAGATATCATGCAAGAAGGGAAAAAGCAACCCTTGTGAGGGATAGCACACTATTCAACTTCCAAGGTGAGATATATACCAACCATGGAAACTCAATGCCAAATAAAAAAAATAGGTTATGATCAAGGACATAGACCCTCAATGGAAACACAAATTTTCATGTATGATTGGATATCACATAATAGATAGATATTGCTTAACCAAGGGAAAAGTGGATCCTGAAAAGATAGAAAAGAAGGAGATGGCATCCTTGTCCCTTGAGCATAGGAACAAGGATGGAAGGGGACCTACTATATCACTCACAACACCATACAAGACAATGAGCCCCCAAGGATTAGGCTAACATTGTTTACATAATGTAGAGCTCCATAATAGGAACATAAGTGTTATTTAGAGAAAGCAAGATTGAAATACAACTCATTACCACATGATATATAAATAACCTTACTATCAATGAGCTGCCTAATCTTATAATGTAAAGCTTGACATTCATTAGTAGAGTGATCATAAAATCTATGATATAAACAAAAATGAAGAGTCTTCAAGTTTGGACTACGTTTCTTTTTGCATTTAGGTCTAGTAATCATCTTAGTATGAAGGAGTTAATGCAAAAGAACTTCTTGGTCAAATTCCTTCATAGATTCATCATGTTTTGAAGTGTTATTTGAGATTTTTTTAACATTGATTTATTGTTGAGGATTAAATCCCAATCCATAAGAATGCTCATGCCCCCCATTCTATAAGGGCATTTGAATTCCATGTTTATGCTTACCACATCCTTGACTATTGAATCCTTGTTTAACAAGGAAATGATAACCAGGACCATAATGAGAAGCCATATTGATGCAGGAGCATCCTGGGTGTAAGAGAAATCTTGCATCACCCAAAAATATTTCTGTTTTTGTTTTCAATAAGGGCTATTTTGTGCAGAGCTGCTATTTATGGAAAGTTACTATTTTTGGTAATTTTCATATGTGCTCAGAATGATCTTATTTCTTTCTTGGAGGTTCATTTTGGTCATATAAGTCTGCCAGTAAAGTTTCATTGCCAGATCAAGTGTATATTGGAAGATATTGAAGATTTTTGGTATTGGCAGCAGGGTACAGAAACTTTGAAGTCAGTTTTGAAGGCTTTAGAGGCCCCGGATGAGGTTAAAAATTTGGGTGACGGGTGTTTGCACAGGTCAAGCCTGTAGAGCACTTCGTGGCATTTCCGAAATGGGGTTATAATAGCCGAGCGGGTCAACTGGTGATGACTTATGGTCTTCGAAAGTTGGGCCACCTGAAATGGAAGAAAATAATTTTCTTCAAAATTTCTATTCGAGTTTCAAAGGTCATCTTGAGCCGACTATGATGTAATAAAATGTAAAATAAAATAATTCTAAGTTGGTCGGCCTTATTGGCTAAAATTCTGGAACCTTCCCAGGCGGTGGAAAATTGCCTATATAAGGAAGGTTGTATTATTGTCTTAGGCAGTTCAGAATAGTTCTGGGTAGCAGATCTGGGTAATAGTTCGAGGCTTTGTCCTACAGAATATTGTAAGGGAATGCCCATGTGGCTTTGCATATTGTAATTCTGAAAGTTTGTAATTCCACATTTGTGGAGATAATAAGAAGCCAATTTTCTGTTCTTGCATATTGTTGTTGTTTCTCTATTTCTCTTATGTGTTTCTGGTATTAAGGGGAGCATCTTTCATCAAGTGGTATCAGAGCAAGAGTTCTTGAGTGTGTAAACAGATCACCGACTATGAGGCAGTTTGCACCAGGACCGTGGCTAGGGTTTCAGTGCGCATTACGAAAATGCCTCCACGAAGGGAACGTGCTGGAAGAGCTGGTGTTGTAACACCTGAGGTTAGAGAGCTGCAGAGACAAGTGCGAGCATTGCAAGAAGAGATTCGCAGAGGAATGAATCTTAATGTCAAAGATGAAAGCAAGGATGAAGCTGAAGAAGAATATCAAGAAGGAGAAGCTGAAATTGTGAACCAGGAGGAAGAAAGACTTTTTCGGGCGATTTCCAAGATTGGGAAAAGACCTAAGATTGAGGTTCCTACATTTTCTGGAAATCTTAACCCAAAGGAATTGATCGACTGGATCAATGAATGTGAGGAGTATTTTGAGTATGAAGATGTTGAGGATCCTAATAGGGTCAAATTTGCGAAGGCCAGACTGAAAGGTCATGCGAAGATCTGGTGGCAAGAAATTCAATTGGAGCGAAATAGAAGAGGGAAAGATAAAATCACAAGATGGGATCGGATGGTAGAAAAATTGAAGCGACAGTTCATTCCTGTTGATTATGAGCTTGACCTACTGAAGAAAATGAAAAGTTTGAAGCAAGCAGGAAAATCTGTTCAGGAGTATACAGAGGAGTTCTATCGACTCCTCATCAGAACAGGCCATGCCGAAGCTGATAAGGAGAAAGTTTCCTGATACCTTAATGGGTTAAGGCCAAGCATTCAGGAGGAGTTGAATCTGGTTCGAATGAACAGTATTGAGGAGGCATACCAATTTGCCTTAAAAGTAGAGGAAAAGCTGAACAAGAAGTTTGAGAGCAGACAAAATAGAAGAGGTCGCGGTGGACGATCTGGTGGATGGTCATATGGTGGCCGAAATGAAGATCTGAAAAATAAGGATGAGGCTAGTAGCAGCCAAAATTAGCGAGGAAATAATTCCAATCGCTTCTAGGATCAGAATAATAGAGATCAGAGAGGAAGAGGAAGAGGACAAGGATCTGGAAGAGGTGGCTTCCGTGGAACATGTTTTCACTGTGGAGAAGAAGGTCATAGGGCATTTGAATGTCCTCAGCACCAAGGCAGAATGGACAGGAGAAATGAAGGCCAGGCCAGAGTTGCACATGTAGATGAAGATGCCAGATCATCAAATTCTGAAGATGCTGAAAGAGGAGAAACATTGATTAACAGAAGAGTCCTATTGAGTGGTGAGAATGAACCTGAGCAAAGGAGGAGCCTGTTTTGCACCAGGTGCAAGTGTGAAGGTAAATATTGTGATGTGATTATTGATAGTGGAAGCACTGACAATTTGGTGTCAGAAGAGATGGTGACAAAGTTGAAGCTCAAGAGACAGAAACACCCACATCCATATCGGATTGCCTGGGTACAGGATGACCACAAGGTCATGGTCAATGAACAATGCCTGGTGAAGTTCAAGATTGGTGGATACGAAGATGAGGTATTGTGTGATATCATATCTATGGATGCATGTCATATGTTGTTTGGTAGACCATGGCAGTTTGACAGATGTGTTGTACATGATGGTCGTGCGAATACCTATTCCCTGACAAAGGATGGAGTGCGGCATCAGCTAAAACCATTGAAGGAGACTGAAGAAAAGGTATTTGGTAATGCAAGGATAACTTTTGTTGATGGAAGAAATTTCCTAGATGGTATGACGCATGAGCATGTATGTTTTACTTTAATTCCAAAAGCTGGTAAAGAGAAAGTAGAAGATGTTCCTGTAGAAGTTGCAGATTTGTTGAATGAGTTTCAGGATATTGTATCCGATAACGTGCCTGATGGATTACCGCCAGTCAGGAAGATCAGTCATCAGATGGACTTGATCCCAAGAGTGAGTTTACCGAATAAGGCAGCACACAGAATGACACCTGCAGAAAGTGAGGAGTTGAACAGACAAGTACATGAACTGTTACAGAAAGGATTGATCCGTGAGAGTCTGAGTCCCTGTGCTGTACCAGCGGTATTAGCACCAAAGAAGAATGGAGAATGGAGGATGTGTACAGATTCCAGAGCAATAAACAAGATCACAATCAAGTATAGGTTTCCATTGCCACGAATGGATGATATTATGGATTGTTTGAGTGGAGCTGTGTATTTCTCAAAGATAGATCTGAAGAGTGGATATCACCAGATTCAGATCAGAGAAGGAGATGAATGGAAGACTGCCTTCAACACAAAGGAAGGACTATATGAGTGGTTAGTCATGCATTTTGGGCTAACCAATGCACCAAGCACTTTCATGCGGCTCATGAACGAGGTTCTGAAAGAATTTCTGGGTAAGTTTGTCATTGTTTACCTAGATGATATTTTGATCTTTAGTAAGACATTGGATGAGCATATGATGCATATTCGTATGGTATTTGAGAAGTTGAGAGAAGAGAAATTGTTGATTAATTTGAAGAAGTGCAGTTTTGTGAAGAAAGAGTTAGTGTATTTGGGATTTGTAGTTTCAGCAGAAGGTCTAAAAATGGACCCAGAGAAGGTACAGGCTATCCTTGAATGGCCTACTCCAAGGAGTGCTACTGAGGTAAGATCTTTTCATGGTCTAGCTAGCTTTTACAGAAAGTTTATCAAAAAATTTAGCAGTATTTGTGGACCCTTGACTGAAACAATGAGAGGGGATAGAAAAGAGTTTAAGTGGACTAAAGGAGCAGAAAAGAGTTTTCAATTATTGAAACAAAAAGTTATAGAACAACCTATTTTAGCACTTCCAGATTTCAATAAGGTGTTTCAAGTAGATTGTGATGCTAGTGGTACTCCAATAGGAGCTGTTATGAGCCAAGAAGGTAAACCTGTTGCTTATTTCAGTGAGAAGTTAAATGATACCAAGAGGAAATATTCTGTTTATGATCAAGAATTTTATGCTATAGTTCAAGCATTAAAGAAGTGGAGACATTATCTACTTCCTAAGGAGTTTGTTTTGTATACTGATCATCAAGCTTTGCAATATTTGAATAGTCAAGGAAAATTGAATCAAAGGCATTTGAAATGGGTTGAGTTTTTGTAGAGTTATACATTTGTTTTGAAACACAGGAGTGCAAAGTCTAATAGGGTTGCAGATGCTCTTAGCAGAAGGCAACTATTGCTGACAGAAATGCAGATTGAAGTGGTTGGGTTCAAGGAACTCAAGAATTTGTATCCCGAGGATCCTGATTTTGGTGAAGCTTGGAAAGCTTGTACAGAACCTGTTACTCTAGATAGGACGAAATGGTTGGATTTCATCATCCAGGATGATATGCTATTCAGAGGGAGTCAGTTGTGCATTCCACGAAGTTCTATGAGGGAGAATCTCATCAAGGAGAAGCATAGTGGAGGATTGGCTGGACATTTTGGTCGTGACAAAACCCTTTCTTTGGTTAGTGAGAATTATTATTGGCCACAATTGCAGCAAGATGTGAAGAAGTTTGTACAGAGTTGCAGAGTATGTCAGATGGCGAAAGGAGTGAAGCAGAATATAGGGTTGTATCAGCCATTACCTATGCCAGAGAAGCCTTGGGAGGATATCAGCATGGACTTTGTTCTGGGTTTACCGAGGACTCAGCGGGGACATGATTCAATTTTTGTAGTAGTTGATAGATTTTCAAAGATGGCACATTTCATTCCCTGCAAGAAGACTAATGATGCTATTCATGTAGCAGAATTGTTTTTCAGAGAAGTAGTGAGACTTCATGGTTTGCCAAAGACCATAGTTTCAGATCGGGACACTAAGTTTGTTGGATATTTCTGGCGTACATTGTGGAAGAAGTTGAAGATAGATTTGAAGTTCAGTTCATCACATCATCCACAGACTGATGGACAGACAGAGGTGGTGAATAAGAGCTTGGGAAATTTGCTGAGATGTTTGGTTGGAGATAAGCCAACAGGATGGGATTTGATTTTATCATAGGTGGAATTTGCATACAATAATTCTGTCAATAGAAGCACTGGTAAATCACCATTTCAGATTGTATATGGAAGTAGTCTAAGAAATGCATCTGAATTGAGGAAGATAGATAAAGGAGAAATAAGTAGTGCTGAAGCTGAGGATTTTGCAGAACACTTGAAGAACATCCATGAGGAGGTGAGGAAGCATATTACCAAGATGAATGCACAGTATAAGGCTAAGGCAGATGAGAAAAGGAGGTATAAGGAATTTCAGGTTGGTGATGAAGTCATGGTTCATTTGCGGAAGGAGCGGTTTCCAGTTGGTACATATAACAAGTTGAAAATGAAGAAGTTTGGACCATGTAAGATATTGAAGAAGCATGATTCAAGAAATGCATATGAGGTAGAATTGCCTAGTGAGCTGAATATTTCACCAGTGTTTAACATTTCAGATCTGATAGAGTATCATGAAGGAGGTGTTGAAGATGAGATCACAGCAGCATAGTGGAGTATTCCAGCAACTAGTTCAGACACTAAGGAGATCGAAGACATACTGGACAGTCATGTTGCTAGAAGCACAAGGAATAGGACATATGAAGAGTATTTGGTTAAATGGAAAGGATGACCTGTAGAAGATTCATCATGGCTAACAAAGGAGGAGGTTAACCGTCTTGGTTTTCCTCTGCACACCTGAGTCGTGACAAGGTCACTTCTCAAATTACCCCGGGTGTCTGATGCAAGAGCATCCTGGGTGTAAGAGCAATCTTGCATCACCCAAAAATATTTCTATTTTTGTTTTCAATAAGAGCTATTTTGTGCAGAGCTGCTATTTATGGAAAGTTACTATTTTTGGTAATTTTCATATGTGCTCAGAATGATCTTATTTCTTTCTTGGAGGTTCATTTTGGTCATATAAGTCTGCCAGTAAAGTTTCATTGCCAGATCAAGTGTATATTGGAAGATATTGAAGATTTTCAGTATTGGCAGCAGGGTACAGAAACTTTGAACTCAGTTTTGAAGGCTTTAGAGGCCCCGGATGAGGCCAAAAATTTGGGTGACGGGTGCTTGCGCGGGTCAAGCCTGTAGAGCGCTTCGTGGTGTTTCCGAAATGGGGTTATAATAGCCGAGTGGGTCAACTGGTGATGACTTATGGTCTTCGGAAGTTGGGCCTCCTGAAATGGCAGAAAATAATTTTCTTCAAAATTTCTGTTCGGGTTTCAAAGGTCATCTTGAGCTGACTATGATGTAATAAAATGTAAAATAAAATAATTCTAAGTTGGTCGGCCTTATTGGCTAAAATTTTGGAACCTTCCCATGCGGTGGAAAATTGCCTGTATAAGGAAGGCTGTATTATTGTCTTAGGCAGTTCAGAATAGTTCTGGGTAGTAGATCTGGGTAATAGTTCGAGGCTTTGTCCTACAGAATATTGTAAGGGAATGCCCATGTGGCTTTGCATATTGTAATTCTGAAAGTTTGTAATTTCACATTTGTGGAGATAATAAGAAGCCAATTTTCTGTTCTTGCATATTGTTGTTGTTTCTCTATTTCTCTTATGTGTTTGTGGTATTAAGGGGAGCATCCTTCATCACATATCAGAAAGAGTCAATGGAACTTTAGTAGTCGCTATGTTATTACTAGTAGGTTTGACAAATTCATTGTGGGTAGAAGTAGCGACAAAGTTATTATGAAGGGCTTTAGAAGCAGAAGTAAAAACTTGTTGTTCAAACTCTCTTTGTTGCTTCATAAAATAAAGATCAGAAACCTTATAATCTCCAATAAAGGTAGGATTAAAATTCAAGGTTCCCCAATCATCGCCAGGAAGAGCATTATAGGAAGAAGGATTAGGAATAGGAGTATTATAGGTTTGAATATTCAAACAAGGATTAGGCGCATCATCTGCATGAAGTGTATACATTGTGTTGTTTTGTATAAACTTGACTTTACGATGAAGGGTGGAAGGAACAACATGCATCTCATGCAACCAAGGTCTACCCAAAACAAGGTTATAATTAAGAGATCCAGGCATAACATGAATAGGAGTATTTAGGATGATTGGACATACTTTTATAGGTAAGGTAATGATTCCTAAGGTGTTCTTAGCAATGTTATCAAAGCTATGTATAGGAACATTGTCAAGTTGAATAGTTGAAAGATCGGTGCTAATCGCTTTGAGCATGTCCATGCTACAAACATTAAGCCCAGATCCACTATCAATCAAGGTCCTATGAATGATACTTTTATTGATAGTAACAACAACCATAAGAGCATCATATTGATTTTGAACTTCTTTAGAAGGTAAATCCTTTTGAGTAAATACAATGTCAGGAGCACTCGGGGTAGCATGCATGCATTGTAATAACTTATTGATGTTCTCTTGATTAGGAGGTGGAGTGGGAAGAGTTTCTAGAGCTTTTTGCAAGACTTCATAGTAGGTAGGTGAAGTTTGAAGAAGTTCCCTTAGGGAAATCTTGGAAGGGGTATTTTGCAATTGGTTTATCAAACCATACTCTGTGCTAGGAAGATAGGGTGGAGGAGGAAGAATGGGTTGATAAGGTGGTAAAGAAGTAGAAACCACCAAATTAGGTTGAGGGTTATTCCTTGTATGATAGGTGTGATCTATCAAGTCTTGATCATTTAAAGACTCCATAGGTTTACCTTTGATAGTAATGTGAGGACAACCTTTGATAGTCAACAAAGGTTCTAGATAAACTATGTTAGTTCTCTCAACACTACAAATAGATTCATAAGAAGGAAGCAAAAAAGACATCCTAGGAGGAGATGAAGTAGGATCTTGATTCTCCATAAGATCATCACTAAGAGGGACATCATTAAGGGAATTCATATCATTCTCTGCTAATGCCTCATTAATAGAAGGAATCCCAAATAGAGGTAAAGCATCTATAATGTCATCTTCTTTCTCTAAAATGTCTGCATAAGGGGACTATGTTTTAGGAAAAGAGTCACCATCATGTATGCATATGTCATCCATTAATAAATCACCCTCTTTTATCAAAGATTCTTCATGAGAAGGGGATAAATCAATGTCTTTATCCGAGGGATCATCCACAATGGCTTCATGAGGAAGAGAGTAATCAACATCCAAATACAAATGTTCATCCCAAATAGGAGGATTATCATCCCTACCAATAAAGCACATTGTAGGATTTCCATAAGTCACTAAAGCTTGATCCCTAGAGGGGAAAGAAGGTAAATTATATTCTAAAGTAGACTCATTAGGAGAAGAATTAACATCAATCCTCAACTCATCTCCATAAAGAGAAATATGATGGAGAGATAGATTAAAGTCATCTTCTTGATCTAATATATCCTTACAAGGTAATTCAAAAGAGGAAAAAGAAACATCACACACACTAGATAAAGTCTTTCTGGGTGTAACACCATGCAATGGTAAGGTAAGAGGAGGATGTTGTGTATCCCAAAAGTTATAGAAGAATGTTTCGAAAATACTTGAAACAACTTGTGCAACATGATAACAAATAAAAAAATGCATAGAAAATAGATCTAGATATATCTAAATGCATTCAAATGAGATTTATAAAAAGGAAATTGAGCACCACAAACACAATAGGGCATCTAATTCCACAAAAGATAGGGGGTAAGCTTGTCGGGTTCACCAAAATGTAAGATGAAAAATATGTGGTGGGGTCTAGGACAATGGTTTGCACATAACACATACATGAAATTATAATGATATGGAAAGTAAATATAGAAGACCAATATTCAAATGAAGAAATAAAGGTACTTAGCTCCAAAAAAGAATTGGGTGAAATCCTGTCAGATGGTCTCGAAAACTATTTATTTTTACGCAGCTGGACCGAAACTGCGAGATCTACAAAGCTCGAAAATATTTTTATTTTCTGAGGAATTTCTTCCTTGACCCAAATGCGGGGTAAGATCTTACCCCAAAAAGCCGACCTTGACCTGCACTGCTCTGACATAAATTATGTCCGCGAAGCCTAAAGGTTCGGCAAAAAGGGTATCCAGATATGCACTGATATTTGTTGTTTCATACCTTTACCTACAAAAAAAATGGTATTATTTGTTGGGGAGAAGGGGTCCACCTTAGTCAAACCCCACTTTAGTAACTACCCTTGAAATTGAATTGAAATTGGAGAGATAAACAATGTAAATGGAACAATTCACTTTGCTTATGTTGAAAACCCTTGTGGAGGATTTGAATCCTTGAATCCACAACTATGGATGCTCCAAATGAATGAAGAGTTGAATGTAGGATGTCTCAAATCAATTTTCTTTATATCTTCAACACCAATCTTGAATGGATCTCAGAATAGGAAGAGGCTTGGATGAATGTGGATGGAGAATTCTTCAACAAGAGGGCTCGATAGAGATTGAATCCTTCAATGGCTAATAATCGATCTCCTTGATGAATTGGATCTTGGATGCTTGAATTCTTAAAGATGAATGAATTCTTGAATGCTTTCCTTCTCCTTCTTTCTTGCTTCTTTATTTCTTTGTTTCTCATGCTTGAGTGCTTGAGAGATTATAAAAAGAGATGGATCAAAATAAGAGAGGAAGGTTTCTTTTTATAGTGATCTAGGGCACAAACTCCTAGAGAGGCCAACATATGAGAAATAAATTCCCATTGGGCCCATACCCCTAGAAATGGACCTAGATTAAATTAAATTTAAGAGTTTACCATTTCAGACACCAAAAAAACCGACCCGGAAGCGGGAAAACAATTCTTTCTGAAACCCAACATTCGAAAATTATGGAACCTTGAAATTTGGACCTTGGGTCAAGGTCAAGGTCGCCTTTGACCTAGGTCAAAATCAAGGTATTCCTTGACCCTGAGGTCATCCTTGACCCTAAGGTCAAAAATCTCAGGATCTCAGTCTATAATGGTAGAAAAATATAGAAAGAAAGTGGAAAAGGGGGCAGAATTAGGGGAAACAACTAGATCTAAGTCAAGGACCCATTCAAGGTGCTTGACATGACCCCAAACCACTTGCTCAAAGGGCTAAACCAGTCCTAAATGGAAGTGCTTCCATTTTCCGATGATACACATATATACATACATACATACATATGTATGTATGTACGTACAAACATACATGTATGTATGTATGTACATACAAATATTATGTATGTATGTATGATTATTTAATGGATCAAAAATTTCAAAAATAGTCTACTGAAAGTAATATTTATTTCAAATTTGAATCAGAAAAGTTATTAGTGGTTGTGCTTCATGTGGATAACTTAATATTTGGAGGAAATGACATGTGAGATGCATGATGAATTTGAAATGTCAATGATTAGTGAGTTGAATTTCTTTCTTAGATTTGAAGTAAATCATAATAGTGAAGGCATTTTTATTTTTCAGTCAAAGTATATCAGAGAATTGTTGGAAAATTTTGGACTAGAAATTTTCAAATTGGTGTGTACTCCTATGAGTACCAAATGTAAGTTGACCAAAGAAGATAAAGCCCCAATGGAATATGTAAGAAATTACATATTAATGATCAAATGATTTTTATATCTAAATTCTACTAGGGTAGATATGATGTATGTCATCTTCCTAGTAGCTAGATTTTAGCAAGAACTAAGAGAATCACATGTTTTTGTAGTAAAGAGGACCTTCAAATATTTGAAAGAAAGAGAGGAATTTGGAATGTAGTATCCTAGAGGATCAAATTTCGCCTTAAAAACCTATACTAATGTAGATTTGGTAGGTAATGTTGATGACAAATAGAGTACGAGTGGTACAAAAGATTTCCTTCTAGCTCTTGGTTAGTTTCTTGGTTAAGTAAAATTAAGATTATGTGTGATTGTCCACTGCAAAAACTAAATGTATTGCAGCTATATCATTCTACACACAAGTAATCTAGATGAAACGAACTTCAAAGGATTTTGGTGTGTTATTTGATGAACTAATCCCAATTATGTGTGATAATACTAATACAATAAACATCTCTAAGAATATAGTACAACACTCCAGAACAAAGCATATTTCTATGAGGTATGACTTTTTTAGGGAAAAGGTGTTACATACAATGACGCAAAACTCAAATATGTCCAAGTACAAAAGAGAAGATTAAAGATATCTTTATAAAATATTTGTGCAAAGATACTTTTGAGTATTTACAAAAAAAATTGTGGGTTTTACCTTCTCTCAATTTGAACTAAGTACATCGGGATGAGACATTAGTCCAAGAAACTTACTATACATTCTTAGTTTAAACTAATGTATGGGGATTCCTCTCAAGGAGAGAAAAGTGTGTTATTTCCTACCTTTTTCCTTGATGTCAAATGGGGAGAGAGAATGTAAGTTTGAGAACTATTGAGTGAGATTGTGTTTTTCATTAATGGATGTTGTCATCAATGACAAAGGAGGATATTATTGAAAGGGTAAGCTTGTTTCTATTTGAAAAGTTTTTGATGAGTCACTTGTTTCTTTTCCAAAGTTGTTATTGTGTTAATATGGTTTTCACTAATGGAAACAAATGACTTTGGTGGTTGGTTTGTGCTCAGTATTTGTACTATGTTATGGATGTGATTTTGAGGATCTAATATTTTGGAGGCTAGTGCTCCAAAAATTTGGTGCTTTAGGAAATACGTTTCTAGTAATGTGCTTGATGATATTTATGTCTAACAGTGGTTCAAATTTATCTATTATTTTAGATATATTTATGACACTTTTGTTTGATGTTTGTGTCTGATAGTGGTTTGGAATTCTCTATTGTTTTGGATATATTTTCAGCGATTTGGTTTTGTATCACTCATTCCTTTATCTTTTGACACTCTATTTTAGGTTGTGTTGATGTGGTCAAGAGACGTGGTTTCTAGTGGTATTATTTCTTCTTTAGCTTTAGTAATTGTGGCATTTAAAGATAATGTGTTGTTTGATCAAGGTAGTCTATGCACAGTGTGGCCAATTTTTCATTCCTCCCCACCATGGGATATTTAGTCTGGACATATTTGAAATTATGTTTCGATGGTTGACTTGGTGGTCTCATATTTTAAAAGATCAATACAAATAAAAATATGATTCTGATGTAATTGTATTGAAGTAAGTTGATTGAAAAGAAGATTCATCTAATATTGTGGAATGTTTAGCAAAAGCGTGAAGTTAGGCTATGAGTAGAGTGTGTGCTATTGTTGTTAGTCACTCGAGGTTGTGAACCAAGGGTTTCTACTAGCATTTTTACTTTAGTGGTGGATTTCCTTTTTCATTATTATTTAGGGAAGTCAACCCATCTGCAGTGAACATTTTGGTAGTGAGACACATTTTGTAAAAATCACCTTAAATGGTGGTTTTGTTTATGAGAATTAGCCTCTTTATGGTTTTTTCCATTTTGGGTTTTCCACATAAAAAAAACTCATTTTCCTAGTGTATGGTTCTTATGCATGCTTATTAATGCTTACATCTGATTTGGTTAAGTGGTTAAAGGTTTAATATGCTAGATCTAGATTTCTAAAATTGATTAAAAAAATTAATTTACAGCTAATTCACCCCAGCCCCCTCTCAATTGTCTAATATATTTAACAACTAGTATCAAAGCTTTGGTTCCTAGATAGTGAGTGTAATCACTCAAAGAAAGGTGATGGTGCATAGAGTAGTTGTTTCTATGATTGATGTCCATCTGACTATAGTTTATGGAAAGTGAAGATGAGAGGATATATCATTTCGTTGAGATATGAGAATTGAAAATTTTTGGAGAATAAATATATGGTGTTGGAAAATGGGCCTAATACTTCATATGAGATTGATGACTAACAAAATAAAAAAGGAGAAAGGTATGCTATATTTAGTTGGTGCAGGAGCACACCTAGGCTAACCTCCATGTTAGAGTTATTGTAGCTTGTACTTGACTCTAGCCTAGTCAAGAAGAGTAGTGTGTTTGTTTTAAGACCTTAGCAGGTCATTTTCAATGTAGGCTAAGTGAGTTAGTCACTAGGACTAAGGTCACACAAATAGACAATGTTAGTTGTTGATTAATTTTCTTAGTGATAGAAGCTTAAGGTGAGGTTAGAGTCTTAAATGTGTTCTAAACACATTATGATGTTGTATAGATGCCTTAGGGTCATTAATGGTCTTGGATCCTTGAAATATAGGAGGTTAGTAGTCCTAAGAAGTAGGATGGTGGAATAAATAAAAGATGCCAAATGTTTTAAAGAAGTTATCATGACAAAATTTGCAATTATTGCAAATGTTGCATGCAACTCGGTTATCCTTGGATACCCTTGAGAATAGGAGGTGGGAGATCAGCCAATAGGCCCTAAAATGAAGGAAATGGCATCTTATGTTTATAAAGGCTTGAATCTCAAGGTGTGTGATGCATTGTAATAGTTAGTGATTGTTGAATACAGCTCTGCAATAGTGTTATAGTGAATATCTCAAGCTTTTGTGTTGGCAGTCATGTAAAATGGATTAAAAGTCTAAATCTATTGGTTGTTTAGTGTTATATAGATAGTTCTAAGACTTTTTAATTTGAAGAGAAAGTTTATTAGAGTAGATATATTGTGTTGAATAAATAGTTTTGGTTTTAGAGTTCTCACTGGTCCTGTTTTGACCAGTTGGTGCTTTCATGGCTCCCCCATGAAATCTGGCCATGGGAAACACCTAAAGGTAGATTGAAATTCTAGGGGAGTCATTAGTGTACATATGTTTAGGATTAGGAGTTGTCAAAGTTTGGAGAGCTATTTTTACCATTAGGCCCTAGGCGAGTAGACAGAGCCCCATTAGAGGTCTAGGAATGAAAGTTTGAAGATTTCTTGTAGGTTAAGAAGGTACTATATGGAATAGGTATAGTCTCTAGAAGGTGTTCATCATATCTTAATGTACTATGAAGATTGGGTTCATACCAATCACCTAGATTGAGTTTTGAGCAAGATTCACACTAGGATACATTCAATCCTAGAAAGTAGGTCAATTAGCCCTATTTGTCCTAGTTTGTAGGAAGGTGGTGTAAGGAGGCTACTGGGACCTAAAAGTTGTAGAATATTTAGTAAGAGCCAAAATGGTATCCAAATTACCAATTGGTTTTTCAAGTTTTTTGAATACTTTTGGAAAGAAAAGACAAAAGCCTCTACAAAAGGCTACAAGGATTAGGCCTATTTTGAGGTCTCCAAATGATGAATCCTTGAACCCGGTAAGGATATGATTCAAGATCCTTCTAAAATGGATTAAATTCATAAATTTGTGAAATTTTTCATAAGGATGGATACCCTTGAAATGAAGAATGAAGTTTGTGAGAAAGTAGCACTTAGAGCTTTCTAAGTGAAGGTGAAGGATTGTACTATCTATAAGGTGTTAGTCTTCCAAGGTTAAGCACAAGGGTTAAGAACTCTTAGAGAAGAGTTAGGATTGGTGTTACTTAATAATCTAAACCAATCAGGACCTAGAGGAGACTGGGTTCCTAGAAGAGACTATCTAGGTCTCTTGGATGCAGTGCAAGCAAGCCTTGGGACACACATCATTAGTGCATTACCTAAAACTAAGTTGGAGAAGGTTGTTGTATTAAAGACACTTCTTATGAAGTTTGAGAAATTTTGGAAAAATATCTATGAAGAAAATGATAGAGTTAAACTAGACCTAAGACTTAAACTTCTAAAGGTGGATATGAGAACTTAAGGATCTGGAAGAAGGAGAAGTTATAGAAATTTGTGGTTTAAAAAATTGATAATGTTGTAAATGAGATCATAAATCTTGGTATCACTCTGGATGATAAGGATGTAATAGAGAAATTTTTTAGGACTTTACCAGGAAGCTATAGTGATAAGGTCTTTGTAATTGAAGAAACTTATGATCAAGAAAAATTCACTAGAAAATAATTGTTTGGCACTCTAAGTGCATTTAACATGAGAAAGTTTTAAAAACATAAAGCTAGATTTAAGACTACCTTCAAAGTGATAAAGTTTGATGAAGATCCAAATGATGACATCACAGATGAAATGGAAGCAATCTTTGTAAAAAGGTTGAAGAAAGGAATCAGTAAGTATATAGGTATCTTATTTCTTAAATGTTTTATATGTGGAAAGGTTGGTCATATAGTGATACAGGAGCATTTCGGGCTTTGAGCAATCTTGCATCAACCAAAAACATTTCCTATTTTCTGTTGTTTGAATTATAATTATTTCATTTATTGGTTTCATGTTGTATGAAGCTTACATGATTTTAAGGACCTATTTTGAAACCTTCTCCTAAGATCTCATAAGGATTGGATGGACCATTTCAAAGTTGGAGTTTTTTTACTTGTCATCGGAGCCATATTTTCCTGCAATTTTTGTGCTGATTGCGCATTGTGTAGCCATTGGACCTTAAGGAATCAGCCTTTAAAATCTTAAGGCCTTAAATAGGGCCTAAATTAATATCTTTTTCCAAGAGAGAAAGTCCTAATTCATTATGAGTAAAAATTTATGACCATTTTTCTCGGGTACCTATTTTCAGCCAATTTTACACGTTAAACATGGAGTGTTTCTTCTTGCGTTGTTCCATGTGATGAGATGGGGCCTTGCATAGTTAGGGAAATTTTATTGGGTCATTTTTGGACCTAAAACTAAAGGTGCATCATGTTTCAATCATTCTTTCATTATTTTTGGTTTAAATCTTCCACACTGGACCTATAATGTAATTAAATGCCTGACTGGTCGACTTGTGGCTTAGCTAGCTCTATATTGAGAGCTTGGGTAGATGTTTAAGATATGATGATGATGATGGTATATTGGTAGTAGTATAAGAGTAGAAACATAATTGGATTTGGTGAGATCCTGTAGATCAGATATTTTGTCTGATATTGTAATAGTAGAGTTAGTGGTTTGCATACTTGGAGACAAGGAGATTGCTTGGAGGCTTGTGAGCTCAAGTTTAGATTTACCTTAGTTTTTCTATTAGTTACTAATATTTTTCAAAGCTGGAATAGCTAGGAGATTTTTGAGATACTTTGTATTTTCTTTGTATAAGGTTGAAACCAGGAAGGCCTTACAGCCAGGCATGTTGAATGAAATTCTATTTTGAAACATTATATTGTTGTATTCTGATGTGCTTGTTGTTGTCATAACTAGCAGTGTAGGCTTGGACTGTCCATAATTGGATCTTCCATCCCTACCTTGCATCAAGTGGTATCAAAGCTTGAAGATCCTTAGTGTGTGGATAGAGCACTGAGGTTGAGGCAATTTTCACAAGGACCTTGGATTGAAGATGCCTTCGAGGAGAGCTCATGAGATCTCAGATGAAGAACCTATTGGAGAATTTGGTCTTGATGATTTTAGGGATTTGTAGAAATAAGTGCAAGGCCTACAAGAGGAATTGAAAAAAAGACTACCTTGAAGGATGACAGTGATGAGTCTAAAGAAGATCAATTTGAAGAAGCTATAGAAGAAGTCAGAGATCCAGAAGAAAGTAGAATCTTGAAGGCTGTCTAAAATTGGGAAAAGACATAAGATTGAAGTTTCTACATTTGTTGGAAGCCTTAGGCCTGAAGATTTGATTGATTGGATTAATGAGATAGATGAATACTTTGAGTATGAAGAAATAGAAGATCATGATAGAGTTCGATTTGCAAAGACTAAGTTGAAGGGTCATGCAAATATTTGGTGGAGAGTTCTATTGGAAAGAAGTGGAAGAGGAAAAGAAAAGATCACTAGATAGAATCGAATGGTTGACAAGTTGAAAAGAAATTCATTCCGGTGGATTATGAATTGGATATTTTTAAGAAGATGCAAGCTTTGAAGAAGACAAACAAATTAGTGAAAGAGTATACTAAGGAGTTTTACAGAATCCTGATTAGGACTGGTCATTCTAAAGTTGAAAAAGAGAAGGTTGCTAGGTATGTTTATGGCTTGAGACCTAGTATTCAAGAAGAGTTAATTACGATTTGGATGAAAACTATAGGAGATGCTTATCAGATGGCATTAAAGATTGAGGAAAACTTGAACAAGAGGTTTGAAGGAAGACAAAATAGGAACAAAGGTGGAAAGACTAATGAAGCAATTGTTGGAGGTAATGAGAATCCTAAGAATACTAATGTAGGATTAGGCAGTGGTCAAGCCATTAAGAGCTACAATCATGGACAAAGAGGAAGATGGAAAAATGAGTTCATTGGTACTTGTTATCAATGTGGTGAACAGGGTCATAGAAGTTTCCAATGTCCTAAAAAAAGAGTTGCATTAATTGCTGAACAAAACATTGAGAATGCTATAGAAAAGGTGAATTTCGTCTCACTAGGAGGTTGGCTACATGTGTCCAGGAACCAATACAAAGAAGAAATTTGTTCAGAACTAGATGTAAGTGCAAGGATAAGGTATGTAATGTCATAGTTGATGTTGGTAGTTCTAAAAACTTTTTTTCAGAAGAGATGGTTAGTAAATTGAATTTGGAAAGAAGGAAACATCCTAATCCTTATCAAATTAGTTGGATACAAGATGTGTCTAAGGCTAGGATTAAAGAAAAATGCTTGGTTAATTTTCAGATTGGATCTTATCATGATGAAATATTATGTGATGTATTGCCTATGGATGCTTGTCATCTATTGCTAAGGAGACCTTGGAAATTTGATAGACATGTTTTTTTTTATGGTCATGAAAATACATAGGTGGTAATGCATGGTGGATCTAGGCATAAGTTGTTACCTTTGTAGGAAGTTGGGGCTAAGGGATGTGGAGTTATTAGGTTTTGTCCTTATGAAAAATTTTAGGAGCATACAATTGATTAACCTATTCCTATGGATGAAAGGAAGCTACATTTGAAAGGAAAGGAGCATGACATAGTTGAGTAATTTATAGAGATTAAGAGGCAGATGGACTTTCTGAAAAAGATAGTGCAGCAAATGATGGCACTAGTAATAGAGAGGACTACATATGATGCCAAGCTGATTAGTAAGTCTAGGGAAGATTTGATTCACTAAAGTGCTAGTGTAATAAAAAATGGAAAAGATGGTCAGAATTAGTTTCTATCAGTAGCAGAAAGGAAAGATGAGAAAAGTGCAGGACAAGTTGATTTGTTGAGTATGATAGTGGATAAAGTAAATCTAGCATGGAATGAAGGACAAGAGGAGATATGGGTTAAGAAAAGATATGGCATACCTAATCTGAATCCCTTAAGATGCTCAAGAGAACATTTTTTTATTTACTTGGGGTGTCTGATGTAGGAGCATTTCAGGCTTTGAGCAATCTTGCATCAACCAAAAACATTTCTTGTTTTCTGTTGTTTGAATTATAATTTTTTCATTTATTGGTTTCATGTTGTGAAAAGATTACATTATTTTTAGGACCTATTTTTTAACCTTCTCCTAAGATCTCATAAGGATTGCATGGACCGTTTCAATGTTGGATTTGTCTTACTTGTCGTCAGAGCTGTATTATCTTGTAGTTTTTGTGCTGATTGTGCACCATGTAGGTATTGGACCTTAAGAAATAAGCATTTTCTCTCTTAGGGCCTTAAATAGGACCTAAATTACTATCGTTTCCCAAGAGTGAACATCCTAATTCATTATGACTAAAAATTTATGACCATTTTTCTCCGGTACCTATTTTCAGCCAATTTTACACGTGAAACGTGGAGTGTTTCTTCTTGCATGGTTCTGTGTGATGAGATGGGGCCTTTCTTAGTTATGGAAATGTTATTGGGTCATGTATGGACCTAAACCTAAAGGTGCATCATGTTTTGATCATTCTTTCATTAGTTTTGGTTTAAATCTTCTAGACTAGACCTATAATGTAATTAAATGCCTGACTGGCCGACTTGTGGCTTAGCTGGCTATATCTTGAGAGCTTGGGTAGATGTTTAAGATATGATTATGATGATGGTAGCTTGGTAGTAGTATGAGAGTAGAAACATAATTGGATCTAGCGAGATCTTGTAGATCAGATGTTTTGTCTAATATTGTAATAGCAGAGCTAGTGGTTTGCATACATGGAGACAAGGAGATTGCTGGAAGGCTTGCGAGCTCAAGTTTAGATCTGCCTTAGTGTTTCCATCAGTTACTAATATGTTTCAGAGTTGGACTAGCTAGGAGATTGCTAAGATACTTTTTATTTTCTTTGTATAAGGCTGAAACCTGGAAGGCCTTATAGCCGGGCATGTTGAATGAAATTCTATTTTGAAACATTATATTGTTGTATTTTGATGTGCTTGTTGTTGTCATAACTAGTAGTGTAGGCTTGGACTATCCATAATTGGATCCTCCATCCCTACCTTGCGTCATATAGCTAGTATATGTCTAAAAAGGGGATCAAGACCAAAAATAAAATTCAATAAGAAGGCCTATTATTTTAATGAAGATGCCAGTATCTTAGATGATGAATCAAAATAAGGTGATTGTTTATTTTATGTTGAAGAATTTGAACTTGAACTTATATTTAGTAATTTGATATCTCCAAAAAGTAATATTAAAATTGGTGCAACTACATTACATGTTAGAAGAGATAAAATGAATGGTTGATTGACAATGATTTCACTTTAAAAAATTAGGTTTGTTAAACTTGAGAAAAATGTTGGTGGTTCTATTAGATTTGGAGATGATTAGACTACAAAAATTATTGGAATATGTTCTATTAATTTTTATTGTAAACATAATAATGACAATGTGTACTATGTGTACTATGTGAAAGGATTACAATGTAGTTTTTTAAGTATTGGACATATGTGCAAAAATGGTTACAATATTGTCTTTTGGGATGGTATTTGTGAAATCAAGAGGGGATCTAGAACTATTATTGTTGTGGGAAAAAGGGATAGATGAAATATGTATCATTTGGTTCCTACTAGAAGGCATTGATTGTTATCATCTATTGATGAAAGTTGGCTATGGAATCAAAGAATATGTTAAATGAACTTTGATAATTTGGTGAATATTAGTTTGGAAAGAGCAGTAAGAGATCTACTAATATTAAAACCAAACTAAATAATAGTGTTTATAGAGAATCTCAAGTGGGAAAATATGCGAACAAACTTTAAGAGGAAAAAAACAATCTTCTACTTGGCCGCAAACTTGTGCAATCGAACCAGAATAAGGAGAGTATAAGGTGAAAGGTATTTTATGCTCTTAATCGATGATCATTCTAGAATTTGACTTGCATTATATTCTTAAGAGAAAAATATAAGGCATTAGAAAATTTCAAGATACTCAAAGGTAGAGTTGAAAATGAAGTTGATAGAGAAATCAAATACTTAAGATTTGATAGAGGAGGAGAGCTTGTTAGTGATGAATTTAACATCTTTTATGAGATGCACTAGATTAGAAGATAGTTTTTTCTCCTAGGTCACCACACTGGAACAGTATTTTGGAGAGACTGAACCAAACTATATAATGGGTAGAAAGGACTATAATCAAAGAGGAAAATCTATCAAATATTTACTAGAAAGAATAAATACATATGGTTGTATAACCTCTTAATAGAGTTATTCTCCAAAAGAAGTATTGTAAGACTAAATATGATCTATGGTATGGAATGACTCCGATAGAAAAGTATTTTAAAGAGTTTAGAAGTAAATTTTACATTCACGTAGATGAAGGACATCTTGGAGAATTTGACTTTATAGAAGATGAGGGCATATTTATAGGATACTCAACAAGAAGAAAATAATATCAATGTTACAAAAAGAGATCAAATAAAATTGTTGAAAGTGAAAATGTAAGATTTAATGAAAAATCTTCAAATGAATCTAGTATACAAGAATGATATGAATCTAATGATTCTATAGGTAGAGAAAAAAAACATTATAATAGAGAAGAAGATAAGAAAAAATAAACTCAAGATGCTTCAGAATTAATATCAAAAACTCTAAAGTATGTAGGGAGGAATCACTCAAAAAATTAAATCATTACAGATAATAATAAAGGGGTCATTACTAGAAGAAAGGATGTTGAAAACTAAGTTCTACTATGTTTAATTTTTGAGACTAAACCTAAGACAATTGAAGAATCTTATTGTGATTAGAATTGGATGAAGGCAATGAAAGAATAATTTCAGTAGATTGAGTAAAAATAGACTTGGGAACTAGTTCTTGGATCGGAAGGGGAAAATGGTATTGGAACAAAGTGGGTATTTCTAAAATAAAATGGATGAAGAGGAACGGTTGTGAAAAATAAGGAAAGATTGGTATGCAAAGGGTATACTTAGGTTGAAGACATTTATCATGAAGAAAACTTTTCTCTTGTTATCTGAATGGAAACTATTAGGATATTCTTGGCATTTGAAGAATTTAAGGATTTGAAAGTCTATCAGATGGATGTGAAGTCAGCATTTTTTAATGTAGAACTAAAAGAAGAAGTTTATATTGAAAAAATTAAAGGATTTAAATGGTCAAATGATCTAAATATTGTCTATAAACTAAAGAAGGCCTTGTATGGGTTGAAGCAAGATCCTAGATCTTAGTATGGAAGACTGGATAAGTATTTAATGGATCAAAACTTTCAAAAAGGGTTTTTTGACAACAACCTTTATTTTAAATTTGAACCAAAAAAGTTCTTAGTGGTTGTGGTTTATATGGATGACTAAATATTTGGAGGAAATAATAACATGTGCAAGAAATTTTCTATTTAGATGAAGGATGAATTTAAAATGCCCATGATTGGTGAGTTGAATTTCTTTCTTGGATTGCAAGTAAATCAAAATAGTGAAGGAATTTTTACTTCTCAATCAAAATATATCAGAGAATTGTTGAAATATTTTGGACTAGAAAATTCCAAACTGGTGTGTACTCCTATAACTACCAAATGTAAGCTAACCAAAGAAGATAAATCCCTCAAGGTACATGCAAGAAACTATAAATAAATGATCAGAGATTTGCTACATCTAACTACTAATAGACCAGATATCATGCATATAATCTATCTAGAAGATAGATTTTAGCAAGAACCAAGAGAATCACATGTTGTTGCAGTAAAGAGGATCTTCATATATTTGAAAGGAATGGAAGAATTTGGATTATGGTATCCCAAAGGATCATATTTTACCTTAATATCCTATACTGATGTGTATTGGGTAGGTAATGTTGATGATAGGAGTACTAGTGGTGGAGCATTTTTCCTTGGCTCTTAGTTAGTTTCTTGGTTAAGTAAGAAGTAAGATTTTGTGTTATTGTTCACTACAAAATTTGAATATATTATTGCTACTTTATGTTTCATACAAGTAATCTAGATGAAATAGGCATTAAAGGATATTGGTGTTTTGTTTGATGAATTGATCCCAATTTTATGTGATATACTAGTGCAATAAACATCTCTAATATTTTGTTATAACACTCTAGAATAAAGTATATATTTTTTAGGTGCCACGTTTTGAGTTAAACGGTGTTGGAAAATGAATTAAAACTTGAACATATGCCTAAAACAAAGCATATTGTTAGGAATGGGAACATTGAGTGGGGGGGGGGGATGAATCAGTGTTCACTGTAATTTATCTTTTTTACTTAATCTCAAACTGAACTTAAATACTAAAGTACTGAAATGAACATCCACATAAACATGAAACATGAAATCAACACATAACACCAATATGGTTACAGGGAAACCCAAATACGTAAAAACCCCAGTGGGGAATTGACACCCACTAATATTATGTACTAGTGTTTTATGATCCTTGTTAGAAGATCCTTAACCCTGTTAGGAGTTTCTTTACAATGTATTAAGTACAATAGACCTTGTCAAGGGTCGGACCCTATTAGTAGTATTTTACAATAAACCCTATTAGGGGTGTGGACACACTATCCTAGAGCTCACTGATCAAGTGGTGAAGGTTGCAACCTTCTGATCTCAGATACACACTATATCTGTTAGATGAACTTTCACTGTGACACTGCTTGTCTGATTAGTTCCTTTTATGTGTTGATGCTTTGATCTCTTGCAAAGCTCTAATGCATCTTATAGAATCTTCACACACTTCTTTTCTACTTCTCTTTACTCTCTATCAACTATCATACTAATTACAATGGGTGCATCTCATATTTATATGCACATACAAAACAAATAACTAGGTCATCCCTTTAACCGATTACATACAATGCTTCCAATTGAATTGGATCAAGTGTGTTTACAAAAAAACATATTTACATGTTGAAAACCTAATTATAATAGGTGCATATCCTTTACAACATTGGAATATAGTCACAAATAAAAATGCTAATAGTTGGCTACTTACTATGTTCTTCTCTTGCACACACTGGTTGTGTAACTTCAATTGTCTGTAACTTTCTCATACTTGCATATCTGATCATGCACTCATAGACTAAGCATGAATATAGTCTAACCAACTTATATTCTAGGGTGCATACCATAACTCGGTCATACGCATGTGTGTTGATGCTTTGAGCTTCAGGTACTCTGTACACTATCCAATCTTCAACACTTAGCCAATTTTTGATCTTCTTATTAAGTGTGCTAACTCCAAACTACGATATGACTTTTTTTCCATAATGACAACACTATACCAAGTCATGTACACTAGTATAGCCAACTTGCCAACAATATCCCCCTTTTTCATTGATGACAACAAAGGAATATGGCCAAGTTGCTAACTATTCCTTAATACAAAATAAACTTTTGTCTTATATCTCCCTTATACATAAACTTCTATTTTATATCTCCTTATACATATCTATAACCCATATTCTATACATACTCCTCCTTTGACATTAATGAAAAAGGTGCTTCAAAACTATATATACAACTACTTACTATGAGAGAACATCTAGATATGCTATCTACAAGTTTTGGATCTCCTTCTTCCAAAATGTGATCAGTGAATTTACAATCTGGAGATGGGCACATAGTGCATATTGTAGCTTCTCCATCTTCTCCAAATCTATGCTAGGACCTTGATCATATGTCACCATGGTGGCATTGATCTCCTTGATATTCTGATAGAGTATATCTAGTGAGGGCACAAGAGCATTCCTAAGCTATTTTTGTCTTGTCCTTATCTTTGACATCTCTTTCTCATCTTTTTCAATCTTATCTATTTGTCCTTGGTAGACATTATTACACATGTTCACATCAATGGATGGATCTTCCACTTATTTCCTTATGTTGTCTATCATGGCTTTTGCCTCTTGAATCTTCTTGTATAGATCACTAGTCAACTTGTCCTAGTTCATATAGTCAGCAATAACATTTTTTCCCTTTGCTACAAACTCCTTCAAGGATGCTTGACCATTCTTTAGTGAGCTCAAGTCAAGTGCAAAGTTTCTAACTAATTTACTGAGCCTTTTCTTCGAATAGTTCTCCTCTACAACTAGGGATGCAGATTCTTCCAGGCTAGAGAAAATACTCTTGAACTATGAAATAAATGTACTCACATCATCAATGGAGTGTACCTTGGACACTTTCTTGTCTTTTGGTAAAAAATTGTTCAAGATGTTTATTGATTCTACAAGGAGGGGATTCCTCGTCACTTGTTTCTCCTTGGCCTTCTCCTTAGCTAAGACACTGAACTTGATCAGGTCTTCTTCTCCCCATGAGTCCAAACTAGTTGTGTTAGGTGTCAAACTTGACAATAATGTTGTTGAGGGAGTGATAGGAGTGCTATCCATCACTTCTTATTTTACCTTGATTATTTCAACTGATGGTTCATCTTTTTGCTCACTTCCTTTTACCTCTTCTTCTCCCTTTTGTTTTTCAGCTTCTTTTTCTTTTTATTTTACTTCTTCTTTCTTTTCTTTCATCTTTTCTTCTTTATTTTCATCTGTTATATCCTCAATCAATACTTCTTGTTGATTGGGAGGAGTGTTACTGCATAAGTTTTCAGGCTCTTGATTGCTTACAAATGCCTCTTCAAACTTGTCTAGATCCATGTTTGTGGCCACCATAGTAACTTTTACATTATCAATAAAGATTGAATCATCCTTAGGTGTCTCTATCATGGGCATAGTTTTATCTTCCTCTAATATTGTTACAACTACAGGCGCTGAGTCCTGGGGACCTGTCATAGGTGCATTAGTAGTTTCTGACTCTTTTACAACCATAGTGGGTACTTGTGCTGTAGGCGCAGTAGCTGGATACATGTGCCTATTCATGAAGAGCTTCTCAAATGCCTTCTCTATTTCCTTAGCCACCAGATCATAGTTTTTGTCCATTATATGAAGGCTCCTTGACTTGGTTCTAAGATGAGGTTTTACTAGATCTAGCAATAGAGATTTCTCCTCTAGAGAACATACTGGAAGGGTTTCATCTAGAATCTTTTCTCTTATCCTTAGATACTCTTCAATAGCCTGTCTCTTTTGGAATTCTAAGATATTCCATACATTATCAAGAATCATAGTCTTTAGTTCTAAAACTATCTTCGTAAACTTCAACATGTGTTTGAAAATCATTCCATGTATCTCTGATTTGTCAATCTCACTATATTTTTCATAGAAATTTTCTACTTGATCAATTTTGCCTTCATCAACAATCTTTGCACTCAACACACTGAGAGTGGGTTTGAAACTTACTTCAGGAGGTTCTTGTGTGTTCTTCCTATTTCTTGTTACTCGCAAGGATAGATGACCAATGCTAATTTATTTCTTCCTCTTAGGCATTTCCTTATACTCAGGAGGAGCAGTAAGGTCAATAGTTTCCTTGAGCGCACAAGGACTAACATCAATTTTATCCTTCTGAACATTAGACTTTTCAATTTTTACCTTCTTTAGCTTAGGATCCTTTGATTTTGTCTTTGTTGTTGTTGTGCTCTCAATTTCCAAAGCAATCTTCTCTTCCCTTGATTTGTCTAGGTCTTCTTGAGATACACCATGAATTCTCAATATTTTTGAGGTAACCTTGGCAACATTTCTCTTTGTTGCTGCACTATTTAGGACTGCATCAAATTCTCTTATTTTCTCTTCATAGGTTCCCCATCTTCATTCATTAGGGTCTTTAGGGGCTGATAGCAATATTTTTGCATATGCTTCTAGGACTTGATCATCAACCTCATATCCAAGTGGATGAATCCACTTTGTCCTTGGATCAACAGCCTCCATGCATGTTGTGTTTGTCTCAACCATGAAGCAAATAGTATCCTTGGACTTTTCAACTATCTTCTCTGGAATTCTAAATCTCATCTGCATCTTAGCCCTTAATGTCTTCAACTCCAGTGTTATGTAGTCCTTCAAAGTACTCTCAGTACATGCCTTGAGAGATATCTATGGCATTGTGGGAATGGATTTGTCTAGATACAAATCAAATACTTTTCCAACAATGTGTAAGTACATATATATGTTCAAAGGCCCAAATCTGAATATTTTGGTCTTGTCATGCTTGATTGCCTTATTGTTATCAATTAACTATGTGCATAAGATCTCACATAGATTAAACTCTCCATCCTCATTCACAAGTCTTATGGCTAGAAGAATTGTGGCCGCAAACACATTGTTCACCCTACTGGTGTGTTGGAACCTATAACCTAGTATCATAGACATCAATTTGATGTCATCTTTCTCAATAGGCTCTATGGTCATTCTGTGCCTATCACTTCTTGACTTGCATGTTTTTTCAATAGGTTTCCTTACATCCTTTCTTGTTGGAAGAACAACGCTTGTCTTAGAGAGGCCTATCATCTCATGAATTAGGTCACTAGTAATTCTGAAGGCACTTCACCTATCCAAAATAGGTCATCATGAATTCTACTCAATAGAATCTTGATCCATTCTGATTTGTAGAACTCATATGTTGTAGCATACTCCACTATAGGGTGATTATTCCACCACGCATACTCATCCATGAAGGTTTTGTCTAGTTTCATCATGTTTCCATGTGTGCCCTTAATCTATGCAATCCTACTAGCTCTTTCTTGCAGTATATGTATGCCCTAATGTCCTCGACATGCATAACACCCATAGGCGTGCATGAGAATGCCCCTTTTAGGTCATCCAAAGTGGATTTGAATGGGTGCCTCTTAAATACATATCTTTTCTTTTCTGCAACATCAAATACTATAGGGGTAGCCATCACTTACTTGTATAACACTTTCTCAAAGATTTCCAAGAGATTTTGAATCAAAGTGACAAACTAGGGTTTCTACAACTGATCAAATGCATAGCAAGTCACTTGATGAGTCAAGCTACAATCCTTCACAATGAAATGCTAGGGCTCTTCTCCTCTCCAATTTCTCTTAATTTGAATGCAATGAGAGATCTTGAAACTTTTGTGTACTTTAAAGTATAAATTCTACCATTAATGCTTGTCGCATACACCAGGTTCTCACTTGAAAATTTCTAACTTTCATTCTGCAAACAATCATCTAGTGCACTCTTGCACATAGGTTCTGCTAGTCTGTAAAAGATTTTGTCCAAAGGTGCATACTCTGAAAGTGAGTATACCAGTCGCATAGGGATCTAGAGCTAAATTAGATCCCCCTATGACCTTGAGGGCCATTCATCCAGATGTAGAGGGTGTGTCCACTGTGGATGCATCCAATACATACTCAAAAACCTTATCCTTCTTTTATTCTGACCAAATCAAGATTGCATCCTTTGAGGCTTTCACAAACTTGACTTCTCCTTTGGGATCCAATACTAGTTCTTCAGGATTTTTAGGGCTTTCCTGACCTTGCGTCCTTGATCTACAAAACTTTGAGATGTGTCCAACCTTGTTACAAGAGTGACAAATGACTGGAGGCCTTATATTCCTCAGCGCATTGACATGGGTCACCATTTTACATTGTCTAGATAAGTGACCATTATAGTTACATGTCTGACATGTAACATTCTAAGAACTTCTTACATTTGACTGATTCTAATTTCTCTGATTATACTAATTCCTTTTATTCTGACTTGTCTTACAATTCATAGCTCTATAACCAAATTTAATGCATGAATAATAGTAACCATTAAAAGGTCTTACCTCTGTACAGTTCCTTGCTATATGTCCATGCTTGTTACATGCATAACAAATCTGGTCTACTGGCTTGTGCTCAATCTTAGGTGGTTCACTATTATCTTTAGTTTGATCTTTAGTCTTCTTAGTATCAGTAGAGTCTTTTTGTGCATTTATTCTTGCTCGCATGTTGTCAATCTGATTTTGTGCTTCATTGTATCCAATGCAACTAGTATCTCCTTTAGCTCTTCTTGCATACAACTAAGATTCTATCAAATCAAAACTCATGTGTAATTTATCAATGTGATTCTTTACTTCTTTCAATTCATATTCCAAGCTTTCTTTTTTGTTTCTTAGCTGCAAGATTTCCATGTTTTCTTGCGTTAATTCTTCATTGAGTTGAAAGTTCTCTTTGACCTTTTCTTGATAGACTTCCTGATTGTTAATCAACTTATCATCAAATTCTTCAAGATGTTCTTTTAAGGATGTATTTTCTCCATTCAGCTTCTTGATCATTATCCCTAAATCACTGGTAGAACATTCTTTCAAATCTTTTCTTATCCTTTTGATGACTATTTGAGCATCACTAAAGTTTTCCTTTAGTTCTTCAATTTCTTTTTCAGATCTGTCCAGGTTTTCAAGAGTAACTTCAAGATTTCTTTTTAAATGTTTCATTTCTACCTTATCCATGATCTTCTCAAGTGGTTAAACTTCTTTTCTAAGGACCAGAGCTCTGATACCAATTATTAGGAATGGGAACATTGAGAGGGGGGAGTGAATCAGTGTTCACTGTAATTTATCCTTTTTACTTAATCTCAAATTGAACTTAAATACTTAAGTACTAAAGTGAACATCCACATAAACATGAAATATAAAATCAACACATAACACCAATATGGTTACGGGGAAACCCAAATAGGTAAAAACCCCGGTGGAAATTGACACCCACTAATATTATGTACTAGTGTTTTATGATCCTTGTTAGAAGATCCTTAACCCTGTTAGGAGTTTCTTTACAATGTATTAAGTATAGTAGACCTTGTCAGGGGTTGGACCTTGTTAGGGGTGTGGATGCACTATCCTTGAGCTCACTGCTCAAGTGGTGAAGGTTGCAACCTTCTGATCTCAGATACACACTATATCTGCTAGATTAACTGTCACTGTGACATTGCTTGTCTGATCAGTTCCTTTTATGCATTGATGCTTGACCTCTTGCAAAGCTCTAATACATCTTATAGACTCTTCACACACTTGTTCTCTACTTCTATTTACTCTCTATCAACTTTCATACTAATTACAATGGGCACATCTCATATTTATATGCGCATACAAAATAAATAACTAGGTCGGCCCTTTAACTGATTACATACAATGCTTCCAATTGAATTGGCTCAAGTGTCTTTACAAACAGACATATTTACATGTCAAAAACCTAATTACAATAGGTGCATAGCCTTTACAACATTGGAATATAACTACAAATCAAAATGCTAACAGTCAGTTGCTTACTCTATTTTTCTCTGGCACACACTGGCTGTGTAACTTCAACTGTCTGTAACTTTCTCATACTTGCATATCTGATCATGTGATCATAGACTAAGCATGAATATAGTCTAACCAACTTATCTTCTAGGGCGCATACCATAACTCAATCATACACACATGTGTTGATGCTCTGAGCTTCAGGTACTCTATACACTGTCCAGTCTTCAACATTTAGCCAATTTTTTATTTTCTTATTAAGTGCGTTGACTCCAAACTATTATATGACTTTGTTTCCATAATGACAACACTATACCAAGTCATGTACACTAGTATAGCCAACTTTCCAACACATATTACATGCGTCTTTACAAAAGCCTCGTAAAAAGATATTTTTAAATATATAAAATAGAAGTTGGGAGTTTTACCCCCTGTTAGTTTGAACTAAGTGGGTAAGGATGCAACAATAGTCTAGGAAACTTACTACAAATTCTTGGTCTAGACTAATGTATGGGGCTTCCTCTCAAGGGGAGTAGATTATTTTATTTCCTAATTTTGTCTTTTATTTCAAAGGGGGAGAGAGAATGTTATCTTGAGAACTATGGAGTGATATAGTATTTATCATTGATGGATGTTGCTATCAATGACAAAGGGGGGTCTTGTTTCTATTACAGAGTTGTTGATGAGTCCCTTGTTGTTGCAGAGTTGTTGGTGTTTCAATATGGTTTTCATTGGTGACAACATACTACGTTGGTGTTTGGTTTGTGTTTAGTATTTCTGCTATGTTATAGATGTGGTTTTGAGGATCTAATGGTCTAGAGACTAGTGCTCTAGTGATGCAGGAGCATCTTGGGTGTAAGAGCAATCTTGCATCACACAAAAATATTTTTGTTTTTGTATTCAATAAGGGCTATCTTGTGTAGGGCTGCTATTTATGGAAACTTGTTATTTTTAGTAAGTTGGTCTTACGATCTTGGAATGTTTTGATTTTACATGTGGAGGTTCATCTCAATCACATCAGCCTACCAGCAAAGTTTCATGGCTAGATCAAGTCTAGTTTTGAGAATATTGAAGATTTTTGGTATTGGCAGCAGGGTACAAAAACTTTGAACTTAGTTTTGAATGCTTTAGAGGCACCGAATGAGGTTGAAAATTTGGGTGACGGGCGCTTGCACCGGTCAAGTCTGTAGAGAACTTTGTGGCATTTTTGAAATGGGGTTATAATAGTCCATGGGGTCAATTGGTGATGACTTATAGTCTCCGAAAGTCAGGTCACCTGAAATGGCAGAAAATAATTTTCCTTCAAAATTTATGTTTAGGTTTCAAAAGTTATTTTGAGCATATTTTGATGTAATAAATTGAAAAATAAAATAATTCTAAGTGTGGTCAGCCCTTAGGGTTAAATTTCTGGAACCTTCTCGGACGATGGAAATTGCCTATATAAAGAAGGCCCATAGTGTTGTCTAGGGAAATTCTACGTAGTAGATCTGGGTATTAATTCGAGGCTTTGTCCTATAGAATATTATAAGGGAATGCCCATGTGGCTTTGCATATTGTAATTCTGAAAGTTTGTAATTCCACATTTGTGGAGATAATAAGAAGCCAATTTTCTATTCTTGCATATTGTTGTTGTTTCTCTATTTTTGTTATGTGTTTGTGGTACTAAGGGGAGCACCCTTAATCAAGTGGTATCAGAGCAGGAGTTCCTGAGTGTGTAAACAAATTGCCAACTGTGAGGCAGTTTGCACTAGGACCGTGGTTAGAGTTTCATCACGCATCACGAAAATGCCTCCACAAAAGGAACATACCAGAAGAGCTAGTGTTGTAACACCTGAGGTTAGAGCACTCCAAAGACAAGTGTGAGAATTGCAAGAAGAGATTCACAGAAAAATAAATCTTAATGTCAGAGATGAAAGTGAGGATGAACCCGAAGAAGAAGATCAAAAAGGAGAAGTTAAATTTGTGAACCAGGAGGAAGAAGGACTTTTTGGGCCATTTCCAAGATTGAGAAAAGACCTAAGATTGAGATTCCTACATTTTCATGAAATCTTAACTGAGAGGAGTTGATCGACTAGATCAATGAATGTGAAGAATATTTTGAGTATGAAGATATTGACGATCCTGATAGGGTCAAATTTGCGAAGGCCAGACTGAAAGGTCATGCCAAGATCTGGTGGCAAGAGATTCAATTGGGGTAAAATAGAAGAGGGAAAGATAAAATCACAAGATGGGATTGAATGGTGGATAAATTTAAGTGACAGTTCATTCTTGTTGATTATGAGCTTGACCTTCTAAAGAAGATGCAAAGTTTGAAGCAAGCAGGAAAATCTGTTCAGGAGTATACAGAGGAGTTCTATCGAATCCTCATCAGAACAGGCCATGTAGAAGCGGATAAGGAGAAAGTTTCCTATTACCTTAATGGGTTGAGGCCAAGCATTCAAGAAGAGCTGAATCTAGTTTGAATGAATAGTATTGAAGAGGCATATCAGTTTGCCCTAAAAGTAGATGAAAATCTGAACAAGAAGTTCGAGAGCAGACAAAATAGAAGAGGTTGTGGTGGACGATCTGGTGGACGGTCATATGAAGGCCAAAATGAAGATTCAAAAAAGAAGGATGAGGCCAGTAGCAGTCAAAATTAGAGAGGAAAGAATTCCAATAGTTTCCAAGATCAGAACAATAGAGATCAGAGAGGAAGAGGAAGAGGACAAGGTTCAGGAAGAGGAGGCTTCCTCAGAACATGTTTTCACTGTGGAGAAGAAGGTCATAGTGCATTTGAATGTCCTCAATGTGAAGGAAGAATGGATAGGAGCAATGAAGGCCAGGCTAGAGTTTCACATGTAGATGAAGATGCTGGATCATCAAATTCTAAATATGATGAAAGAGGAGAAACACTAATTAATAGAAGAGTCTTGTTGAGTGGTGAGAATGAACCTGAGCAAAGGAGGAGCCTATTTTGCACTAGATGCAAGTGTGAGGGTAAATGTTGTGATGTGATTATTGATAGTGGAAGCACTAACAATTTGGTGTCAGAAGAGATGGTGACAAAGTTGAAGCTCAAGAGATAGAAACACCCACATCCATATCAGATTACCTGGGTGCAGGATGACCACAAGGTCATGGTGAGTGAATAGTGCCTGGTAAAGTTCAAGATTGGTGGGTACCAAGATGAAGAAGTATGTGATATCATATCTATGGATGCATGTCATATGTTGTTGGGTAGACCGTGACAGTTTGATAGATGTGATGTACATGATGGTTGTGCGAATACCTATTCCCTGATAAAGGATGTTGTGCGACATAAGCTAAAGCCATTGAAAGAGACTGAAGAAGAGGTATGTGGTTATGCAAGAACAACATTTGTTGATGGAAGAAAATTCTTAGATGGTATGAGGCATGAGCATGTGTGTTTTTCTTTAATTCCAAAAGCTAGTAAAGAAGTAGAGGATGTACCTATAGAGGTTGCATATTTGTTGAATGAGTTTTAGGATATTATATCTGATAATGTACCTGATGGATTACCACTGGTAAAGAAGATCAGTCATCAAATGGATTTGATTCCAGGAGCCAGTTTGCCAAACAAGGCAACACATAGGATGACATCAGTAGAAAGTGAAGAGTTGAACAGACAAGTACATGAGTTATTGCAGGAGGGGTTGATTTGAGAGAGCCTGAGTCCTTGTGTTCTACCAGTGGTATTAGCACCAAAGAAGAATGGAGATTGAAGGATGTGTACAAATTCTAGCGCAATAAACAAGATCACAATCAAGTATAGGTTTCCTTTGCCATGAATGGATGATATTATGGATTGTTTGAGTGTAGCTATGTATTTCTCAAAGAAAGATCTGAAGAGTGGATATAACTAGATTCAGATTAGAGAAGGAGATGAATGGAAGACTGCATTCAAGACAAAGGAAGGATTGTATGAGTGGTTAGTCATGCCTTTTGGGCTAACCAATGTAGCGAGCACTTTCATGCAGCTCATGAATGAGGTTCTGAAATAATTTCTAGGTAAGTTTGTTATTATGTACCTAGATGATATTTTGATCTTTAGTAAGACATTGGAAGAGCATATGATGCATATTCGTATGGTGTTTGAGAAGTTAAGAGATAAAAAATTGTTGATTAATTTGAAGAAGTGCAGTTTTGTGAAGAAAGAGTTAGTGTATTTGGGATTTGTAGTTTCAGCAAAAGGTTTAAAAATGGACTCAGAGAAAGTATAGGCTATCATTGAATGGCCTACTCCAAGGAATGTAACCAAGGTAAGAGTTTTTCATGGTCTAGCTAGTTTTTCAGTAGTATTTGTAGTCCCCTGACTGAAACAATGAGAGGGGATAGAAAAAAGTTTAAGTGGACTAATGGGGCAGAAAAGAGTTTTCAATTGTTGAAACAAAAAGTTATAGAACAACCTGTTTTAGCATTTCTAGATTTTAATAAGGTGTTTCAAGTAGATTGTGATGCTAATGGTACTACAATAGGAGTTGTTATGAGCCAAGAAGGTAAACCTATTTCTTATTTCAGTGAGAAGTTAAATGATGTCAAGAGAAAATATTCTGTTTATGATCAGAAATTTTATGCTATAGTTCAGGCATTGAAGAAGTGGAGATACTATCTGCTTCCTAAAGAGTTTTTTTTTATACTAATCATCAAGCTTTGCAATATTTGAATAGTCAAGGAAATTTGAATCAAAGGCATTTGAAATGGGTTGAGTTTTTGCAGAGTTATACATTTGTTTTGAAACACAGAAGTGGAAAGCCTAATAGGGTTGTAGATGCACTTAGCAGAAGGCAACTATTGCTGACAAAGATGTAGATTAAGGTGGTTGGGTTCAAGAAACTCAAAAATTTGTATACAGAGGATCTTGATTTTGGTGAAGCTTGGAAAGCTTGTATAGAACTTGTTAATCTAGACAAGATGAAACGGTTGGATTTTATCATCCAGGATGATATGCTATTCAGAGGGTGTCAGTTGTGCATTCCATAAATTTCTATGAGGGAGAATCTCATCAAGGAGAAGCATAGTGGAGGATTGGCTAGACATTTTGGTCATTATAAAACCCTTGCTTTCGTTAGTGAGAATTATTATTGGTGATAGTTGCAGCAAGATGTCAAGAAGTTTGTACAGAGTTACAAAGTATGCCAGATGGCGAAAGGAGTGAAGTAGAATACCGGGTTGTATTAGCCATTACCTATACTAGAGAAGCCTTGGGAGGATATTAGTATGGACTTTATTTTTGGTTTACCAAGGACATAGCGGGGAGATGATTCAATTTTTGTGGTAGTTGACAGATTTTCAAAGATGACATATTTTATTCCCTCAAAAAGACTAATGATGTTGTTCATGTAGTAGAATTCTTTTCCAGAGAAGTAGTGCGACTACATGGTTTTCAAAAGACCATAGTTTTAGATTGAGACACTAAGTTTGTTGGATATTTCTGGCATACATTGTGGAAGAAGTTGAATACAGATTTGAAGTTTAGTTCATCACATCATCCACAGACTGATGGACAGACAGAGGTGGTGAATAGGAGTTTGGGAAATTTGTTGAGATGTTTGGTTGGAGATAAGCCAACAGGATGGGATTTGATTTTACCACAGGTAGAATTTGCATATAATAATTTTGTCAATAGGAGCACTAGTAAATCACCATTCTAGATTGTATATGGGAGTAGTCCCAGAAATGCATCCGAGTTGAGAAAGATATGATGCAGGAGCATCCTGGGTGTAAGAGCAATCTTGCATCACCCAAAAACATTTCTATTTTTTTGAATTCAATAAGGGCTATCTTGTGCAGAGCTGCTATTTATGGAAAGTTACTATTTTTGGTAATTTTTTGTATGTGCTCAAAATGATCTGATTTCTTTCTTGGAGGTTCATTTTGGTCATATAAGTCTGCCAGTAAAGTTTCATTGCCAGATCAAGTGTATATTGGAAGATATTGAAGATTTTCGGTATTGGCAGCAGGGGGCAGAAACTTTGAACTCAGTTTTGAAGGCTTTAGAGGCCCCGGATGAGGTCGAATTTTGGGCTGAATGAAGCTTGCTTAATTCAAGTGTTGTAGAGCTCCTCGCGCCCTTTCCGAAATGGGGTTACAATAGTCAATCGGGTCAACTGGTGATGACTTATGGTCTTCGGAAGTTGGGTCACCTGAAATGGCGAAAAATGATTTTTCTTCAAAATTTCTGTTCGGGTTTCAAAATTTATTTTGAGCCGACTATGATGTAATGAAATGTAAAATAAAAATAATTCTAAGTTTGGTCGGCCTTATTGGCTAAAATTCTGGAACCTTCCCCGGCGGTGGAAAATTGCCTATATAAGGAAGGCTGTATTATTGTCTTAGGCAGTTCAGAATAGTTCTGGGTAGTAGATCTGGGTATTGATTCGAGGCTTTGTCCTACAGAATATTGTAAGGGAATGCCCATGTGGCTTTGCATATTGTAATTCTGAAAGTTTGTAATTCCACATTTGTGGAGATAATAAGAAGCCAATTTTCTGTTCTTGCATATTGTTGTTGTTTCTCTATTTCTGTTATGTGTTTGTGGTATTAAGCGGAGCACCCTTCATCAAGATAGATAAAGGAGAAATAACTAGCGCTGAAGCTGAGGATTTTGCAAAATACTTGAAGAACATCCATGAGGAGGTGAGGAAGCATATTATGAAGATGAATGCATAGTATAAGGCTAAGGAAGATGTGAAAAGGAGGCATAAGGAATTTCAGGTTAGAGATGAAGTCATGGTTCATTTGCGGAAGGAGTGATTTCTGGTTGGTACATATAACAAGTTGAAAATGAAGAAGTTTGGGCCATGTAAGATACTGAAAAAGCATGATTCAAGAAATGCATATGAGGTAGAATTGCCCACTGAGCTGAATATTTCACCAGTGTTTAACATTTCAGATTTGACAGAGTATCATGAAGGACATGTTGTAGATGAGGTTATAGCAGCATAGTGGAGTATTCCAACAACCAGTTCAGATATTAAGGAGATTGAATACATACTAGATAGTCATGTTGGTAGAAGCACAAGGAATAGGACATATGAAGAGTATTTGGTCAAATGGAAAGAATGACCTGTTGAAGATTCATCATGGCTAACAAAGGAGGAGGTTAACCATCTTGCTTTTCCTCTACACACCTGAGTCATGACGGGGTCACTTCTGAAATTATCCTAGGTGTTTGATGTAGGAGCATCTTGGGTGTAAGAGAAATCTTGCATCACCCAAAAATATTTCTATTTTTGTATTCAATAAGGGTCATCTTGTGCAAAGCTTCTATTTATGGAAACTTGCTATTTTAGTAAGTTGGTCTTACGATCTCGAAATGTTTTGATTTTACATGTGGAGGTTCATCTCAGTCATATCAACCTACCAAAAAAGTTTCATGGATAGATCAGGTCTAGTTTTGAGGATATTGAAGATTTTTGGTATTGGCAGTAGGGTACAAAAACTTTGAACTCAGTTTTGAAGGCTTTAGAGGCCCCGGATGAGGTCAAAAATTTGGGTGACGAGTGCTTCCATTGGTCAAGCCTGTAGAGCGCTTCGTGGCATTTCTGAAATAGGGTTATAATAGTCCATCAGGTCAACTAGTGATGACTTATGGTCTCCGGAAGTTGGGTCACCTGAAATGGCAGAAAATAATTTTCCCTAAAAATTTATGTTCGGGTTTCAAAAATTATTTTGAGCTGACTTTGATGTAATAAATTGAAAAATAAAATAATTCTAAGTTTGGTCAGCCCTTAAGGTTAAATTTCTGGAACCTTCTCGGGTGGTGGAAATTGACAAATATAAAGAAGGCTCATAGTGTTGTCTAGGGCAATTCTGGGTAGTAGATCTGGGTATTGATTCGAGGTTTTGTCCTACAGAATATTTTAAGGGAATGCCCATGTGGCTTTGCATATTGTAATTCTGAAAGTTTGTAATTCCACATTTGTGGAGATAATAAGAAGCCAATTTTTTGTTCTTGCATATTGTTGTTGTTTCTCTATTTTTGTTATGTGTTTGTGGTATTAAGGGGAGCAGGAGTTCTTGAGTGTGTAAAGAGATCATCGACTATGAGGTAGTTTTCACAAGGACTGTGGTTAGGGTTTTAGCATGCATCGCAAAAATGCCTCCACGAAGGGAATGTACCGGAAGAGTTGGTGTTGTAACACCTGAGGTTAGAGCACTCTAGAGACAAGTGTGAGCATTGCAAGAAGAGATTCATAGAGGAATGAATCCTAATGTCAGAGATGAAAGTGAGGATGAAGCCAAAGAAGAAGATCAAGAAGGAGAAGTCAAAATTGTGAACTAGGAGGATGAAAGACTTTTTCAAGCCATTTTCAAGATTGGGAAAAGACCTAAGATTGAGATTCTTACATTTTCAGGAAATCTTAACCCAAAGGAGTTCATCGACTGGATCAATGAATGTGAAGAATATTTTGAGTATGAAGATATTGACGATCCTGATAGGGTCAAATTTGCGAAGGCCAGACTGAAAGGTCATGCCAAGATCTGGTGGCAAGAGATTCAATTGGAGCGAAATAGAAGAGGGAAAGATAAAATCACAAGATGGGATTGAATGGAGGATAAATTGAAGTGATAGTTCATTCCTGTTGATTATGAGCTTGACCTTCTGAAGAAGATGTAAATTTTGAAGCAAGCAGGAAAATCTGTTCAAGAGTATACAGAGGAGTTCTATCGAATTCTCATCAGAACAGGCCATGCAGAAGTGGATAAGGAGAAAGTTACCTGTTACCTTAATGGGTTGAGGCCGAGCATTTAGGAAGAGTTGAATCTGGTTCGAATGAATAGTATTGAAGAGGCATACCAGTTTGCCCTAAAAGTAGAGGAAAAGCTAAACAAGAAGTTCAAGAGAAGACAAAATGGAAGAGGTCATGGTGGACAATTTGGTGGATTGTCATATGGAAGCCGAAATGAAGATCCAAAAAAGAAAGATTGGCCCAGTAGTAGTCAAAATCAGAGAGGAAATAATTCCAATCATTTCCAAGATTAGAACAATAGATATCAAAGAGGAAGAGGAAGAGGACAAGGTTCAAGAAGAGGAGGCTTCCGTGGAACATGTTTTCACTATGGAGAAGAAGGTCATATGGCATTTGAATGTCCTTAATGCCAAGAAAGAATGGATAGGAGGAATGAAGGCCAGGCTAGAGTTGCACATGTAGATGAAGATGCCAGATCATCAAATTCTAAAGATGCTGAAAGAGGAGAAATGTTGATTAACAGAAGAGTCTTGTTGAGTGGTGAGAATGAACCTGAGCAAAGGAGGAGCTTGTTTCCCACTAGATGCAAGTGTGAGGGTAAATGTTATGATGTGATTATTGATAGTGGAAGCACTAACAATTTGGTGTCAGAAGAGATGGTGACAAAGTTGAAGCTCAAGAGACAAAAACACCCACATCCATATCCGATTGCCTAGGTGCAGGATGACCACAAGGTCATGGTCAGTGAATAGTGCTTGGTAAAGTTCAAGATCAGCAGGTACCAAGATGAGGTACTATGTGATATCATATCTATAGATGCATGTCATATGTTGTTGGGTAGACCATGGTAGTTTGACAGATGTGTTGTACATGATGGTCGTGCGAATACATATTCCCTGAAAAAGGATGGAGTGCGACATAAGCTAAAGCCATTGAAGGAGACTGAAGAAAAGATATGTGGTAATACAAGAATAACATTTGTTGATGGAAAAAAAATTTTAGATGGTATGAGACATGAGCATGTGTGTTTTTCTTTAATTCCAAAAGCTAGTAAAGAAGTAGAGGACGTACCTATAGAGGTTGCAGATTTGTTGAATGAGTTTTAGGATATTGTATCTGATAATGTACCTGATGGATTACCACCCATAAGGAAGATCATTCATTAGATGGATTTGATTCCAAGAGCCCATTTTCCAAACAAGGCAGCACACAGGATGACACCAGTAGAAAGTGAAGAGTTGAACAGACAAGTACATGAGTTATTGCAGAAGAGGTCGATTCAAGAGAGCCTGAGTCCCTGTGCTATACCCGCGGTATTAGCACCAAAGAAGAATGGAGGATGTGTATAGATTCTAGAGAAATAAACAAGATCACAATCGAGTATAGGTTGCCATTGCCATGAATGGATGATATTATGGATTATTTGAGTGGAGCTGTGTATTTCTCAAAGATAGATCTGAAGAGTGGATATCACCAGATTCACATCAGAAAAGGATATGAATGGAAGACTACCTTCAAGATAAAGGAAGGACTGTATGAGTGGTTAGTCATGCCTTTTGGCTAACTAATGCACCGAGCACTTTCATGTGGCTCATGAACGAAGTTCTGAAAAAATTTTTGGGTAAGTTTTTCATTGTGTACCTAGATGATATTTTGATCTTTAGTAAGACATTGGAAGAGAATATGATGCATATTCATATGGTGTTTGAGAAGTTAAGAGATGAGAAATTGTTGATTAATTTGAAGAAGTGCAGTTTTGTGAAGAAAAAGTTAGTGTATTTGGGATTTGTAGTTTCAGCAGAAGGTTTAAAAATGGACCCAGAGAAGGTACAAGCTATCCTTGAATGGCCTACTCCAAGGAGTGCTACTGAGGTAAGATCTTTTCATGGTTTAGCTAGTTTTTACAGAAATTTTATCAAAAATTTTAGCAGTATTTGTGGTCCCCTAACTGAAACAATGAGAGGGGATAGAAAAGAGTTTAAGTGGACTAATGGGGTAGAAAAGAGTTTTCAATTGTTGAAACAAAAAATTATAGAACAACCTGTTTTAGCACTTCTAGATTTTAATAAGGTGTTTCAAGTAGATTATGATGCTAGTGGTACTACAATAGGAGCTGTTATGAGCCAAGAAGGTAAACCTCTTGCTTATTTCAGTGAGAAGTTAAATGATGCCAAGAGAAAATATTATGTTTATGATCAAGAATTTTATGCTATAGTTCAGGCATTGAAGAAGTGGAGACACTATCTACTTCCTAAAGAGTTTGTTTTGTATACTGATCATCAAGCTTTGCAATATTTGAATAGTCAAGGAAAGTTGAATCAAAGGCATTTGAAATGGGTTGAGTTTTTGCAGAGTTATACATTTGTTTTGAAAAATAGAAGTGGAAAGTCTAATAGGGTTGTAGATGTGCTTAGCAGAAGGAAACTATTGTTGACAGAGATGCAGATTGAGGTGATTGGGTTCAAGGAACTCAAGAATTTGTATCCAGAGGATCCTGATTTTGGTGAAGCTTGGAAAGCTTGTATAGAACCTGTTACTCTAGATAGGATGAAATGGATGGATTTTATCATCCAAGATGATATGCTATTCAGAGGGAGTTAGTTGTGCATTCCAGGAAGTTCTATGAGGGAGAATCTCATCAAAGAGAAGCATAGTGGAGGATTGGCTGGACATTTTGGTCGTGATAAAACCCTTGCTTTGGTTAGTGAGAATTATTATTGGCCACAGTTGTGGCAAGATGTCATGAAGTTTGTACAGAGTTGCAAAGTATGCCAGATGGTGAAAGGAGTGAAGCAGAATACCGGGTTGTATCAGCCATTACCTGTACTAGAGAAGCCGTGGGAGGATATTAGTATGGACTTTGTTCATGATTTTTCAAGGACATAGCGGGGGACATGATTCAATTTTTGTGATAGTTGACAAATTTTTAAAGATGACACATTTTATTCCCTGTAAGAAGACTAATGATGTTGTTCATGTAGCAGAATTGTTTTTTAGAGAAGTAGTGCGACTACATGGTTTGCCAAAGACCATAGTTTCAGATCGAGACACTAAGTTTGTTGGATATTTCTGGTGTACATTGTGGAAGAAGTTGAAGATAGATTTGAAGTTCAGTTCATCACATCATCCACAGACTGATGGACAGACAGAGGTGGTGAATAGGAGTTTGGAAATTTTTTTGAGATGTTTGGTTGGAGATAAGCCAATAGGATGGGATTTGATTTTACCATAGGTAGAATTTGCATATAATAATTCTGTCAACAGGAGCACTAGTAAATCACCATTCCAAATTGTATATGAGAGTAGTCCCAAAAATGCATTTAAGGTGAGAAAGATAGATAAAGGAGAAATAAGTAGTGCTGAAGCTGAGGATTTTGCAGAACACTTGAAGAACATCCATGAGGAGGTAAGGAAGCATATTACCAAGATGAATGTGTAGTATAAGGCTAAGGCAGATGTGAAAAGGAGGCATAAGGAATTTTAGGTTGGAGATGAAGTCATGGTTCATTTGTGGAAGGAGTGATTTCTAGTTGGTACATATAACAAGTTGAAAATGAAGAAGTTTGGGCCATGTAAGATACTGAAAAAGCATGATTCAGGAAATGCATCTGAGGTAGAATTTTCTACTGAGCTAAATATTTCACCAGTATTTAACATTTCAGATTTGACAAAGTATCATGAAGGAGGTGTTGCAGATGAGGTTACAGCAGCACAGTGGAGTATTCTAGCAACTAGTTTAGATATCAAGGAGATTGAAGACATATTGGATAGTCGTGTTGGCAGAAGCACAAGGAACATGACATATGAAGAGTATTTGGTCAAATGGAAAGAACGACCTATTGAAGATTCATCATGACTAACAAAGGAGGAGGTTAATTATCTTAGTTTTCCTCTGCACACCTGAGTCGTGACGAGGTCACTTCTCAATTTATGTTAGGTGTCTGATGCAGGAGCATCCTGGGTGTAAGAGCAATCTTGCATGACCCAAAAATATTTCTATTTTTGTATTCAATAAGGGCTATCTTGTGCAGAGCTATTATTTATGGAAACTTTCTATTTTTAGTAAGTTGGTCTTATGATCTCAGAATGTTCTGATTTTACATGTGGAGGTTCATCTCAGTCATATCAGCCTGCCAACAAAGTTTCATGGATAGATCAGGTCTAATTTTGAGGATATTGAAGATTTTCGATATTGGTAGTAGGCTACAGAAACTTTGAACTCAGTTTTGAAAGCTTTAGAGGCCCTGGATGAGGTCAAAAATTTGGGTGATGGGCACCTTTATGGATCAAGCATGTAGAGCGCTTCATGGCATTTCTGAAATGGGGTTATAATAGTCCATCGGGTCAACTGGTGATGACTTATGGTCTCCGGAAGTCGGGTCACTTGAAATGGAAGAAAATAATTTTCCTTCAAAATTTATGTTCAGGTTTCAAAAGTTATTTTGAGCCGACTTTGATGTAATAAATTAAAAAATAAAATAATTCTAAGTTTGGTCGGCCCTTAGGGTTAAATTTCTGGAACCTTCTCAGGTGGTGGAAATTGCCTATATAAAGAAGGCCCGTAGTGTTGTCTAGGGCAGTTCTGGGTAGTAGATCTGGGTATTGATTTGAGGCTTTTTCCTACAGAATATTGTAAGGGAATGCCCATGTGGCTTTGCATATTGTAATTTTGAAAGTTTGTAATTCCACATTTGTGGAGATAATAAGAAGCCAATTTTTTGTTCTTGCATATTGTTGTTGTTTCTTTGTCTCTATTATGTGTTTGTGGTATTAAGGGGAGCACCCTTCATCATCTAGGAAATATGTTTTTGGTGATGTTTTTATCTGATAGTGGTCCAAAATTATCTTTTGTTTGAGATTTTTTTTTATAGTTTAGTTTGATATTTGTGCCTTATAGTGATTTGGAATTATCTATTATTCCAGATATGTTTTTGTTAATTTGGTTTTGTATCACTCATTACTTTACCTTTTGACATTCTATTTTGGATCATGTTGATGCGGTCTAGAGGCATGGTTTCTGATGGTGTTATTTCTTGTTTGGCTTCATTAATTGTGGCATTTGGATAACATTTTGTTTGGTTGAGGTAGTGTGTATGTTGTTGTCCACTTCTCATTCCTCCTGACCATGAGAATGTTTAGTCTGGACCTATTTCAAGTTATGTCTTGATGACCAACTTGGTGTTTTCATATTTTAAAAGATCAATATATAAATAAGAGGATGATTGTGACAGAATAATATTCAATTAATTTGATTGAAAGGAAGATTTGTCAAATATTTTGCAAGGTTTTAAATGAAAGTTTGAAGCTGGGTTATGAGCTGAGTATGTGTCCTATCATTCTTAGGCACTAAAGGTAGTGAGCCAAGGGTTTCTACTGGAATTTGTACTTTAGTGGGGAATTTCCTTTTTCATTCTTCTTCTTCAAGGTAGTGAGCATTTTGGCAGTGATCCACCTTTTGAAAAAATCACCTTAACCAGTATTTTTATATGTGAGAATTAGCTTCTTTGTGGTTTTTCCCATTTTGGGTTTTTCACATAAAAATATAGTGTTTGTTGTGTATGGTTCTTGTGCACACTTATTATTGCGTATATATGATTTGGTTAAGTGGTTAAATATTTAATTTTCTATTTCTTGATCTATGAAATTGATAAAATTTCTAATTTATAATTGATTCACACCCACCCCCGCCCGCCCACTTAGTTGTATGGGACATTCAACAATGCATTACATACATACATATGTACGTATGTATGTATGTACATACATATGGTAAATACACTAATCTAAACATCAAGTTATACCAAATACAATTAGATTATTGAATGTAAATCATTTACAATTTAAATCAATCCCCTTTTAAATGAATAATTAATATGGAAAAATACAAAAGAAAATATAATTAGATAGCCTTGTGAGGGGTAAAGCCTTACCAATAGAGTTTTCTTATTTCTATTATTTGACCCTCTACATCCTCATCACCTCAAATTATATAATCCACATAAAAGTAGAGAGATGTAGAACTATTCTCTCTCTCTCTCTCTCTCTCTCTCTCTCTCTCATGTAGGATTGTAAATGAGTTAAATAAATTTAGAATGAAGTTCAAAGAGAAATTAATTCTATTATATTGTATGAGAGATTTGTAACATATATTTAGTTTTATATGAAATTAAATATAGAAATTATATTAAGATGTGATATATTTATATAGATTAAACACAAACTACAAGTCGAGTGCAGTTTTATATCAAAAAGGGTTTTCAACAAATGTTATTTATGAATGAAATTGTTAATAATTATGATTTAAACTTTCCTTTTTAATAGAGATATAAATTATACATAGATCATAACATAACTATAATTAAATTATTAGGAAAGTGGAAAATATTTAAGAGCTAATTAAAGTGGCTATGTTTTTATAAATATTATAATATAAGTTAATATTTTTGGAAAGATGATGATCCTAATTACAATTCCTATAAAATTTTATTGTTTAAAAGTAGGTTAGCATGAACAATAAAATATCACTAAATTCCAAAGTTCTAGGGATTTCATAAAATTGTAGGTTAAATTTGATAATAAACCTAATTTAATTTTTATAAGAAATTCTCTTACCTTAAACATGCATTTTGTGACCTTATTTGCTAATAAAGATTCATATCAAACCCTAATTAACCAAGGTAGTGGATTGTGATTTTACATGTTAGGGTATATCAAGTAGAGACATGTTATGTTTCCTTAATTTAGTATTCTTTCATGTACTACTTTGAACCATTTATATATGTGCCACAAATTTTTTCTTCATCATGCATGACAATGATGTAGCTTTATGCCTCACTACATATGGTAACATGAAACTTGTGCATTATCACATGCTGAAGCAACACATATACTTTCTTGCTACATTACCTTCATATATGTCTTTTAGTATAATAGAATTATGACATTTAGTGTGTTTTATTCATGTTGGACTATGGGGAAAAAATATTTCAAACCCATCTAGTGCATACTAATTATTATTTTCTATGAGATATAGAAGATACGAGCATATATCAAGTTATCTTACATACTTAACAATTATTTCATACAAGTTGAAGCAATAGATAATGTCAAATTTATCTTCAATAGTGCCAAGGTATATTTCAACTTCAAAAGGAATGAAAGATATTTAATGGTTCATATTATTTTTGGATGACTTGTAGGAGAAACAAGAATCATCAACAACATTAATTGTTGATAAGACTTCTACTATGTAGTTGGAGTACACGCTTGTCTTTCATGAGGGAATCAAACACATAAACACCAAATGTTGTATTATTTAACATCACATTAGGATGCCAAAAATAAACTAATTTACCTTTTATAATAATTTAAACTATAAATAACTTAGCAATCATTCATCACATTTATACTAAGAAATACTCTAGCCTCAAACACATGGATTTTGTGACCTTATTTGCTAAAAAAAACATATCAAACCCTTATTAAGTGTATTTTTCCTTACTGGATTGTCATTCTACTTGTCAGTGTATATCAAGTGGAGACAAATGTTTTGTTTCCTTAATTTAGTCTTCTGGCATGTAGTACTTGGAACCGTTTATGTATGTGCGACTTTCTTCATCATCATTTATGAAAATTGTGTATTTTATAATGCATGTTATATATGGGAACAATGTAACTTGGTGTGTAATCACGTGCTAAAGAAACACCTATACTTTCTTGTTACATTACATTGAGACGTGTCTTTTAGTTTTAAAAAAATATGATGTTTAGAGTGTTTTATTCATCTTGGACTATGGGGAAAAACGTATTTCAAACTCATATGGTGCATACTAATTATTCTTTTCTGGGAGATACAGAAGATGACAAGTATGCATTGGGTTCTTTTACACACTTTAAATCAACAATTATTTCATGCAAGTTGAAGAAGTAGATAATGTTGAATAAATCTTTAATAATGTCAAGGTATACTTGAACTTCAAAATAAACGAAAGAGAGTATACAACTCATAAGGATTTTGGATGGTTTGTAGGAGAAACAAAAATCATCTACAACATTAATGGTTGATAAGACTTCTACTATAACGATGGATTACAATCTTGTCTTTCATTATGGAAGTCATGTTATTCAACATCACATTAAGATGCCAATGTCCAACTCAAGTAAATTGCTCACCAGCTAGTACATATTTCAAATAAATGTTTGATCATAAAGACTAAAGAGAATATAAAGTCTAATCTTATGAATTCTATTAAATAAACATGCAATTTTGATAAATTTCAAATTTCAGCTTAATTATAACAATTAAAATAAACCATAATTTATTCTACAAACATAATAATAAAACTTCACTTTAAATAAAAAAAATTCAATAATACTATTACCTTATAAAACAACTCTTCAATTCCAAGATTTATATATGAGATGATTTATATCCTTCCAATATATATTGAATATTAAACAAGTATTCAGACCTTTCATGTTTCTACTATTAAATTTAAATTATAAAGGAGGCAAATACTGCAAATGTGAGACAGCTAGCTGTTAACATGAACAGCTCAGATGGACACTGAGTGTCATGTGGTGCTGGAGTTCAACTCGAATTGCTCCAATCTATCTGTCCTGATTTATGATTTGGTGGCTACAAGACATCTCATTTGATGTTCATTATTGCCAACCCTAACTTGTTGATTTGGCATGCTTCTCACATGCATAGGGGTCTTTTTGTTTTTTTATTGGAAGACTATCATATTTTCAAGAAATGCTAGTGAGCTCTAACAAGTTTCTTAATATTTCGTATAAAATAGGAAGTATAACTTGTCCTATTATTGGAAATATCTTCACAAAAGACATTTATATTTGGCTGAAAAATTAATCGTTATATCAAATATACCATGCAAACCAAAAGGAGATGATAATTCTACAAAGCATGTCCTGTATAATAAAGGGAAATGATTGTTGAACACAAAATTAATGCTGCACTGGAATCAATGTAGATCAATTAAATCCTTGCACCTAAGAAGTATTATTGTGACATCACACACGATGATCTCTTCTGCAATTAAACTAAAAGCTTAGTTCTGCAGGGCAACCATATTGTCAGAGAAAAGGTGGCAGACTGGCAAGAATAAATAGGTGCATGTTCAATGCGTAATGGTAATGTGATAAATGCACATAAATTCATAATTATAGTTTAAAAGATTATAAAGAGAAGGATGATTCATTTAATTCTTCGATGTAATTAAAGTGGTGAATTATAAAAATTAGATCAGTACATATAAGAATAAAGTTTAATAAACATTTTACTTTTTCTTGTCAAAATATTAGTTCATTTCTTTTATATTTATTGTTCAATAGAATTTAAAAGTATATAAATTTATTTATTTATTAGAATAAAATCAGTAGAAAGATTTTAAGTTTTTAATAGAAATATTAAACATTTTTTATATATTGAAAATATTAAAAATAATCAATAGAAATTTTTTAGTTATATAATATTTTTTATTAGATAAACAAGAAATGGTCATAATTCTATTAGAAAAGTCTAATATAAAGAATCATAAGACAAAAAGAGAATCATAAATGATTCAGGAGGCTATGATTCTATTGAAGAAGTCTAATACAAAATGTCATTAGAAGAAAGAAGACATAAAAGATCCTAAATGTAGACAACTAGCCTATGCCACAAATAATCAAAAAACATCCAAATTAATAAACAGCTAACAATAACCATAGCAGTAATAAAATGCAAAAGACAACCTAAAAAATCAGAGAGTTAAGAGACTTCTCCCGATTATTTTCTCCTTAACACTTTCCTTTTCCTTCTCTTTTTTTAATTTTAGATTAAAATAGTGTCTAACACAGTTTTCCTTATAATTCCATCTATAACAGTAACAACCTTGTCCAAAACATTTTCCATCTAAATAAAAATATTCAACAAAATACACATTGAAAATAAATAAATAAATAAACAAAACTTCTATGAATAAATCTCTAATAGTTTTCATACAGTGGAAATAATTTTTAAAACATGCTAATAAAAGATTATCAATTCTAACATTTATAAGCTTTTACTGGGCAGGACAAGATCTAGAGCCGACTTTGGGGTCTGGAATCTTGACTGGGTAACTACAAAGGATGAATAATGGTTGTTGGTCAAATCCATTCTGTCATATCTTTAGCCATGTGTCATGCCAAAAAAAAATCTGTCCAGCTGGAGATTTGAGCTTCTCGATTAAAATATTTGACATTTAAAATAATTCATAGAGACATGAATACATATTATATTACCCAAGGGATGAAAAACCTTGGATTTTATGCGGTGAAAGATGATATAACAGCTTAAAATCTGAGCCATCTCGCTGGCTGTAAATGTGGTCCTTGGTGAAGATGTGAAAGTGATGAGTTCTTGAGGTCAAAAATGGGGGCTAGATGAAAGCGTTTTCAATTGATTTTTGGTTGGTCGAGAAGCTTTCAAAGAGATATTTATACACCAGACAAGAAAAGCCAGGTGGACGATATGTGTAAATGGCCCTTCTGTCCCCACACAGTTGTTTCTATCGTACAAGTTCCTTGAGTTTTCTATTGCACTGTATAAGATTCCATGGAATTTATCATTTTAGGGTTTCCACGCATCTTGTAAAAATCAAACATAGTAACTTCAAAAACTTAAAAAAGTTTATTCAAACAAAATTCTACTTCTATGACGTTAGCATGATATTATTTAGAACTCACGCATTCAACCTTTTAAATAAAAATAGTAAGTTTTATAGGATTTTCTGAGAATGAAAGAATCAAAATTTATTGGGATTTTCATTCATGCCCAGTTAAAAAATAATTTGGGATCGTGATCTCTGTTTTCTAATAGCTGATCATCCAATTTGCTTGTAGTATTTAAATTTTAAAAATATATTGTTAAAAATTTTATTAAAATAAAAATAAAATAGTTTAAAGGATTTTGTTTTGATAAAATATAAGAATTAATTTTTGGTAAGATCTGTGAAGGCTATATTTCATCTATGTAGAATAATGTCTTAGGAAATCAAATTCACTTGTATCACATTTGTTGTCTATCAAATCAACCATCCAATCTACTTAGAGCCCTAAAATTTCAAAAAATCTTTATTTAGATTTCTATTAAATAATAAAATAGTTTTAAAAAAAAATTGTTTTCTTAAAATGAAGGAATCAATATTTAGTAGGACCTACAAAGCCTTCATTCATGCCAGATAATCTACCTAAAAAACCAAATTTTCAAAACACGTTTATTAAAGTAAGTTCTGAATATTATTTTCGATAATCAGATTTATCTTAAATATGCATAATTTAGGTCTTGATCTAGAATATTTAGGAACTTACTTTTAGTTTCTCAGGAAGAAACAAAACATAAAACAGTAATAGTTACAAATTTTATTTTTCCCACAAAGATTTGAACCCTTTCAAAACATTGCTTACCTTAATCAAAATATTAAAAAACACCTCTTTGTAAATCTTGACCTGTTTAACCTTAGTTAAAGTTGGTGAGAGTTGGAAGTCCCTTTACCGTGTACAGTCTACAGTGATTGTCTCTACAGGCATATTTGGAGTGTGCATTATGTATTCTTATAGCTTGAGTGGAGTGCACAGAAAAATGGGATGTTACCTTATTAAGAAGTTTTCAATTCTAACTTGTCCTGCTGGTGAACATAACACATGTATGAACATCTTGGACCTTGGTGTGCTTTGAAGGGGTAAAGAATATTTCTAACAGTTTGGAAAAAAAGATTTTCGTTTGGGAGGGGGTGAATCATGGAGTAAATGACCTCACTTGGGGTTTTATGTAGAATAAAGGAAAAACATATTCTGACCATTATCCTTTGGCAGTTGTCTCTATCCAGTATTAAAGTCCATAAGAGGGACATGTTATTTCTTACGCCGCTGCTGATAGTTTTTTTGGAGCTCCTTCCTGTGATTCATGATCATTATAGTTAGTATTTTTTTTAAGTCTCCGGCTGTTTTCATCCTAAGATAATTTTCTTTTTCATTTTGTTTTCCTGGTTTTTGAGTGCCTTCAAAGTCTGCATTTTGAGTTGCAAGTCCTCCAATAATGTCCACTGTCAACCCTCCATAATGGCAGGCAGTAAACGAAATTGTGCCATAGATTTTTGACTGTAGGTGGTGGGTTAAAACAGAAAAACAAAGGTAAATATGCAATCTGGTATGGACTATCATGGTTCTGCACCAGATCAGATTCAACAGTTTGTGGTTGCAGGTAGAGGAGTTGTTCACATCCCTTCTCTCATGTTTGGTACTCTTAGTAACCCACATGGAAATTTTCCCTCACAAACCAAGCAGGTGATCCAGCAACAAGGTTTTCAAGCTTTTGATCCAGTAGAAAATCCCAATTCGTCTAATGCTAATATAAAACAGAAGGTTCATGTTGCTCAAGAAGGATGTACAGATGAGGATGTTAGTGTAGTTGGAGATCCCGGTGACAAAAATTCAGAGGCCAACAGATGGCCAAGGGAAGAAACTCTTGCACTCTTGAGAATTCGTGCAGAAATGGATGCCAATTTGAAGGATTCAACTGTGAAAGGACCAGTCTGGGAAACAGTCTCCCGGTAATTAATCTATAGATCTCAAACACTTATTTCAATATGTTACGTTTATTGATTAACCCTTGCAACGATTTTCTATAGATCTCAAACGCTTATTTCAAGAGGCTATCTTTATGGATTAAGTCTTACAACAATTGTTTTTCATATGGGTTCATGTTCTAGTTCAGTGTTCACTAATATAATGCATAATTTCTGCCGGTTCTACTTCTTCATTTTGGGTAGACTTTTTTTCTTAAGAAAAATTCTAGTATCTGAATGTTTGAGTTCTTAGTTCCATAATTTTTTTCTTGTTTTCAGTAGCTTTCATCAGGTATCCGTTGATTCCACTGCTGAAGTTACCCATATCATGCTTTCATTCACATCTCAGTGCTTAGAACTATAGTGACAGATATCTGATAGTAAGATCAAGACTATAAAAATGATAGTATAGGCTCTATGTGGACTGGAAGAAACAATATCCGTAACCCATAACTTGAAATTGCTAGAGTTGATACTTTATCTTGCTCGGTTCATTGGAGCATTGCAAGAAGAAATCGAAAAAAAATTTATACGTTTGTACCGCAGATGCTTGAGAAAACTAGACATCCCATAAATGTAAATTTCATGTAGCCCAGTTTAGCTATATCTTTATTGCTTCTTTGAATGATGTAAACGCCTCCTATATACCAAAGTAGCTACATGACTAATCCTTTGGACTCTAGAGATTTTATAAAGCCATATAATTGATATCAAATTTTGACAATAGATAACTATTTTTTTAATAGCATATTTTATGAAGTATCATTACAATAAAATGAGCTGAAGAAGAGTTCTTTCTTCAGATATAATGAAAAATTTAGGTGAATTATCATTTCTCTTGCAATCCTTGTCTCCCAAATAACGAGTTTTTATTATGTTAAACATCTTGATTTTAGGGTTTCATCTGCATGAAATCTCCTGTTGTTTATGCTTGGCATATGATGGGCATTTTAACGTCATTGATGTGCAGTAAGCTTGCAGAGCTTGGATTCTACAGAAGCGCAAAAAAATGCAAGGAAAAATTCGAGAATGTGAACAAATACTACAAGAAGACCAAGGACGGAAGAATCAATAGACAGGATGGGAAAGCCTATAGGTTCTGCAGTGAGCTTGACGCTCTTCATGCCGCAATTTCAACCAAAAACAGTGGTATTGACAATCCTATCAATGGTATAGCTAGTAATGAAAATATAATCTACAACAAAAATAATCCTGGTAACTCTACTTCTATACAGATAGAGGAAATTACTAGACAAGCACCAAAAACAACCCTGCAAAGCTCTTCCGAAACAGGTTACAATAGTAGACAGAATATGTCATCTGATGGCACTTCAGTAGAAGAACTGGGAGAACCCAATTCGGATGAACCTGTTAACATGAAAAAGAGGAAAAGGAAGCAGAAAATGGGTACTATGAAAGCATTCCTTGAGAACATGGTACAACAAGTATTGGAACACCAGGAGACTTTGCAGCAGAAATTGCTGGAGACAATTGAGAAAAGAGATGATGATAGGTTGAGAAGGGAAGAATCTTGGAAGAGACAAGAAATGGCTCGATTAAACAGGCAAACTGAGCAACGTGCACAGGAGCATGCTATTCAATCAAGTAGGGAGAAAGCAATTATTTCATTTTTGAACAAGGTTACAGGTGAAAATTTTAAGCTGGATCCCCAGGTAATGGAAAAATCAACAGCTCCCACTGTTCAGGAAGATGGAAAGTGCGCAGATGTTAGGGAATCCAGTGACCCACGTTGTAAAAGATGGCCTAAGTCTGAAGTATATGCTTTGATTCAATTGAGAAGTGAGATGGAGCAAAGGTTTAAGGAATCAGGACCTAAGGTAACATTATGGGAAGAAATTTCATCCTCAATGGCAATCATGGGTTTCAATAGAAGTGCAAAGAGATGCAAAGAAAAATGGGAGAATATAAATAAATACTTCAGGAAAACCAAAGGTAGCTTTAAAAAGAGGCCACTGAACACAAAGACATGTCCCTATTTCCACCAGTTGGACACATTGTATAGGAAAGGGCTTCTCCTATCTCCAGGACATGCTAAGTTTGAAAATAACCTGCAAAATCATAATTCCAATTCAGGGGCCTTAACAAATAAGGATGATCGTCAAGGAAAATCCAATGAAGTACAGATTAACAACCAGGACTCGGAACTAGCAGCCATAATTCCTTCGCCCAACCAAGTACCAACAACTAGTACTGTAAGTGAATCATTGGAGTTACTAGCTCAGAAGAAAATGAAATGGAACAATAATTTCATTGATACAATGGAGAATCAAGCAGCTGCCTTGAAGTCGAGATCTGTTGATGAGTTTTCTCTTATAAAAAACTCTCATAGTAGGAGATTCAAGATGGATGGTCTAGATAAGGATAATTCAAGAAGGCTACAGGCTCAACAACACATATTTTTCAATGGGTTTGACAGAAGAGAGCAAGAAGGAGGCCTCATAGACCTTGAAGGAAACCATCAGCAGCAAAAGATTCAGATAAACCAAATCCTTCAACCCACAGAAGAACAACAGCATTCACATGTCAATGTTTCACAATCTGCATTGATGGCATTGGTTCATAAATTGTCTACCAGCTATCCCATCTGTCCTACCACAGAGTAGCCCAACCTACTCTATACCACTTAAACTAGCAACAGTTTCACAGGTCGGGAGCATCATCACTATGTATGGAAACTGCCATGTAATACATACATGACTGAACAGAAGAAAAAAAGAACTATTCCATTGTAGAAGAGCTTAGAAATCTTAATCAAGGACACTACAATGGAAAACCAAAAAAAGCCCAGTACCCATTTTATGCCTATCCTTTATAATAGCACATTAGTTTCTAGCTGGAGTCTGCAATAGGACATTGAGAGTAGGAACTATATTGCCTTTCAATATAAGAATATGATTTCTTGTGTGTATTTTTTAAACACTGTAATATTTTCTCTTTTTTATCTCTTAAGATATGTGTAGTATTATCTATGCTACTCTCTTCAGTGTGATCAGCAGGCCATGAGTTTAAAAGTATCAATTTGGAATCCATGATTATAGCTTTTGAATACAACAAAATTTCCATGATTTTTTCTGTAATGTCTTTGTTTTATCTATTCAGGCATGGCCTCAAATTCTGTGTAGTTAATATCTGATACAAAACATAGACCTGTGAGTCACTGGAATTTGTTTTTTTTAAATGTTGAAGATTAGGTTTAAAATAGCATATCATAATAGCTCGTCGTCGAAGAACTGATCAAGTGCAGACCCCAGGACTTTCTGCACAGGCAGTAGTACATGCACTCGTGCAGTAGTGACGTCATCTGACAGAGCTGTTGCGACCAGTGCTCGAGATTGGTTTTTTGGGTATTGAACCCTGGAATCTATACTTTTGGTCAGTATAAATTTGTAATAAGAAAAATAATATCCCATTAAATGTTAAGGATTGGTACAAATTTTTATTAAATGTTAAGATTGGTAGAATTTTTTTAATGTAATGAGTAGAGCACAAATTGGCTTACTTCATTGTGGAAATTAGCAAGTAATTTGATATTTTGTTAATATTTCAAACAATTGATTGTGGGAATTGGTATATTTCAATGTAGAAGTTTGAAAATAACATAATTTGACTGTTCGTCTTACTTTTTCTTTATCCCAAGTAAAATTTTCAAGTGCAGAATTGACTTGAGTTAGATCCACACTTGTATAAGTAACTCATGAACTTTTAAATTCCAATTTCAAATTAGCCCAGCAATAGAACCCTCTAACTAGTCCATTGAAAATGACTAAAGTGCAATATATTTTAAATTGGGTGTTAGGATATTTGTATAAAAGAATAAATTCTAATATATTATGGTTATCTAGTCCACCTAGAATATGGGAGCTCTCTTATGCATTGTACATTATCACCAAACTATGAAATCAACATTTAGTAGCACTCTAGACATATTATGTGACTAACTATCATCTTGGATCATAGTTCCATATCATTTAGTAGATAATATGGCTTGCCCAAATGAAAACATTCTTGGCCTAGCATGCTCATTAAGTGTGCCTATTAACACCACCTCTTTGTAGACATGGGACTCCAAACATTAAGGTTAATAAATTCTAAGAAATCAAAATTAGTGAAGCTCATATATGTAGCCCAAGTTTTAGCTCATGAACATTAATATGTAGTTACAAAGGTTGGTTCCATAGTCATAAAAGTGAACTAGAGAACTAGACAATAAAGTCCCTTATTAGTAGGTATTTTAATGATAGGTTCTAAGTTTCTACCATATTGATGAGTCACTTGGTAACATCTAACGCATTGAAATGTTCATTGAAACTAAAACCTAAAATATTTATTGAAATTAGAATTAAGTACCTTTATTTTATTTATGTAAATTATGCACATATATAAGTTGTGTCATTAGCTCTTGCTCTATATCATAGGATAGTGTAAGATTTGGCTATGAAGGTAGCCACCTAAGATATAGAGGCAATAGAAAGAACAATAACAAGAGAGAAATAATATGATGAGAATACAAGAATAAATTGCAGTCTCACCAAGAATGCAATACAATATCTTACAATGGATGAATGAATTTGGATAATCATTACGTAGGAGACTCCTTACTTATATAACAAGTGAGTAGAAAAGAGTGAATGAGACAATGACAAGTACAAGTGTCTCAGTACATGATAATCAAGAGATAACTTATCACCCATGCCCAAGGTGGAATCACACATCCACCAAAGGTGGATCATCCTCCAACATGTACTAAGTATATGCAAAATATGCAATAAAAATGGAGGGCGATAAGGTGATAAGACCACAAAAGGTGTTTCACCCACCTAAGGTATAAATCTGCATCCACTATAACTGGAATGATAAAATAATAGCATGATATATCCACATAAAGTGGAAATGCTCCAACTATTCCTATGTAATTCCTTGAGTAAACAATTAATCAAGGAAAACTACCTTAATTACACCAACACCCCCCCCCCTATGTGTAGCTTATGGGGAATGTATAAAATCTAACAATGCAAGATGAATCTCGACTACTAGGCCATGTTAGGTACCCATGTATAAATGCAATGCAATCTCTCACAAATGGAGAAAGGGAGAAAATCACGTGGAAGAAAATTGCCTTCCAAAAGAGAGATGAAAATACATAATCCTCTCAATAATTAATGAGAAAGAAGAGACACTATGAAGCCCCACCTCAATGTCAAATCTCCTACAAGTTTTGTCCAAGATGAAAACCAATGCTCCTCCATAAGAAGAAAATAAAGCTTTAATGTTGCACCAAGAATGTCAAAGCGTAACAAAACCAAGTACCAATGTTGACAAAGAACTAATGATGAATCACCCACTACAATATGATAGAGATCAAGCATGGAGACATTTGCTAGACCATCAACTAGATGTTCTCTAATGGAAGATTGGTACATTATAAGTATCGACTAGAGCCATATATTACCAATGGAAAACTGATACATTCTAAGTCTCCTCTAGAGCCATGCACCGCCAATGGAAATTTGGTACATTCTAAGTCTCCTCTAGAGCCATGCAGCAAGTCTCATAGGATAATTCCCAATCTAATAACCACAAGAGGATTAAATAAAATATGTCATTGATGAAAAAGTGCAAAGAAGTATGGCACTTTAATATAATAGTGCATGTACAACATAGCTCATACAAGAGAATACAACATCAAATGACAAGGATTCAAAGCTAGAAATTGATAATGATGCCACCATGAATGTGTTGCAAATGAGCATTGATGATTCCCTCTAGTTAGACTAAAGTTCCAAGAAAATATAGGTGTAATTGACCCCCTAGCTCTGGTTGGAAGATGGATCACTACAATGCATATGGTAGGTGGAAAAAAATATCTTTCCTAAATTTATTTATTTATTTACAATTTATTTTTTAAAAACTTATAAAAAAAAATTTACCAATACTTTATTACTAAAAGCTTTATCAAATAATAAAGAAAAAAATAATTCTTTTTTTTCTTTTTCTTTCTTGGCCTTTCCATTTTAGTTAAATTACAATTGTCTCAATTAGGATATAGTAGACTTAGATCACTATGTAAAATACCAAACCAAGGTATATGCATTACAATCACAAAAATAAGTCAAATTTTGAAAGTACAATTTCCAATCATAGTCACTATAAACTCATAGAACCAATGTAAAATACAGGAAAAAAAGTCATGCACTTTCAAAAAAAAAATTGCAATTGAAAAGGAGTCTGTGTGAACCCAAGCAAGGCCTTCAAAGTTACAAAAATATAATTTTACAGTTTTCTAAAAAATTTAGACACTAAATTAGAAACCATTTGCATCATTATATAGAAAACATTAAAGTTCTACCCTAAATCAAAACAATTTCTCAACAAAGGAGTTTGGGTGACTAAGATATCATTGTATGAAAATTATCTGTGTAATTATGATGCCAAAATCACCGCCACACCACCAAGCTTCGAATGGATATAGATTTGGTCTCCAGTGTCTAATTTGGATGAAATACAAGTTGATCTTGGGGTTTCTAGACCTCCTCGGTGTGATGCCAACCTATATTTTGCACCAGCAAGCTCCAATTTTTCCTTCCAATAGATATCCACAAAGGGGAACCCCACAAAATCCACTGAAATATGCACTCAAATCTTTCAAATGGGAAACCAATGACACTCTAAAATCTCCAGGATACCATGTAAGATTTGGCTATATCTAGGTAGTAACTCAATATTTAGAGGCAATAGAAAGAACAATAACAAGATAGAAATAATATGATGAGAGTAAATTTTATTCTCACCAAGAATGCATTACAATGATTGCAATGCATGAATGGATTTGGATTATCATTACATAGGATAACCCTTTCTTATATAGCCAAATTGAATATAAAGGAGTGAATGATACAATGGAAAGTGCCATTGTCCTATTACACAATAATCAAGAGACAACTTATCACCCACCCAATGTGGAACACATGTTCATCGAAGGTGGATCATCCTCAAACATGTAATAAAGTATATGCATTATGTGCATCAAAGGTGGAGGGTAATAATGTGATAAGACCATAAAAGGAGGATCACCCACCTAAGGTAGAAATGTCCATCCACTATAAGTGGATATGATAGAATACTAGTATGATAAATCTATATAAAGTAAAAATGCTCCAACTACTCCTATACAATTCCCTAAGTAAGTTTAAGTAAAGTGTAATAAGTATCTAGATGTGAGTTAACCAATGTAAAATACATTAAATAGACCAACAGGTAGATTTTTTAGTCATTATAGAATAATTAATTTACCTTCCCAATATTTATGTTAGATGTATTATTTTCCCTTGGATAAATTGGAAAACTTCACATTTGATACCCTCAAGGTTTTAAATTTTGGATTTATTCTTCCTACATTGGAATTATAATTGGGGTTTCTGTTTACATTGGTTGCTATCTATTCTTGCCTCACCCATCCATAATTATTTTATTTATTTTACTTAGGGTTTGATCTTACGATTTGTCAATCTTCATTAGTGTTTTGCATCTAATGTTTCTAATTGCACACCTTATGTAAGATTTAATTAGGATTTTATTCCACCCTTTATCATTTTTCAATTTTATATTTTAATTAGGTTTTTGAACTTCATTTCCAAATAATCATCCTTGATTCAATTTAGCGAGTCAATTTCAAATCATTTATCATGGGTTCTCAATTATATTTATTTTTAGTTAATGATACATGTATGCCTTATTGATTTAATATTTTCTTAAATTTTGCATGACATATGGTCTATCTACCTTTTATGCTCTTGTATCTTTTTATGCTATGGATGAGGATTAGTTTTCTATAGGATATATATTTTATCATTTGTATGTAATTTTATTCAAAAATAATAATCAAATCTCTATAGGAATAGATACATGTTTCATAAAGAAAAATGGGTACCCATCTAGGATTGATCTCTCGACCCTAAAATTATACTCATCTTATTTCTTAAAACAAGTATCTATTTCATTTTAAAATGGTTCCTATTTTGAAATGATTACAAGTACTTCTATTTATGTCATATTCTTTCTCCTTTCTAGAATGGGTATGTTTTTCATTAAATTTACTATTTTATTCTTCACTCTAGAATTGGAAACCCAACCCTTAGCCTTAGACCTAAAATTGTAAGGTCATGTCAATACTAAGATAAAAATTTGACTTTGGCAATATTGAAGTCTATTACTTTTATCAAAAAATCCTTATGAAATTAAAACTCATTATGGATCTGATGATGTCATATGTAACTTTTTTATGATTGGACATGTTTTCTTTTTTTATCAATAGGCATTTCCATTAATTAATTTTAAAGGTACACTATTCACAAAAAATAGGAGGATGTGATGTAGTCAAGGATTGTGGATCCAATTAAGGACAGTCCAAACCTTGCAGCCAATAGAATTACATAGCATAATACTCAACAAAGAAACACAAAGTAATTGTTTAACACTAATTTTCATTAACATACCCACCTGTAAGGCCTTCTGAGCTAGGGCTAATTACAATTAGAAAAAAATTTTGCAAGATCCAGAAATAGATCCAATATAATCTCAGCTAGTTCACCTCTAAAGATAATCAGAAGTTGATGGAAACCCTAAGGCATATCTAAACTTGAGCTCGCAAGCCTCCAATAAATCTCCTTGTCTCCAAGTATGCAACCCCTAGCTCTGCTACAAACAACTATCAGATATCAATCTGATCTACAAGATCATCAAGAACTTCTCCACAACTTCACCAACTTTAGCTTCAAAATCTCAGTTTTGACTCACTAAGTCTTCAAGTCATGAACTTCTCTACTCTTTCATGATCTACTTTGATCTCCCTAAACATCTACCCAAGCACTCCTTAAATACTAATCATCAGCCACAAGTCGGAAAGATGAAACCCTTAACTCTCCCAAACAAATAATTAAACACCATACAAGTCAGCTTACTAATGTATACAAACATTTAATTCAGCATGTCGGCCTATAACAATAGCTACCAACAATAAATGCACCAAGTTGGCTCAACAAATCACACAAAACTCCAGTCGGTAAACCAGAACTACTAAGCGATAGTGAATTAACCAAGCAAACCAGACATCATTGAGCACCAGTGTTGACCGAGCACCACAGGCATGACCGAGTAACACTTTCACTAAGTGCCAGAGACTACCGAGTTCCTTCAGTGACCGAGCTTCTTTCAATGACTAAAACCATCGGTCAAGGTTGCAATTGAGTAACACTGGCCAAAATACCAACACCCCATGTAGTTTCACCAAGGACACAGAATGCCCCTTCCTTAACCTTGGATGCCCTGCATTAGACACCTCATGTTACAAAATTTATTCATATGTGAGAAGAACATCTTCCAGGATTTAGCACATAAATCCTGAACTAGTTCTTCACATACAAGTCCTCCACCTTTTCTTCTTGCAAAATCTTCCACTTCTGTTTCCTCTATCTCTTCAAGTCTTTTCTTGACAATGTGCAAGTTGGTTCTCCATACTGATCAATCATTTTCTTTGGATCCACAATCTCAACTCGGCTACCAATACTCAAGCTTCTCCTACTGAGCATTGTATCCATCAAAGGCATTAGTGAAAACTTCATGTCATCCTTCCCAACAGTAAACACATTTCAGACACAGTCATAAATAGCTCTGCAATCATATTGCCAAGGTCTACCGAGCAATATATCACAAAGCACAAGATCCTTGTATTGTCCAATCTGAACATTAATGAAGCAATGTTCTCTAACTTCCAAAGCATGAACATCTTGTAACCAGCCAAGCCTATAAGGACAAGGGTGCTTCATTCTATTCAAACCAAGTTTCTGAACCAGGTCCTTAGCAAAAAGGTTATCAATACTACCACTATCAATAATAACATCACAGAGTTTACCTTCAGTATTGCATCAGGTCCTAAACAAATTACTCCTCTGACAAGGTTCATCCTTTGTACCTAGCAATGTTTTCCAAAGCAGCAAGTTCTCTGATTTTAGTTCATTCTGAATGTTCTCATTCATCATAGCAGTTCATTGGTCAACCTTCTTCTATGTACACTCAAAAGAATGGTGTCCTTCCTCTCCATAGTTATAGCAAGTACCCTTAAAGATAACCCTACCCATCTTCTTCTTTGGTTCCATAGGTTTCTGTTCATCTTCTGCATTAGTTGGTTTATCCTTTACTGAGTGATCAATATTTTCCTTCCCTCGAGAGTTACTAGGCTATTTCCTCTTTAACTTATCTTCTACCTTCAGAGTATACTGATAAGAATCTTCAACAGAATCAATCTTTAGCATACTAAGCTCATCCTGAATATTGAATCTCAAACCATTCACATACCGAGCTACCTTTTCCTTACCAAGCTCTCGGTGTCCAGACCGAATAGTAAGTTTGTAGAACTACTCAGTATAATCTTCAACAGATAAATCCTTCTACTTCAAATTCTACAACTTCTTAAACAAGTCAAGCTCATAGTCAGTTGGTATGAACTTATCTTTCAACTTAGTCACCATCAACCTCCACTGATTGATCTTTGTTTCACCTTCATCTTCTCGATCTCTTTATAGTTCCTTCCACCAAAGAGTAGCATGTCCTTTCAACTTTGTATGTGCTAATCTCACCCTAAGAGGATCTTCAATTTCTTCTAGCTCAAATAAATCTTCAAGTTCACCAATCCAATCAATCAGATTGTTGGGTTTTAGAGTACTAGAGAAAGTAGAAACTTCCATTCGGTAATTACTAAATTGAGCAACAGATCTAGGTAACCGAGCAATTTTGTCGTCACCAGATCTATTCCTCCAGTCATCATGATTAGATCCAGCAGTTTCAAATTCTTCAGCAGCTCTTTCATAACCATCCAAAGTACCAACATTCTGAGGTATACCAGCAATAGTTCTCATGATCTCAGGGACCATATCATTATTCATCAATTCCATCTTAGATCTAAAATCTGATTTCACTTTCTCTATGATCTAGGATTCAACAGTATCACAAAGATCAAAAATAACTCTAGGGTCCAATCTTCTTAGAGGCATTCTTAAAGATAAGAGAAACCCTCTACAACAAACCCTCACTGACCACTATGTGACAATTTCCAAGTTGTAAACAAGTCAGATCTCAACTTGCAATCTTGCAAACAACTAGGGTACAATTTCACAAGTTTAGTGCTTCTAATCTACAATCCAAATTGTGCACAATCTATTTGCCAACAAGATCAACTTCACAAGATCAACCTTGCTAGGTCAACCTTCTACTCCAACAAGATCAAACTCTCACTTTGATACCACCTGATGCAGTCAAGGATGGTGGATCCAATTAAGGACAGTCTAAACCTTGTAGCCAATAGAATTACACAGCAGAATACTCAACAAAGAAACACAAAGTAATTTTTTAACACTGATTTTCATTAACATGCCCGATTGTAAGGCCTTCCGGGTTAGGGCCAATTACAATCAGAAAACAATTTTGTAAGAGCCACAAACAGATCCAATACAATCTCAGCTAGTTTAGCTCTAAAGACAATTAGAAGCTGATGGAAACCCTAAGGTAGATCTAAACTTGATCTCACAAGCCTCCAAGGAATCTCCTTGTCTCCAAGTATGCAACCCCTAGATCTGCTACAAACAACTATCAAATATCAATCTAATCTACAAGATCATCAAGAACTTTTCCACAACTTCACCAACTTCAGCTTCAGAACCTCAGATCTGACTCACTAAGTCTTCAAGTCATGAACTTCTCTGATCTCGCTAAACATCTACCCAAGCACTCCTTAAATACTAATCATCAGCCACAAGTTAGCAAGATGAAACCCTTAACTCTCCCAAAAAAATAATTAAATGCCATACAAGTTGACTTACAAATGTATACAAATATTTAATTCAGCATGTCAGCCTATACCAATAGCTACCAACAATAAATGCACCAAGTTAGCTCAACAAATCACATAGAACTCCATTCGATAAACCAGAACTACTAAGCAACAGTGAATTAACCAAGTAAGCCAGGCATCGCCGAGCACCAATGTTGACCGAGCACCGCAGGCATGACCGAGTAACACTTTCACTAAGCACCAGAGACTACCAAGTTCCTTTAGTGACCGAGCTTCCTTCAATGAATGAGACTGTCCGTTAAGGATGCAACTGAGTAACACCGGCCAAAATACCAACACCCCATGTAGTTTCACTAAGGATACAAAATGCCCTTGCCTTAACCTTGGATGCCCTTGTATCAGGATGCAAGATCACTCCTTGAGAGCACTCAAGAAGTGTTTCGAAAAACAACTTAAATAGAAACATAGGCAGAGCCCAAAGGAAAAAGCATAAGTAACCAGTTGCTAAGACACTAAAGCAGTGGTTGATGGAGGTGGAAGATGATCTCTATCATCATTTTGACCCCATACATCAGTGTGGTCAAGAATTTCATCCAAAGTGGATTACCCCTCCTTTGCATTAGCATCTTTGAAATGGCTAGGGAAAGCTACAAAATTCATTCAGATGAACTCAATCAACCATAATCTCTATCAGTGTTTAGTTATCTTTTGAAAGCACCAATCAAAGGATCAGTGCCTACTACCATGTTCCAACTCAAAATAGAGTTATCGCATGGAATAAAAGAATGAATTCCAACACTAAAAATATCTTCCACCATCCAATTAGCTATGAGGGGTCTAGGAACATGGAGTGTGCAAGCACTCTACAAAGGATTTGTGATCAATCTACTTCCATAGGATGGAGGAAATTCACTAGAGGCAAAGGGATATACTAGCACCCTAGTAATTATAAATAGGGAATATCCCTAAAGTTGCAAAAGCTCCTACAAGTGGGTCACTTCTAGCACCACTTTGTAGGCTTATACTAGAATCTGAAGCATTAAACATTACTACAAATACAAGTTATAGTATACAAAGATGCATGAGTATCAAGAGAGCTATGAGAAAAAATAATAGCATTCCTATCTATTGCCCCACTTTTCACCCCATAACCATGCTGTCAAAGTGGAAGATTTTGATCTCATAGCTATGTCTGGTCATGTCTCAGTCTAGGTCTAAGTCTTTCATTGGATAGGCTATCCTTGTCGGGTTCCCCTGCTATTGTCTTATCTTTTCTAGCCAAGTGGGTTATTTGGAAGTCTTATCATAATGGGTAGATTATAGATCCTAACCCGGCAAGAATAATGTGCTCCTATTGATGTTCTTTCTCAAGCAGAATAATGATTGAAAGTCATGATCTCTAGACATTCATAAGAAATCAAAGAAAAGATCCCTCATATGAATAATGTAGGGATAGAGCCGGCATTAAATTATTTAGAATTCCACTTCATATTGCAGTATGTACAATCCAATTGAAGAAGAAATTGCATCTGAAGATATTGATTTCTATTAAAAATCTGTAATCTAAAGGGGGCTCAAGAAGTGTTCCTAGATAATTGTAGAATGAGAAGGTGATTACTCAAGAAGAATACACTATTGATCCCAACATCAAGCAAGTGATCTAGCATTATATCTACTGATTTGACATCAACCTTCAAGAGCAGAATATGGATAGTTACAGATTGGATCACCTCTAAGATTGTTTATAGCTTTGGGGCAAGGTTCAAATAATGGTACTTTGGATAGAAATCTTTTATTGATTATAAGATTATGAATTCAATTTTCTAAAGGCTCTTTGATTAAAGAAATCACTCTGAGAAGATAAACTAATGTCAGCATTGCATTACTATGAAGAAAAGAGAAGATGTAATTATATGTGTTTTCATCATATAACCGTGCCACATTATGTTTGATCTCATCGAGTCACAAAAGAATTGACCCTGATGATGAGAAAGTCGCGGCATCTCAAGCAATGAGAATGTGTTGATGATTATACAGTGACGTGTGGATGTGTTTCTATGTTCTCCGGCCTATACACTAATGCAAATGTAATATGTAACATAGCTCATAAAAATGAAGATGGTTATCTAAATTTATGCTGCTTGTGTTGGGTTAGAAAAGAGTGGTCGCATGATCGCATGGATTAAAATATTGCTATGCGATCATGCGACCATGAAGCCTGTTGGGACCCACATACGCCAATAGCGCAAATGCGATAACATAAGCTGAGCAGGGAAAGATCTTACATCCGACGGAGGGCGTATGTTCGCAAGGGATCTTGGAGATCTATGTGAAGAAGCGACGGCCATTGATCTTCCAATGGTGGGCCCAGTAAGTTTCTCGCAGTCGCTAGAAAGGAGAAGGAATAAAGTACATTCGGCGGTTAGGGAAGATGACTGCGCGGTTTTGCGACTAATAAATAGTTAAGAGATAATGTAAGCTGGGCAAGTTCATTTTGAGTGGTCACATGATCGCAAGAGTTTAAAACATGCTATGCGATCATGTGAGATGAAGCCATGTGGAGCGGTGGGTCTGAAGGCATTTATATCATGCGGCTTTTCAACTGTTGTATTTAGATATTGTTCATAATTTGGGCATTGAGAGTCATATTGTCACAAGGAACAAGAAGTACAAATCTGTTTACTAACAAATTTTTGGTGACTCTACTGGGGATACAAATAGTCATTTGATTAGTAAGCTACATCATCCTATAGTGAATAAGATTCCTCAGGAGTACCAGAGAACAGGGTGGACGAGATCCTACATTTGATACATTAGCAAAGCTTGGTTTTCCCATCCTAGAAGTTCCTAGAAAGAAAGGAGAAAGCAAAAGTTAGAGTAGGCCTTCTTCTCCTGTTAGAAATCAAAGCACTTCACAAAACACTTGTCAAGTGTTAACACTTCACGGTACCACTACTCCCCCAGTTGTTAATTTTCCACCATACTATGCTAGGACTATCATGGCTACTCCATGGGCTGTTGCAGTAGGACCATTAGCACTAGCAGCTTATCATCCACTCCCTGCTGGATCAAGAAAAAAAATTTCTAAGTTTTCAGGAGATGGGAAAGTCACCACTGATGAACACATTAAAGCCTTCTTTGCTGCTACTCATATTTTAGGGGTGGCACATGAGGACGTTGCTGTGAGATTATTTGTTGAGACTTTAATAGACAGTGCAGCGGATTGGTTTTATCATCTGGATGATGGTTCTATCACCAATTGGAATGCAATGAGAATAGCATTTGAAGATCATTTTAAGACAACAGAAAATGAGCATCTTTTATTGACACAATTGACATCCATCAAAAAATAGCCTCAAACGAGCATGAGGGATTTTGTAGCTACCTTCAATAAGATTGTTAGTAGAATCCCTATTGCAGATAGACCTACTGTTGGTAATCTTAAAACATTTTTCATAAGTGCAATGCCTCCGGATATCAATTATGAGTTGAGAAGGGCATGTCCCACAGATTTAGCAGATGCACAAAAGAAAGCTATTGAATGTGAAGAAGATTTAATTTTAGCAGGAAAATGGAAAAGAGAGTTACAAAATAAAGGAAGTTCAAGTAGTACCTCATCATCTGATGAAATGATTCAAAAATTGTCCAATGAATTGATTGCTATGAAAAGGCAATTACTAGGATTCAATAATTCTAATCAGCATAATTTTCAGAATATGCCTAGAAGAAACATGGACAATAGATTTCCACAACTTACAGGCCCTCAACCTAGGTTGCAGATTGAAGCTGCACCAAAAAAAGGAAACTTGTGCATGTTTCATTTGACTATAGATCACACTAATGAGAATTGCCCAAAAATTGCCCGTATGATGTAGTTATTGACCACCAATGAACTGAATATAGTAGCTCCTATTATAGAAGAGGATACGTACTCAACTGGCGACTCTGGAAATTTATTTGTGGAGTATGAATCTGATTTTGAATCTAAAGGTGAATGCTATGCTACTATAGATGGAAACTCATCTACGGTGCTCACCAGGAATCAGAAATTAAAGAACCAGTCTTTCAGCAATCCTCATAAAAGTGATCCTAGTCCTGCGAGAATTAGTGCTGATACTGATCAGAAGGTGTCAAGCTCTCAGCCTAGTAAAGATAAATTATCTTTTGATGTTGTTCAATTCTGTGAAGAATCTAAAATTTAGATTTCTTTTCTAGATTATTTAAAATTGCATCCTCCAGAATTTAAAAGATTAGTAGAATGGTGTAAAGGAAATGTTTCAGAATTAAATAATAGTGCTACTATGGTAGAAGGGGATGAAACATTGACAGCTGATTTGTTTAAAGAAGAAGAATCTATTGTGTTAGCAACGTTGCCTAGACAAAAACCTCCTCCCTTCTATGTTTCACTCTATGTTAATGGATGCAAACTAAGTAATTGTATAATAGATTCAGGTGCATCAGATAATGTCATGCCTTATTTTGTAGCCAAAGCTTTGAATCTTAATCTCACTAAGGTGTATGGGAAATGTTATTTGATGGATGCCAAACAAGTTCCTTTAATTGGCCAAATCAAGGATGCATAGGTGGCTTTGGCGTCTCATCCTGAAAAGAAACTATTGATGACTATCCTAGTAGCTGAGATTCTGGCAAGTTATGGGCTTCTCTTAAGTAGAGGTTTTTGTAGAGACCTAGGAGGGGAAATAAAGCTGGATTGGTCTCACGTTGTCATACCAATTGGGAATAAGAAAATCAAATTGGAGCCTAAGGAAAAGGTGAAGTATACAGTCATCAAATCAAATGATCCTAAGGCTCAAATACTTTATCAAGAACTAGAATTTGGTAATTATATGTTGTTTACTGAAGAATCTCTAAATGAGGACAAGGATGAAGATGGTAATGAGAAGAAATCAGGTGAAGAAAAAGAGTTATCAAACTTGTGGGTTCTTGAATTTGATGGAACTTGTTCTTCATCAGGATCCGGTGTAGGTGTTGTATTGATTCCTCCTCAAGGAGAACCTGAACCCATGGCATTTAAATTAGAATTTGGAAATACTAATAATATCTCTAAATACGAAGCCTTGCTACTAGGAATAGCAGCAGCAAAATAAAAAGGTGTTAAAATGCTGAAAGCTCGAGGTGATGCAGAGCTCATAGTAAGGCAAGTTAGAGGACAATATTCAGTGAAGAATCATAGATTAAAAAACTACAGAAATAAAGTTTGGGATCAAATACAAGGTCTGGATGCCTTTTCTACTGAAGCAATACCAAGAGAGCTGAATACCAAAGTAGATTCATTGGTTGTCTCTGCATCTTTGTTGTTGCCTCATCTGGACTTTAAAAAAAAGAAATATCAGATTGAAGTTGTATATCGAGCTGCTGTCCTAAATAATATAGATTCATGGCAGCTGTTTGAGGATGACAAAAGCTTGCAATTGTTTTTAGAAAATGGCAAAATCAGTTCTGAATATCATCATGAAAAAGAGGAAGAAAGTTCTAACCATGGAAAGCAATTTGATGAGGTTCAAGTACCAGGTGATATCATTCCTCCTTATTTTGTATCTTTGGAGAAGTTGTTTAATAGACATGATGCTTATGTAAAACAGAAAAGAGCTAGAAAGGGGCCTGATACTGGTGAATATGAAGGAATAAATATTGGTGCTGATAATAATCCCAAGATGATAAACATTGGTAAATGTTGTTCGCCTAAAGAAAAAGAATCTACCAAACTTCTCTTTCTAGAATATAGAGATGTTTTCGCTTGGAGCTATGAAGATTTGAAAAGCTATGGAGATGGAAAAATAAAACATCAGATTCCTTTGAAGTCTGATGCAGTGCCTTTCCGACAGAAGCAAAGGAATTATAATCCTAAAGTTGCAGATGCTATATTCAAGGAGGTGGATAAAATGTTGAAAGCTCGGATTATCTATCCTATCCATCACTCCACATGGATAGCTAATATAGTGTCAGTGCGGAAGAAGAATAGAGAAATCAAAATTTGTGTTGATTTCTAGAATTTGAATCAGGCATCTCTTAAGGATAACTTTGCACTTCCCAATATGGATTACTTGCTGCAGACAGTGGTTGGATCAAAAATGATGTCCATGCTTGATGGATTCTCCAATTACAATCAGGTTGAAGTTGAAGAAAAAGATTAGCATAAGATGGCATTTACTACACCATGGGGTACATTTTCATACTATCAAATGCCTTTTGGTCTCATCAATACTGGTGCCACCTTTCAGAGATGCATGAGTAAGACATTTTCTGATTTGAAGGATAAAATCATAGTTATATATTTAGATGATCTTACTGTGTTTTCAAAGAAAAGAAAGGATCATATAGGGGATCTGAGAAGGGTATTGCAGAGATGTTGAGATGATGGCATTTCTCTTAATCCAAAAAAGTTTGTGTTTTGTGTAACGGAAGGGAAACTTCTTGGTCATATAGTCTCTCAAGAAGGAATTAGAATTGATCTGGAGTGTGTTGAAGCCATTAGAAGATTAAGTATGCCAGTAAACAGAACGGGAGTTAAATCATTCTTTGGCCAAGTCAATTTCCTGAGGCGTTTCATACCAGACTTTGCTGAAACAACTAAATGCATCATAGATATGATGAAAGGTAATTCAAATTTTAAGTGGAGTGAAGAAGGTAAGCAAGCTTTTCAAAATATTAAAAATGCCATTCTCATGCTCTAGTATTATGTCATCCAGATTATAGCAGAGATTTCATTATTTATTGCTATGCATCCGAACATACTCTGTCAGCCATACTTATGCAGAAAAATGATGAAGGAATACAAGTTCCAATAGCTTTTATGAGTGTTCCTCTAAAAAATCATGAGTTAAGGTATTCACAGATCGAAAAACATGCATTTGCGATAGTCAAGGCACTAAAGAACTTTCAATTTTACATCTTACATTCACATTCTATAGTTTATGTCTTAGATGTAGTAGTTAAAAGTGTGCTGACACAACAAGAGGTGGGATGCAATACCAAAGGTTCATGGATAGAAAAAACGTAGGAGTATGATATAGAAATTTTCCCTACCAAACTAATAAAGGGTAATGCTTTGTGTAGAGCAATTGCAGAGGATAAAGCTGAAAAAGAACCAGAAGGATCTGAAGAAAAACAACTAGTTCTAGCTATGGGTCTTCGGGATACATGGTTTGAAGATGTTGCTTACTTCCTAACATATGGAGAATGTCCAGAAGGCATGATGTCAAGACAAAGAAGAGATCTCGGGTTAAAGGTAGCTAAGTTTGTGATTTGGGATGGTAAGCTTTTTAAGAAGGCAATTGATGGCACTTTTCTTAGATGTGTAGATAAGCAACAGCAAGAGAAATTATTGAAGACTTTTCATGATGAGGCCTATGGTGGGCACTTTTCATCTTCAGTGACAACATTCAAACTATTGAGACAGTGTTATTACTAGCCCGGTATGTTCAGAGATGCATATGCCTAGGTAGCCAAGTGTGAGAAATGCAAAATGTTTACAGGGCATCCTCAATTAGCTGCTCTTCCATTGAAGCCTGTCATTATTGAAGAGCCTTTCCAGCAGTGGGGCCTTGATTTCATTGGGCCAATCAATCTAGTATCCAGTGCTGGTCACCAATATATAATAACCACCACTGACTATTTCACCAAGTGGGTGGAAGCCAAGGCAATGAAGAAAACAACTTCTGAAGTGGTATGTGAATTCCTCAAAGAAAACATACTGGTTAGGTTTGGTGTTCCACTTAAATTAGTAATGGACAACGCGGCCTATTTTTCTTCACTTGAAATCACTAGTTTTTGTTTTGAATATGGAATTACTGTTGGTCATTCATCAGATTATTTCCCACAAGGAAATGGCCAGGCCAAATCCAGTAACAAAAACCTGATCAATATTGTTAAGAAGTTAGTATCAGATAATTAGAAAAATTGCCATAAAAAGATTAATGAGGTGTTGTGGACAGACAAGGTAACACCAAAAAAGAGCAATTGGTATATCACCTTTTGAGCTTGTTTATGGGACCGAAGCAAATCTTCCTTTACCTTTGGAATTGGCCACAAATAAATTAAGGATGGTGATTGAAGATGACATCTATAAAGATGGTCTAGAAAAAAGGATTCTTTATTTGAGCAAGTTGGAAGAGGAAAGAGCAGAGATAGTTGATCATATCACTCAAAATCAGATGCGAGTGAAGAAGATATTTGATAAGAAGGCAAGGCCATGGAAATTTGTGATAGGTGATAGTGTGCTGCTGTGGGATAAACGTAATGCTCCTAAAGGAATGCATAAGAAGTTTGACAACCTATGGAAAGGACCATTTGTGATTCATCAAGTATTGGAAAACAATTCTTTCAAGCTGGCTTATCATGATGATGAGGTACTGCCACTGACCTTCAATGGTCAGGATTTGAAGCTTTATCAGATGGCAAATTGAAAATAGGTAACCCCTACATTGTACATAGTTGTGTTTGTTCTTTTATGTTTCCTAGGTTAGTTGCTTTCCCTTGTTTCCTTTCCTTTGTTCTTGTTCCAGTTCTGTTGTGTTGCTATCCTTTTTATTTACCCTTTGCAAAACTAGAGATTCAGGATTCATTTCTTAAACATGGGAATGTTTAAGTCCCCAGTCAAAGCCAGCTATTGCCCCACTTTTCACCCCATAACCATGCTATCAAAGTGGAAGATTTTGATCTCATAGCTATGTCTGGTCATGTCTCAGTCTAGGTCTAAGTCTTTCATTGGATAGGCTATCCTTGTCGGGTTACCCTGCTATTGTCTTATCTTTTCTAGCCGGGTGGGTTAATTGGAAGTCTTATCATAATGGGTAGGTTATAGATCCTAACCCAACAAGGATAATGTGCTCCTATTGATGTTCTTTCTCAAGAAGAATGATGATTGAAAGTCATGATCTCTAGACATTCATAAGAAATCAGAGAAAAGATCCCTTATATGAATAATGTAGGGATAGAGCCGGCATTAAATTATTCAGAATTCCACTTCATATTATAGTATGTACAATCCAATTGAAGAAGAAATTGCATCTGAAGACATTTATTTCTATTAAAAATCTATAATCTAAAGGGGTCTCAAGAAGTGTTCCTAGATAATTGTAGAATGAGAAGGTGATTACTCGGGAAGAATACACTGTTGATCCCAACATCAAGCAAGTGATAGCATTATATCTACTGATTTGACATCAACCTTTAGGAGTAGAATATGGATAGTTACAGATTGGATCACCTCTAAGATTGTTTACAGCTTTGGGGCAAGATTCAAATAATGGTACTTTGGATAGAAATCTTTTATTGATTATAAGATTATGAATTCAATTTTCTAAAGGCTCTTTGATTAAAGAAATCACTCTAAGAAGATAAAATAATGTTAGCATTGCATTATTGTGAAGAAAAGAGAAGATGTAATTATATGTGTTTTCATCATATAACCATGCCACATTATTTTTGATCTCATCGAGTCATAAAAGAATTGACCTTGATGATGAGAAAGCCGCGGCATCTCAAGCAATGAGAATGTGTTGATGATTATACAGCGATGTGTGAATATGTTTCTATGTTCTTGGGCCTATACACTGATGCAAATGTAATATGTAACATAGCTCATAAAAATGAAGATGGTTATCTAAAGTTATGCTGCTTGTGTTGGGTTAGAAAAGAGTGGTCACATGATCGCATGGATTAAAATATTGCTATGCGATCATGCGACCATGAAGCCTACTGGGACCCACATACACCAAAAACACAAATGCGATAACATAAGCTGAGCAGGGAAAGATCCTACATCCGACGGAGGGCGTATGTTCACAAGGGATCTTGGAGATCTATGCGAAGAAGCGACGGCTGTTGATCTTCCAATGGTGGGCCCGGTAAGTTTCTCGCAGTCGCTAGAAAGGAGAAGGAATAAAGTACATTTGGCGGTTAGGGAAGATGACTACGCGGTTTCGTGACTAATAAATAGTTAAGAGATAACGTAAGCTAGGCAAGTTCATTTTGAGCAGTCGCATGATCAAAAGAGTTTAAAACATGCTATGTGATCATGTGAGATGAAGCCATGTGGAGCGGTGGGTCTGAAGGCATTTATATCATGCAGCTTTTCAACTGTTGTATTCAGATATTGTTCATAATTTGGGCATTGAGAGTCATATTGTCACAAGGAACAAGAAGGACAAATCTGTTTACTAACACTATCTTTCCACAAAGTGAAGAGGACTTCCACCCTAAAAAAATTCCAAACTTGTGTGAACTTGAATAGAAGTCAAGGGGAAGCCCCCAACTAAATCATATAACTAGAAAAGATCTTAAGCCAGAAATGCCACAAAAAATCATGTATCCATGTTCACAACTATTGGGATATTCTATCATACTAAAATAAGTGAGAGAAATTCTTAGGTTCCCCACAAAATAGTCAATGGGGATCTAGCACACCCAAATGTCATAGGTAAGATCCTAGAGGTAAGCCTTAGAAAAGAATACACCAAGAAAAGTGAACCATCTTAGGCTCAATAATGATAGTCCAGGTAGTGTGAAACTTTTAATGCCACACAGATTAGGAGGATTTCAAGTGCCACATGTGATCTAATTTTAGAACCATAGGAAAATGTAGAAGTTAATGGTATCCTAGCCGTGACTTGTAGTTATAAAAGGAGGTGTTGGGACACCTTCTCTAATCCTTCTACCATAACTTAAATTAATTTATTCCTAGCTTTTGAAGCATATTCAGAGGTAGTATCAATACAATAAGGTCAAAATTCTAATGATCTAGCCAACTGAATTGGAATTGGACCTCCAAATCTTCCTAGGGATGAAGATTCATGGTAGCTTTAGAAAAGAGATCTTGAGGAGTACAAATGTCATGCTTATAAAAGCATAGATAATGAACTATAGGTATACAGAGCAATGAGAGCCCTTTCTTTTGAATGAGATTGGACACCATATATTATGTTGTTTAAAAGAAATGTCATCTCTAAACTATCCCCATCCAAGCGAAGCCAAGGATTAACAACTTCCCATGTCTATCAAATGTTTCTTTCAAAAAAAGTGCCTTAAATATTAATGGCATCCTTCATTAAGAGTAGGGTTTGAAATTTAATCCCTTTCTAAGCTAGCCTATGCACTAGATAATCTAAATAAATGCAACCCTGAGAAGAATTTTCTAGGCCTTGTTGCTACAAATGACATGAATAACCCATTTGGAGCATGTAAGGAAAGACCTTTTTTCTAGGTGGAAAGAAAACCAATATCTCTAGATTTCTTGGGAAGGAAAAAATACTCCTAGGTGACCCTATGAAAACCATGATGATCAGCTCCTAAATCCTACAAAATTTCTCACAAGAGATTTTCCAATTTTTTTATGAGGCCTTTGAAGGTGCACAATAGGAAGATTAATAAAAATGGGTGGTAACCAATACTTTGTATTGAATCTAGAATTTACTAGCCAAAGAAAGAGACTTGGTAATCCAAAATGAAAGATTCTTTATAATCCTAGCAAGAGCTACATTTTAAAGGTTTATTGTGGAACCTTGAAAGGAAAAAGGAATACCCAAAAACTGAAAGATCTCCCAATGTTGAATCCATTTCCACCCATATTTGACAATCTAGGGAGGGGTTGGAAGGAAGGATTTCCTATAATACTAGGTCTCATTCCATTGAATCACCAACCTAGAAGCCAAAATAAAGGTATCAATTCATTGAAGCATTGCTTGCACATTATGCTCATCCTCAATCAGTGTGACAAAAGAACAATCTACAAAATGGCCATTAACAAGATGAGAAGGTAACTTACAAAAGGAAATATCCCTAACCCATCATGTAGAAATAGTAGAAGTGATAAGGTATCCAAATCCCTCAATAGCTAAGACATACAAGGAATGGGCCGAAGGAAAACCCTGGTGAATGGACCTATACAATCCAAAGGATGGAGATTGTTGCCTATTAATGGTGGTGCAAGCCAAATCATCTCCAAAAATAGTTTTAATAGACTAAATGAAATAGGGACCATACCCTAAGGCATTGAGGATTGCGATGATGAAGATCTAGTCAATATGGTCATAAGCCTAAGAAAAATCAATTTTAACAAAAATATCATTTCTCTTAGAGTGTTGGTCTCATTCTATAACTTTATAGACTATAATAATGTTATCTAGGATGAGCCTAGATTTGATGAATCTAGTCTTCTTGGGATGATAAATTTGTGGGAGATTCTAATCTTGAGGGAAAGAGTTTTGGAAATTATTTTGTAAGATACATTAAGAAATGTAATGGGTCACTAGTTACAAATGTCCTCTAGATCATACTTAATATTTCCCTTGTTAATGAGATGACTTAGATATTGTGTATGAAATACTTCCAAATTGACTTTGGGTAGGTTAGGGCTAACACATGGCAATAAGGATTTATATAATTGATAGGGGAAGCCATCACAACTAGGTTCTTTTTCATTTTCCATTGAAAAAATGACCTCTTTGAGATTCTCAAGGGTAAGAATTTGATCCATAAATACCTTTTTGATATTTATAAATCTGAGGAGGAATAATAGAGACACATTTCTTTAAGGCTTGATCTGATTTAGGGGAATTTTCCTATGGAATGAATGCCTTTTCATAATGTCTAACAAAGGCTTAGAGAATATCTTATCAATTAGAGAGAACCATTTGGCCATGCTTGATACATTTTATGTAATGTGAGGAAGTGCATCCTCTAAGAGATGAGAAGAACTCTTTAGATTCATCACCTTAAGCTAGTATAATATGGCTTTGATTTGAGCTCCATGTGTAGCATAATTACCAATAATATGCTTCTGACGGTGGAGTTGAGCAACCTAGACTTGCAACTCAGGGAAGAAAGGGTTGGATACCAAAGCCTCTATGGTGGTACAAAAATATATGGTAGTTTCCTCATAGTACTACCTATGATACATGACTATCTACCTATATCATCCTACAAAGTAAGCACCAGGTTGTTAGGTGCTTATTTTTAGCCCCATTTTAGTATGTATGGGTTCTCACATTGATTTCACATTCTTCTAGCCCTTTTGCATCCTCCAAATCAACATCATTTATTCACAACTTGAGAATGGCTCTAACTTATATGGATTATTTCCCATTTTTCATCCTATCACATACTTTATCTTCCAACTAGATCCTTTACATGCCTTTTTGAATCTTGATATTTCCCTTGATTTCCTAGTGGGAAGAGGCTTTCACCACCACTTTTAAGCACACACTCCTTAGTCTCAGGCTAAATTTGAGAAAGTATACCTAGAATAGGTCGAATTGAGTGAGCCTTTCCTTAGACTAGGTTGACTTAATTTGACCTTCTCCTAGGGATTTTCTTTTTACTAGGATTTAGGCCCGATGCAGGGGTTTATTTTTTAGACCCTTAATTAGGGTTGGCCTTGAAAATATGGGCACCAACATGTATATAAATAGATACCTCTTCCTCTTATTTTTCACATCCATGGTACATCCATTACGCACCTACAATTCATGATCAAGAGACATCCACATGAAAGCTAGCATTCATTATGCATTCAAGAGACTCAAGTGCAAGGAATCCATCAAGTATTTCAAGTCATCTTCTTCTTGTCATTCTTCCTCAATTCAACATTGTGGAAAAATACAACATTCATCATTAAAGGGTTTGGTTTCATGATTTCCTATTATATTTTTATGGAGTCCAAGCTATTACATAAACACCTGTGATTATCTCCAAAGAGGCATTGCATCATTGTGGTATAAGGTGATTTTTGTTTCAGATCTAGGTTACATTTCTTTATGCAACTTAAATTCTATTTCAAGGTTAATTCCTATACAAGGGCTTGAACAAGGCAAGACCCTTTCCACAACATTTTTCCCCTTTTTCTTGTGTACGGGAATAGGTTTTTGGATTTTCATATCCATATATTAGGAATTATAGAACTAGTTGCATATCCTTTACAAAATTCATCAGATTTAGAGTCTCTAGGACAAGGTCAACTTTCTTGGACTAGGTCAACTTTAGTCAACATAGTCTTTTCGATCTGGAATTTTCACAGTCAGAAGTTATAGGTGTCAAAGTGCTATATCCAGAATTATTTTTGGTTATGACAACTCTGCAACAGTCAAATCCAAATATGAAGTTTATTTTTCCTCTTCCCTCTTCAAGGTGAGTTCATTATTCTTCTTTTCTTCTTACTTTTACTTTTATGCATTGTATGTGATATTATATCTTATTAGTTATCATTTCATTTATTATATAACCAATTCCTTTCATACATTTACATATCACAATCACACACATTCCACATATCTTTAAGGAAAGTAAACCCCAATTCCTCCACTTTCACTTGGATCTTGCATTAGCACCCCTACATCCATCTTGGGTTGTGTTAATCTAATTTTCTTCAGAGTGAGCCTTTGGGAGTATAATTACTTTCCCTAATGTACAACCCAAAATTTGGTGAGTGATCTATTATTCTATACATACCATTTCTCACCATTTTGTTATGTACGCTACCTACCATAAATGCAAATAAAATAAGTTTCACATATGAGAGCACCAATCCACCACCTAATCTAGCCAGTAAGCTAATTATGCTAACTCTCAATACTCCAAAAAATCTAAATGTGCTCCACTACAGGTTGATGGTTCAACAAAGAATTATTTTTAAAATCTGGGTTTTAGATGGGCAGATATGACCCACTTGTCATTAAATATTGAACCTAATGAGATAATGGTTTGACAAGGTTCTCTTGGGAAGAGGTAAAACTAGTAAGTCTTGATTTTTCCCAAAAGAAAAGAAAGATTGAGCTGAGATCATGGCATGATCAAGCCATATGAAAATTTTGTTAGATCTATCCTGATAATTACTCTGAAAGTGTCATACACCTTGAGGATGATGATGATTTATATTGGGGTTGAAAAGGCCTGGTTTATTGTGCATATAGAACCATACCTCTCTTTTCCTATTTTTCCAGTAGAAAGGAAAAAAGAAATTCTTTATCTAAGGCCACCTCAACCATATTATAGTCCCAAGACATAACCTAAGTGGAAATGAATAAGTTGTCTTCTAGCCTCTATGGTGGTACACAAATATATGGCAGTTGCCTCACAGTACTATCCATGATACATGACTATCTACCTACCATAAATGCAAAAAAAATAAATTGCACATATGAGAGCATCATATCACCACCTAATCTAGCCAGTAAGGTGAGTGTTTCAACTCTCAAGATTCCAAACCATCTAAATATGGTCCATTATGGGTTGATGATTCAACAAAGTATTTTTTAAAAATTGGTTTTTGTTGTGCAAATATGACCCACTTGTCATTCAATATTGAATCTAATGAGATAATAGTTTGACAAAACTAGTAATTCTTGATTTTTCTCAAAAGAAAAGAAATATTGAGATGAGATCATGGCATGAACAAGACATTTGATAATTTTGTTAGATTTAGCCTGATAATTACTCCAATTGTGTCATACACCTTGAGGATGACACAATGATTTATATTACGGTCAAAAAGGCACAATATATTGTGCATATAGAACCATGCCTCTCTTTTCCTATTTGTCTAGTAGAAAGGAAAAAAACCTTCTTTATCTAAGGCCATCTAAACCTTATTATAGTCTCCACACATAACCCAAGTGGTCATTAGTAATGAATTAGTTGTCTGCTACCAAATATGAGATCTTTCAACAGCATCATTTGGAGCATAAACATCAATGATCCCAAAGGAATGATTATCAACTAACATGAGGACCCACACAAGAATCTAAGTGAGATCTAAACCATGGGCCACTAAAAAATATTACCATTATGGTGGCATGAGGATGATAACACCTCCTCTGCCAGCTTTGTATTCTGAAGAAAAAAAAGCCATCTAGCCAAATCACTCAACATGCAATAGCCAGCATGAAAGTTGCAATTTTAATTTCCTTAAGGTAAAAACCATCAATCCCAAGATAAATATGTCAAGTACCCTACAAAGAATACTTCCTATAAAATTCAATTAGACCCAAGACGTTCCATGACATGAAATTAATGAATCAAAATCTTGCACATGTCATCCTCATCCCCTAGAGAGGAGAAGCTAGTTTGCAAGAAGTCTGAAGCTAGCTGAAAGCTATGGTAAGATTCGCCAGAAATCATCATGTGCTTCTCTAGGGATTCATCACTATTCAACTCCCACCAAGAAGGGCTATGATGTTTTCTATTTTTCAATTAATTTCTAAGGGAATTGGTCTATGAACTTGAAATTTCAAGTTTTAATTTTTTTAATAACTTTTTTTTTAAGTTTCTTTTTTTTTTTAATTTCATGTCCCCAATCTACACATAGTACATGAGGCATTTTCAAAAATAGTTCACATATTTATCTAAAGGAAATTGAAAAATGATTAGTTTAGCTCAAATTATGTTGGTTGTACATGAGACATTTTTAGAAATAGTAATTAAGGCCAATAAAAATTAATGATATGGTATTTTATATATATATATATATATATATATAAAATGTCATGATCAAACTTCACTATAATTAACATATTTATCCAAAAGGAATTATAAAAATATTTAAATATTTAGGTCAAGTTATATTGATCATACATGTGCATGGCATGGTCCTAAAATATGACTTTTAAAAGGTGGATTTGGTACAAGCCTATACAAAAATAGTTATTTGCATTTGAATATTAGAATAAAACACATATTTGAAAACTAGACTCAAAATACTATATTTCATAATTCTGGACTTTTTTAATATTATGTGTAAGTGCTCCAAATTTTACTCTTGTTGTTAAAATAATGGTTCCTAGGAAAAAATAATTTCATATTTTGGCCAAAAAGTGGACCCAACTAATTGCACTAACCCTAGTGCTCTCCCTTCTATCATGGATATACTTGAACCACTTCTTAATGAGGTTCATTTTTTCATATGGCTAATGATAGTGATAGATACATTGGTACTTTACTAGTAACCACTTCTCCCTCATTACATGGTGATAACATCAAGTAGCTTAACTAGCTATTTATGATTATGTTGAGCCATCTTATGATAAATTTCTATATGTCATGGTCATCCTATTCTTATACCTTTGAACTATTATTCCATTAATGATGGAGCTTATGAAGAGCTTAAGAAACTAGAACTACATTCTTTGAAAATATTCAATAATGATTTTTATTATGGCTCTTTTACATGTCATGTTAACTTGCTAGATATAAATGATGATTATTTTTCTTCCACTTTAGAGTACTTTTCTTTATTATTATAATTATTTCATGATCTTTATTCATCTGCACTATAATTTTATAGAAATGTGGTCTATCTTTTCATAGTACATCTAGATATTTTAATTCATGTGATGATCGTATAACTACTAAACATATTATTTCTACATCTCATAATTTATTTTCTTTTGGTATCAATGGTTTTTCATACATGTGTCTATCTTTCTACATATTTATTTTGGTAACTTAATGAAATATTTATTAAAAAATCCACTTGAAGAGGTTATTCAATATAAAAATATTCTTCAAAAACCTATATATGATGACTAACATATTGGTGTGGTTAATAGCTCTTCTATTTATTATAGTACTAGTGTACCATCCTACATTGTAAGAACATAATTAGTGGACAATTTAAGGATTATTTGTCACCCACCTTAATGTGTTTTCTATAGAAGGAACTCATATGGAACTTAATGTCCTGGTGCTCAAATCAATAGATTGGATTTCCTATGGACTTGCCAATCCAATGCTGGGAAACCCAAGTGATTTGGCCAACTAAAAAGTCTCAACCAAGGTAGGGTTGGACCTTTTGCAATTCTAGCTCTAGAGGACCAAGGTTGGTAGGCCTATACTTCAACCTTTACCTATTGGTTAGAGGCTTTTTATAGAAGATAATATAATGTATTGAAAGCTTTAGGTGATGCCTCAAGATGGCAAGTGGAAATCTTGAGAATGATCAAATTGTGAATGTCACAATAATTTACTGCAAGACTAAAATGTTTTTGTTAATAGTAAGAATGTTTGATAAAAAGATATATTTGATATAAAATGAATGAATGTTGAATAGAATATCCCAAAACTAAAAATAATAAACCAAATGACTATATCCAATAATTGATAAGATCGGTGCCTTGCTTCCGCTTGGGCAATAGAGTCAATTCACTTTCAATCCTAGTACAACCTTGGAGACAGTTTTAATGGGTATGTGCAAGATCATGGTATGCCAAACTAGGCCCTTAAGTGGCAATGAAAATTCAGAAAATCAAGTTTAGGCAAGTTGACATAAAAATTTGAACAAGTTATAAATATTATATCATAAATATGTAAGAAGAGAATCTGTAGAAAATTGAATTTAGTTTGTAAGATACTAGGCCTTTTTTGAAAAATATTTATTCTATATGTTGAAATTCTCAAATTTAAATGTAGTAGTACAACAATTTCAGGAAAAAAATAAGTAGGTGTATGTCCGACCACCTTAAACACAATCAAATGATAAAAAAATTTTACAAGATTCTAGATATAAGTAGTAGACTCATGTCTAGATGTGACATATTTTTTGGTAATTTTTTTCCAAGTAAATAATTAATTATGATTTTTCTTCTACAACTTTTCCAGAGTACAAAAACTCTCATGTCTGACCACGTTAACTTACTCTAAACTTTATCAAATTGTAAAATTTTTTTATTTTTCTTCTAGTAGGAATAGCATACAATGTGACACATGTTTTGGATTTAAAAAATTTTATACAGTTTGAAAGTTATAGCTATTTTTCAATAATTATATCAATCGGGACTAGAGAGATAACAAGTGGGTGTATGTCTAACCACATTAAACAAAATAAAATCATAATATTTTTCTATAAGATTCTAGATAAAAGTAGTAGACTCAAGTCCGAATGTGATGTATATTGTTTTGTATTTTTTTTCGAAGTAAATAATTAATTATGATTTTTCTACTACAAATTTTCCTAAATATAAAAACTCTCATGTCTAACTGTCTTAACTTAGTCTAAACTTCATCAAATTGAAAGAATTGTTTATTATTATTGTATTAGGTGAAGCATAGAATGTGATGTATATTTCAAATTTCAAAAATGTTATATTTTTTGAAAGTTATAGTTGTTTTTCAAAGATTCTATCAATTGGGACTTCTTTTTCACATCGCCACTTTTGGCATACCATGATCCTACACATACCCTAATAACTTGTTATTAGAAACAAGACCATCACCTCAAAGGCATCTGTATGAATTAGGATTTTAAAACTATATAGTCACAACTAGTCTTACTGAATTTAACTCTAACTCTAGGAGACTAATAAGATAGAGAGAAGTTTGAAAACCAATCATTCTAACTGATATTCTGATTGTAACTATTTTTGAAATCACAATAACATAAGAGTTGCACAAAGAGACAATCTAATGAAATAGATTTATCCAAGGGACTAATTGAAAATAATTGAAAACTTATTACCACAAGTGAGAGAAAACATTTATCTTGTATTGATTTTTAAAAATAGTACATAAGAGTTCATGTTGGAGTTGTTTGATCTATTCTATCTTTAAAAAAATTATTCCTCATCTTCACATGGTCTTGGAATCCCTATAAATATATAATCCATGGTCCATGCAAACAAGCTTCAGACCAATGTATCCCTTCATAAGAAAAACCTAATCCTAAATCAACAACTAAACAAATAATGATTTTACAAAGTTTAAAACATTGCTAAATGCTCCTAATCTTGCAAACTTCATACGTTCATCCAACAAAAAAAAATTTGCCAAACTTTGGATGAATATATTTTGCACAAAAAAAAAATTAATCAAATATCTTAATAAATTAAAACTTATCTTTAATAATATCATTTGAATATTTATTTATTACATTCATATATATAAATGATAATCAATCTCAAATTAAAATATTATATTAAATTTTCTTGAGTAAGAAATGCTCCATTTATAATATATATTTTTTAGTCGTGCAATCTTGTTCCACACTATAATCACTAATTTATCGGCCTTTGCATAACTGCAAATATGGGCCCCAGGCCTCTTTCAGAAGTTCAAGATTCATAGTATCTTGCTTCTATTTTCGATGGCCTATCAGAAATTTTTACCTACCCACTGCAATTTCTAAAAGATGGGCAGAAGTTCAAGAATCTCAGTCCTTCCCTATGATTTTTGATAGCTGGGAAGAATTTCAAAAATTACAATCCTTCCCTATGATTCCCGATGGTGAAATGAAAATTTTAGAAATTGCAATCCTCAATTGCAATTTCAGACAGCTTTGAAAATTTGAATTTTGCGTCTTTGCAGCTTCTCCCAAACTCTTTATCAGAATTTGGGGAACTTCACTTCTTCCTTCCACTTCTTGATTTCTTAAATCTCTCTTTAATTTTCTTTTTATTTTAGGTCAACCTCCAATTCAACCTTCCTTCTCAGTGATTTTTGATATTTCTAGAAGTTTAGAAACCGCACTCCCCAACTGCGATTTCTGATAGTGTAGATGAATGTTCAGAAATTGCACTCTCCTACTGTGATTCTTAATAGTTCGAAGGATGTTCATAAATTGTAGTACTTTACTGTGACTTCTGACAATTCAGAGGAAGTACAGAAATTACAATCCTCCATTGCAATTCCTAATAGTTTTATGGGCATTCATAGATCGTAGTCCTTCACAGTAATTCCTAACAGTTTTGGCTTTCCAAAATATGACTTCATTCTTTCATTTAACCCCTGCAAATAATAATTATGTGAAAACTTCATTTTATTTTAGCCATCAAAATTATATCACAAAGATCTACAAATCAACATGGATGTATTTAAATATAAATAAAATATAGAGGAATAATCAAATTGAAATAGAGACATTTTAGTGCAAAGAAATTATGATCTAGAGATACTTACTTGAATTGATTCTGCACTGCAAATTGTAAAAAAAAAAATTAGAATTCTATAATCTTTCCTTGGTGTTTTATTGTAAATTTAGATAATCCAAGGTATCCTATTTGTATTTTGTCCTCTATTCCAAGTGGGAGGACAACTCATATTTTTTATTTCCTTTATTAAGCAATTTAGTTTATTCCTCCTTATGAGGATTCTCACACTTGGCACACACTTAGTATGAATGTAGCATTCATTTGTACATGGGAGCCACATTCTAACTCCATCACTCATCTCTATTTAAGAGATGCTTCTCCACACACTTTGAATATTATTCTCACAATTTATCTCACTTTTACTCACTTTCTCACCTTAGCTCTCTCATTATTGTAATGAGCTTCTTACTCATATTCTCTCTCTTTTTCAAGGCTTTTTTGCCTCATTCATATTATATTTGCAAGGGGTTTTCTTTTCTTTCTCCTTTCAAATCCTTGTCTCATTGTGTTGATCTTAGAGCATCTTTTTAGTTTTGATAAGATATTGAAGCAATCTCTTTTTATTGTGTTTATGGTAATACTCTTCATTTTGCTCACTCACTTGGATTTGTTTCCTTTAAAGCTCTTTTCATTTCTTGAATATTTGTATCATGGTATCAGAGCTATCTAAATTCTTGTTTTGAGTGTTGCATGAAGGTGTCATTCTAAGGATATCTCATTTGAGAAGAAGAAATTTTTTTGTTGAGATTAACTTTTTGTTGTAAGGTTTTCATTGTTTATAAATCTAACATTTGTTACAACTCCTTATTTCCTTGTTATTTTAGATCTAGTTCTGGATGTCTTTCCACCAGATCTAAGTTTAATAATCTTCATTTCAAGTTTTTTTTTTTAAATCTAATGTTTAATTAGTTTTGGATGGTTTACCTCCAGATCTAAGTCTACTAATCTCCATTTCCATTTTTTTTAAAGCTCTAACCTCACCCTCTGTCGGGAGACCACAAGGGTTTTATTTCTTTTTGCATGCAAAAATTTCTACCTGGTTATTATATTATTGGTTTGATTTTATAGGATCGGTCATTTTTTAACTCTTTTTTTCTTTAAAATAATCTATGTTGATATCTATGTTTTGTTTTGGCATTTGCAGCTCTCCTTGTCTTTGTTTTAATCTATGTTATGACACTACCACACTCAGTCACTTATAACTTTTGAATCTGGATATATTAGGAAGATCTCTCCCATCATAACCTTGAAAAATTTGTCCTTAACAACATATCCAAGTCTTAGCTCAATCCAATGGTTAATTTGGGAGATATATCCCCTATCTCGGGACTGTATTTACCATGATAGTTTATTCCCTGCATTTTCTTTTTTCTTTCTAACATAATTGTTGCTGCAGATTTTTCATCATAACATTCTTCTGGTTTATATCATTTTTCATCATTACTTTCTTTCACCATTGCAGCTCTAATATTAGTCATTTATTTTATCATTAGATTCTTGAGTTTTTTATCATTAATTCATTCATTATATAACATTATTTGTTCTATTCTTAGTCTCTTATGGTTATGACGTTGCAAGTAACCATAACATTTTTTAAAAGTTGCAGCTCTTTATTTATATTAATTAATCATTAGATTCTTTTTTATATTTAACACAATTTATTTTTAAAAAAATATCATAAAAAAAGTTTAAACATTAAAACATATTTTCTGGTCAATATTTTTTAATGTCATTTTAAGGCCTTTCTCATTTGATCAATTTAAACATATTTCAATTGTCATTTTAATTATTAGTTGCACTAATTTTTTTGTTTTCTCATTTAAACAAAAATTTAACCTTTTTTAATTTTTAATTTTCTTGCAATTTAACTGGTAACGTTTAAGTTAAATTTATTTTTCTTGATCTTTTGCATTATACCTTCATTGTATTAATCTTTCATTTTTTGTATTAATCATGTCTAGCCTCATTCCTTAAATTAAATTGAATAGTTCTAACTATCATCAATGGAAGACACATATTTCTTTTATATTTCATTTTAAGCATTTGCTCCAAGTTGCTACAGATGCCTCTCTTGAACTAGTTGCTAGTGCTTCTCAAACCGACAAAGATGCATGGCAAGTTAAAAATGAAGAAGCTCTTGGATTAAATGGCCATCCATTGTTCTTGATCTATACCTATTGATTGGACATTGCATCAAGGCCCATCAATCATGGGACATTTTACAAAACAATTAGGACAGCTCCACTGAATCGTGAAAGATTCAACTCCAAAACAACCTAGAAGACTTTAGGTATACCGATTTCAAATCCATGCATGAATTCTTACTTAAATTTGATGCTATTAAAAGTCAATTAAGTGGTGTAAATGTTACTTTAACTGATATTAGATTTATTATTATTATTATTCTAAAGAAATTTCTTCCTAAAGAATTTCAACAATGTATTACTAACATTCATTCTCAGCTTGATATTCCTAGTTTAGCTCCATAATTAAGTTATGTTATATTTCAAAATCTTTTACGTCAAGAGGAAACTAAGTTATTGCAATTTGGTACTCATAGATCTTCTGAACATTCTTTTGTGTCTAAGCATAAAAATAAAAATAATAGATCATATAATCATAATACTTCTAATAATAATCATAATTCTTGTAATAACAATTATAATCATCATAAAAAAAAAATCCTCATAACAATAATAATAATAATAATAATAATAATAATAATAATAATAATAATAATAATAATAATAATAATAATAATAGTTATTCTAATAACAGATTTAATTCTAGGCCCTCATATAACAATAATTCTAATCAAAATAATAATACTTATAATAATCAACAAAATACTCCTAATTAGAAACCACATTGTACTTATTGTGGAAAAGATGGTCACCTAACTAATGATTGTTTTAAAAATAAAAATGATAAGAAGCCTATGAATAACAATAATCAAATAATTTCAAATCTCAAGGTAATCAATCTCGTCATGCTTTTACTACTTGTTTTAAAGCTTCTCATGCATTAGAATGGATTATTGATAGTGGGGCTTCTTACCATGTTACATCTCATAGAGAAGTGTTTGATTCTTGGCAACTCGATAAAAAAAATATTCCTATTCAATTAGCTAATAGTCATAGTTGCAAAGTTGATGGATTTGTTGATGTTAATGTTCCAAATGGAAAATTAAATAATGTTCTTTATGTTCCTGAGTTTAAATCCAATCTTCTTTCAATTGCTCAGTTATGTCAAGATTAAAAAGTTGAATTTCATAAGGACATGTGTTATATTATTGATCCTAATACTGATCATGTTATTTCTAATGCTAAGATGGATCGTGATAACTTGTTTAAGTTTTATGAGTTTTCCTCGTTAAGGTACTCTATGAAAGTTAATATTGATTTCAACATTTGGCACGAAAGGCTTGCCCATTTGAATTCTTATTATATTTCTATGATGCTAATATCCAACATGGTTGAAAGATTACCACATATTGTTCCATCTAAATTTTCATGTACAGAGTGCATGAGTGGCAAAATGAAAAGGGAGCCCTTTCCTCATGGTACTTCATGGAGGGTGTCTCATAAGTTACATTTGATTCATAGTGACCTTTTGGGACCAATGGAGAACACCTCCATTTAAGGTTCGAAGTATGCTCTTACTTTTTTTTATGACTTTACTAGAAGAATTTGGATCTATTTTTGCATAGTAAAGATCATGTTCTTTGTTGGATTAATTGTGTGTTGTCTTTGATGTCACACAAATGTCATATTATTTATCAAGCTCAATCAGTCAGCAAAGCAGTTCCTAGTACTTACCGAGCTCATTCGGTCAGAAAAGCAGTTCCCAGTATTTACCGAGCTCAATCGATCAACAAAGCAGTTCCCAGTATTTACCGAGCTCAGTCGATCAACAAGTGATTTTCAGTGTCTACCGAGATATCTCAGGTGTCAAAGAAAAGTATGGCAGAAAATAGTGTTAACCGAGCTTCCTCAGTTAACAAAGGAAAGTTAGTGCTTACCGAGTTCTCTCGGTCACCAAAGGAAATCTTTTCAGATTAATGTTTACCGAGCAAAGTCGGCCTAGTAAAGGATTTTGTTAATTTGAGAAATAAAGTTTGATTATTCCAGCTGACTGTTGTAATGATTAGTAATGTTATTAGTGTCAACTTGAAAATCTGAATGGTCAATCCGAATGGTATATATAGAAGGTCAAGTTGTGAATTAAAAGTGTGGAAGTGAAAAAGAAGGAAAGTGTGAGCAAATTTTGAAGGATGATTAGATATCCTTGAGGAGCAGTAGAGATATATTTTGATCAGGAAGGATCTAGAGAAGTAGAATAGAGATCTGTAATAAGCAATTCAGTTGCATCATTATTCAGGTCATTTCATTGTTACTTTCTTACCATTGTAGTAGTGATTTCAAAATCTCCTAACCGAGTTGGTTTAACAGCCATTTTATAAATCCTCTAACAAGGTGACAATTCTATTGAATTGTTTCAAGACCTCTTACAAGGCCACTCCTAATAGGGTGATTAAATCCTCTAACAAGGTCACACCTAACAGTATGTTTTATAACCTTTTACCAGGTTGGCTCCTAACAGGGCATCACTTTAGAAGAGTGAAAAATAGTAACTAGTTACATTGGTGGTTTTTCCCATATTGGGTTTCCACATTAAATCTGGTGTCTCTTATGTTCATGTTATTTTCTTTATTCATGTATGTTAATCACTGATGAATGCTTAAGAACAGTTATAATTAATGCTCACTGCAATAACCAAGTTTCAGCATTTCTCTGTATGTTTGCCGAACAATAGCAGCAAATGATTTAATAAAACATCTAAGGGATCTGTGGAAAGAAAATTTATGGTTAACTAATTCACCCCCCCTCTCAGTTACTTCATCTATATTTCCAAAAATTGGTATCAGAGCTTTTGGTGCTTGCAGGAAGGGTTTCAAGGACCTAAGCTAAAGATCAAGATGTCTTACAAGAGTGAAATTCCAAGGCTTAACAGAGATAACTTTTCAGCATGGCAAGGTCTCATGAGACTTCATCTGGCTTCCATTGGTGACTCAGGATGCAAATATATTGATCAAAAATATATAGTTCCTACTGGCACCTTAACTGTTGAAGACATTGCAGAGAAAAAGAACCATAACACCATGATGATAGATATTGCATCAACTCTTAGCTATGAAGAATTTGATGAGATCAAAGACTGCACCATTGCTTATGAAATGTGGAACAAGCTGAAGAAAATTTATGGTGGTGATGACAATGTGAAGAGAGCCAAAGCAGAAAGCCTGAGAGGATAGTTTGATCAGATGAAGATGAAAGAAGATGAAAACATTACAAAATATGTTGAAAGAATCAAGGTGAGTGTTAGTGCAATCAGAGCTTCTGGAGGAAAAATTGATGATGAAACTGTTATAAGTAAGGTTCTTAGAACATTTCTTTCTATCTATGCAATAAGAGTATCTACTATTCAAGAAAGAAGATGTGAACAAAATCACAATATAACTTTGGATGCCTTAGTTGGAAGATTGACAGCTTTTGAATTGGATAACTATGACAACTATCTTCCAACTTCTAAAAATATTGAATCAGAATTTGAGGCCAAACTTTCACTTAAGAAGGGCAAGAAAATCCAGTCAAAAAGTGAAGAAGAATCAGAGGAAAGTTCAGATAGTGATCTTGAAGGTATTAAAGCATTACTTGCAAAGAAATATACTAGAGGCAGAGGTAAATAAAAAGGTAAAACTCCTTTAATCTATTTCTCATGTGAAGAAATTGGTCATATTGCAGCTAGGTGCCCAAACAAGCAAAGCAAGGATGAGAAGAAAGGTCACAAATACTATGGCAAGAAGAATTTCAAGTCATTCAAGGATAAAGGTAAGAAAACATGTTTTTTGGCTAAGGATTCTGATGATAGTGAAGAAGAAATTGTCTTCATTGCTGTAAAAGATGAATCTGATGATGATGAAGATGAGATGGCACTTATCTCCCATATAATCAAAAATGATACATGGATTATAGACAGTGGATGCTCACATCATATGACTGGTGATAGAACAAAGTTTGAACACCTTGAAGACTATCATGCTGGTAATGTAAGGTTTGGAGACAATGAACCTTGTTGTATAAAAGGAAGAGGATGAATTTCATTAACCAAAGAACTTATATGTGATAATGCATATTGGGTTGAAGGACTAAAGCATAATCTTCTAAGTGTAGCACAACTAATCAACATTGGATTCAAGGTTGAATTCATGAATGGCAAAGCAAGACTGCTGGATGACAAAGGAAAATTGATTGGTTTAGGAAAACAAACCAAAGGTAACCTATTTTATCTTGATCTTGGTGAATGCTCATGTTTTATTGCTCAAATTGAAGAAAGTTGGTTATGGCACAAAAGGTTATGTCATGTAAATTCTGATAATATGGTGAAAATAAGCAAATTCAAGAAAGTAAGAGGTATTCCTACTTTGAAGAAACCTGATGTTGGTCTATGCAAGAATTGTCAGATTGGTAAAATGGGAAAGACTAGTTTTAAAAGTAAAAACTATCAGTCTAAAGATATTTTAGATATTGTGCATACTGATTTATGTGGACCTATTGGAATTGAAAGCTATACTGGAGAAAAATTCTTTATTCTCTTTGTTGATGATTACTCTAGAATGATGACTATTATGTATTTAAGAGAAAAATCAGAGCCATTTGAGAAATTCAAATGGTATTTGGCAAGAGTAGAAAAGGAAATAGGAAAAAGATTGAAGTGCTTGAGATCAGACAGAGGTGGTGAATTCATCTCCCATGAATTCAATAATTTCTACATTGAAAGAGGAATCAAAAGACAGGTATCAGCCCCAAGAACTCCTGAGCAGAATGGAATAGCTGAAAGAAGGAACAGATCTATCATGGACTGTGCAAGGACTCTAACGATTGAAAAGAACATTGCTATGAAATACTGGAAGGAAGCTATTAGCACTGTAGTTCATACCTTGAACTGAGTACAGTTGAGGAAAGACACATTCAAAACTCCTTATGAGTTATGGTATGGCTATAAACCCAATGTAAGTTACCTGAAAGTATTTGGTAGTAAATGTTACATCTTAAAAGAATCTAGAAAAGGAAAATTTGATGTAAAAAGTGATGAAGGAATATTTTTGGGATATTCTTGCAAAAGTAAAGCATATAGATGTCTAAATTTGTCTACTCACAAAATCATAGAAAGTGCACATGTGAAAGTTGATGAGTTTGCAGAAAAGACTGAAGAAGAAAGCAAAAAAGAACCAGAGGATTACAAAAGATTTGTTTACATTGAACCTGATACATTGCCAGACACATCTATCAATAAGGAAACTACATCTACCAAGCCTAGTACAGTAACTGAGTCACAAGAAGAAATTCAAACCGAGTCACAAGAAACCAAGTCTCAGTCTGAAACTACCAAGCGAATATCTACCGAGCCCAGGAAAACTGAACCTGAAGATGAAATTCAAGAAGATAACAATGTAACTCATTCAAGAAGCAAGGAACCTATATTGGCCAAGTATGTCAAGAAGCATCATACACCAGATCAGATTATTGGAAACAAATCAGATGGTACTATGACAAGAAGTAAACTGAAAGGTACATGTTTACTTGCTGACTTTAAACCTAAAAATGTTAAAAATGCATTGGAAAATGAAAGTTGGATTGAGGCTATGAATGAAGAAATAGAATAAATAAAGAAAAACAAGACATGGACTCTTGTACCCAGGCTCAAAGACAAAAATGTAATTGGAACAAAATGGGTATTCAGGAACAAGCTGAATGAAGATGGTCAAGTATCTAGAAACAAAGCTAGATTAGTGTGTAAAGGGTATTCTCAAGAAGAAGGTATAGATTATGGAGAGACTTTTGCTCCTGTTGCAAGATTAGAAGGTGTAATAACTCTACTTGCATATGCAGCACATAAAGGATTTAAGGTATATCAAATGGATGTAAAATCTGCATTTCTCAATGGTATTCTTGATGAAGAAGTCTACATTGAGCAACCTGAAGGTTTTGTTGATCCAGACAAAAAGGATATGGTCTGCAAGTTACAAAAAGCATTGTATGGTCTAAAACAATCCCCTAAAGCATGGTATGAAAGATTACATAACTATCTTATTCAGATTGGTTTCAAAAGAGCTAATGATAACATTAGTTTTTACATCAAGGAAGGACCAGATAATAGAATTGTTTTGGCAGAAATATTTGTGGATGATACTATGTTTATAGGTAATGATGATCAATGCAAAGAATTTTCAGAGAAAATGAACAAAGAATTTGAAATGTCTATGTTTGGTCAGATAAAGTTTTTTGTTGGTCTTCAAATTCAGTAGAGCAAGAACGGTATCTACATTAATGAGTCTAAATACATCAAGGAAATACTTAAGAAGTTTGGTATGGAAGATGCAAAACCAGTTGGTACCCCCATGTGTACTGGACTGAAGCTTACCAAAAATGATGATTCAAAAGAAGTAGATCAGACCTTATAGAGATCAATGATTGGAAAATTATAGTATGTAGTTCATACAAGGCCTGATATTGCCTTAGCAGTTGGTATAGTAGCAAGATTCTCAGCAAAACCAAGAGAAAATCATATGATGGCAATCAAAAGAATCTTGAGATACTTGAAAGGAACTGAAGATTATGGCTTGTGGTATAAATTAGGAGGCAATCTAGACTTAAAAGTGTTTACTGATGCTGATTGGGCAGGAAACATTGATGATAGAAAAAGTACAAGTGGTGGAGCATTCTTTCTTGGCAAGAGGTTGGTATCTTGGACTAGTAAAAAGCAAAATTGCACATCCCAATCCATAGCAGAAGCAGAATATGTTGCTGCAGTAGTAAACTACTCTAATATTGTTTGGTTCAAACAGTTATTGGAAGGCATGAAGGTTGAGATCAAAGAACTAGTTGTTATATTTTGTGATAATACAAGTGCAATAAATATTTCAAAGAATCCAGTAATGCATTCCAAAACCAAACACATTGCTATAAAATATCACTTTGTCAAAGAATTGGTGCAGGGCAAGGAAATTAGATTGGAATATATTCATACAAAAGAAAAAATTGTAGATATATTCACCAAGCCACTACCTAAGGATGCATTCTTGTATCTAAGAGGTAAGTTAGGGGTCATTCCCCTATCCAAGGCTCACTAAATAAAGTTTTAGTGATGCATCAACCAAAGCATATTAAAGATCAGTTAGTTGATGCAGCTTAGTCAAGGAATCACTGCATATGAATCAGTACTCAAGGTAGATTGCTATTCACCTGGTATGTGTTGTCTTTGGCATGTGTTGTCAAAGAGGGAGAGTTTTCTATCATATTTCAAGAAATTTCTTTAGATTTCTAAGAGGGAGAGTTTTCTTGGAGAGTTTTTAGTCAAAAAGAGAAGTTTGCTGATAGAGGGATTTCTCATAGATGAGAATTAGAATGAAGCTAAGGATATGTTCCTTACTCTATGTTTTTTATAAAATTTCATTGTGCTATGACATATTGTGTTGCCATCAATGCCAAAGAGGGAGATTGTTGGATTAATTGTGTGTTGTCTTTGATGTCACACAAATGTCATATTATTTATCAAGCTCAGTCGGTCAGCAAAGTAGTTCCCAATACTTACCGAGCTCAGTCAGTCAGAAAAGTAGTTCCCAGTATTTACCGAGCTCAGTTGGTCAGCAAAGCAGTTCCCAGTATTTACCAAGCTCAGTCGATCAGCAGGCAATTTTCAGTGTCTACTAAGATATCTCGGGTGTCAAAGAAAAGTATGGAAGAAAATAGTGTTAACCGAGCTTCCTCGGTTAACGAAAGAAAGTTAGTGCTTACTGAGTTCTCTCAGTCACCAAAGGAAATCTTTTCAGATTAATGTTTACCGAGCAAGGTTGGCCTAGTAAAGGATTTTGTTAATTTGAGAAATAAAGTTTGATTATTCCAGCCGACTATTGTAATGATTAGTAATGTTATTAGTGCCGACTTGACAATTTGAATGGTCAATTTGAATGGTATATATAGAAGGTCAAGTTGTGAATTAAAAGTATGGAAGTGAAAAAGAAGGAAAGTGTGAGCAAATTTTGAAGGATGATTAGATATCCTTGAGGAGAAGCAGAGATATATTTTGATCAGGAAGGATCTAGAGAAGCAGAACAGAGATCTATAATCAGCAATTCAGTTGCATCATTATTCAGGTCATTTCATTATTACTTTCTTACCATTGTAGCAGTGATTTCAAAATCTCCTAACCGAGTTGGTTTAACAGCCATTTTATAAATCCTCTAACAAGGTGACAGTTCTATTGAATTGTTTCAAGACCTCTTACAAGGCCACTCCTAACAGGGTGATTAAATCCTCTAACAAGGTCACACCTAATAGTGTGTTTTGTAACCTTTTATCGGGTTGGCTCCTAACAGGGCATCACTTCAAAAGAGTGAAAAATAGTAACTAGTTACATTGGTGGTTTTTCCCATATTGGGTTTCCACGTTAAATCTAGTGTCTCTTATGTTCATGTTATTTTCTTTATTCATGTATGTTAATCACTGATGAATGCTTAAGAACAGTTATAATTAATAATCACTACAATAACCAAGTTTTAGCATTTCTCTGTATGTTTGCCGAACAACAGCAGCAAATGATTTAATAAAACATCTAAGGGATCTGTGGAAAGAAAATTTATGGTTAACTGATTCACCCCCCCTCTCAGTTACTTCATCTATATTTCCAACAGTTCTTGACACAATTTTTGAATTTCATATGTTTGTGGAAAGGAAATCAGGTTCTAAGCTTCAAATTCTTAAAATATATAATGGTACTGGATATGTTAACAATTCTTTTTGTTCTTATTTGAAATATTTTGGTATACAACATTAGCTTACCATTCCTTATACATGACAACAAAATGGTGTGGTGAAAAGGAAGCATAGAACTATTGTGGAAATAGCTAAATGTATGTTACATGCAAAGAATATTCATTACAAGTTATGGGATGAAACAATGGCTTTTTCCACTTATATTCTTAATAGAACTCATACTAAAGCTTTACAAGATATAACTCCTGAGGAAGTGTGGTTTGGTAGGAAACCTAATTTACAAGATTTGATGATTTTTGGATTGGTTTCTTATGTTCACACACCTAAACAAAAAAGGCAAAAACTAGATGGTACTTCATGAAGGGTGTCTCATAAGTTACATTTGATTCATAGTAACCTTTTGGGACCAATGGAGAACACCTCCATTCAAGGTTCAAAGTATGCTCTTACCTTTGTTGATGACTTTACTAGAAGAATTTGGATCTATTTCTTGCATAGTAAAGATCAAGTTCTTGACACATTTTCTAAATTCCATATGTTTGTGGAAAGGAAATCAGGTTCTAATCTTCAAATTCTTAGAACAGATAATGGTATTGAATATGTTAATAATTTTTTTTGTTCTTATTTGAAATATTTTGGTATACAACATTAGCTTATCATTCTTTATACATGACAACAAAATGGTGTGGCAGAAAGGAAGCATATAAATATTGTGGAAATGGCTAGATGTATGTTACATGCAAAGAATATTCATTACAAGTTATGGGCTGAATAAATGGCTTGTACCACTTATATTCTTAATAGAACTCGTACTAAAGCTTTACAAGATATAACTCCTAAGGAAGTGTGGTCTGGTAGGAAACCCAATTTACAACATTTGAGGATTTTTGGATCGGTTTCTTATGTTCACACACCCAAACAAAAATGAGAAAAAACTAGATTCTAAATCTTCTCCATTTATTTTTGTTGGGTATGATGAATTTACTAAAGGTTATAGAGTTTATGACCCTATTATTAACAAGGTGCATATTGCAAGAGATGTTTGTATTGCATAAAATGTAGTACATGATTCTTCCAAGGTCAAAGATGATGAATTTAAAGGAGGCTCTATTGACATTGTGGAGGACCAACCTCCTATCCTAAACCCTACTCTTAATGCATCTATTTCTATTCCTACTAGTAGTAATAATGGTGATGATGATGGTAATGTTATATCTACTCCTCATATTGATAATATTTTTCATGATAGTAATGATATATTTACTCCTCATAGTGATATTTTCATTACTTCTAAGAGAAATCCTAAATGGTTTAAAGATTTACTTAATGAATGTGATGATTAAATTTCTAGAATGGGTGGACTTAGACCTAGGAGAATTAATTATTGTAATTATGCTTTGATGTCTTCTCTTATGAATTATAATGATCCTTAAACTTTTTCTCAAGCTAAAAATCAACCTCATTGGCAAAATTCTATGCAAGAGGAATATGACACTTTAATTTCTAATAATACTTTGGATTTAGTTCCTTTACCTCATGATGTAAATGTTTATATAAACTAAGTTGAATGTCAATAATGAAATTAGTAAGTTTAAAGCTAGGCTAGTAGCAAGAGGTTTCTCTCAAATTGAAGGATTAGACTATAATGAGACCTTTGCCCCTGTTGAAAAAATGACTACCATTAAAGTAGTTCTTGCTTTGGCTTCTAAAATGAGTTGTCCTATTCACCAAATGAATGTTAAAAGTGCCTTTTTAAATGGTTATTTACATGAAGAAATCTATATGTCTCAACCTCCCAGTTTTATTAAAGAAGGTAATGAACATCTAGTATGTAAACTAAAGAAATCTATTTATGGGATAAAAAAATCTCCTAGAGAGTGGTATTCCAAAATCAATTATTTATTTATCTCTCAATGTTTTGATAGAATTGAAAATGATCCTAACTTGTATATCAAGCATAGTGAAGATAACATTGTTATTATCATTCTTTATGTTGATGATTTGATTCTTACTTCCAGTTCTAACCATTTAATTTTTGACATTAAGTTCCAACTTAACCAAAACTTTTATATGATTGATTTAGGGCTTCTACATTATTTCTTAGGAATGCAAATTTGGCAAACCCCTAAGGGTATTTTTATCTCTCAAAGTAAATATGCTAAAGATATTCTAGATATATTTCATATGAATGATGCTAATCATGTTTCAATTCCATGTGAATAAGGAACTAAGTTAATGATAGATATGGAATTTCCATTTATAGATGCTACTCCTTATAGACAACTCATACCTATAGTTTAAATTATCTCACTCTCACTAGACCTAATATATATTTTAGTGTTGGTTTAGTTTCAAGATTTATATCCAAACCTCAACAAACACACTTCAAAATTGCTAAAAGAATATTTTGATATATTAAAGGTACTCTTAATTTAGGATTATTTTATGATACAAATTATGATTTTTTTTTAAAAGGTTTTATTGATTCAGATTTAGGTGGAGATCCTAATGATGGGAAATCCACTTGTGGGTATGTTTTTTTTCTTGGTTCAAGTGTTATATCTTGGAAAATTCAAAAAGATCAATATGTTTCTCTATGTTCTACCGAAGCTGAATAAAAATGTTGTACTAATGCCTCTAAAGAATCTTTATGGCTTATAAGAGTACTTGAAGACTTGGGTCTACCTCAAAAAGAACCTACACCTTTATATTGTGACAATAAAAGTGCAATAGCCTTGGAAAAGAATTTTGTTTACCATGAAAAGTCAAAGCACATTTCTCTCCACCACCACTTCATCAAGGAGAAAATTGAAGAAAAGAAAGTGTCCCTCATCTATTGCAAGGGTGAAGATCAAGTTGCAGATATTTTGACAAAGCCTCTTTCTAGAGAAAATTTTGAATTTCATTGCAAAAATTTGGGTTTGATGCCCATTGATGTAATCATCCCAAGTAAAGTTAAAGGGGGGTGTTAGAATTTATAATCTTTCCTTGGTTTTTTATTGTAAACTTGGATAAGCCAAGGTATCCTATTTGTATTTTGTCTTCTAGTCCAAGTGAGAGGAGAACTCATATTTTGTATTTCCTTTATTAAGGAAATTATTTTATTCCTCCTTATGAGGATTCTCACACTTGACACACACTTAGTATGAATGTGGCATTCATTTACATGAGAGTTAAATTCTTGTTAGATAACTAAGAGAGGGGGGTGATTCAGTTAAATTAGTTATACTACAGTCTAAAACTCTCAGATGTACAATTTCAGACTTCTTCAACAAAATAATCAACTCGGTAAGCAATTATATATAGTTTTCTATTCATTTATCAAATACCTGTAATTATTCAAACTGTGTTTACTGATTAATCAAATATGAAATATGTCAAGTATGATATCAATCCAATCACAACAAATAACACATAACATAAATATTAGCATGGAAACCATGCTAAGGGAAAAACTACTTGGGACCGGTAACCCAAAATATTTCACTCTTCTGAGGTGAGCTCAGTTAGGATTCAACCCTGTTAAAGGTTACAAAACACACTGTTAGGTGTGACCTAGTTAGAGGATTTATCACTCACAGTTCTCCCTTGACCAAAATTCACTAAGGGGTCAACAAGAAAATAATTAACATTCCTTGAATGTCATATTGAAATTCAAAAGATGGTTAAGTCCACTCGGTTAAGAGATCTAGCTGTAACAATGGTTAAACTAATACAGTAGTGATCTAATTCAAATACAACTAAATTTTCAAGTATTCAAATCTATGCTAAGCTCATAAAAACTCTTTTGATCAATAATTAATTCACTCTATCATATCCTCCAACTTACTTCACTCGGTGTATATATCTCTGACACTTGGTTATGTTATAGTTCAACTCGGTTCATTCTTTAACTAGTTTGATCAAGTATGCATGAAAACTTCCTTCACATGAATTCTCTTATAGTCTTAATACATCTGACATGTTCAACAATGAATCCCAAGTCTCTTTAAATAGATGTGTAAATCATTTTTATCTTAGCCATTATATTTTGCCTCTTAATCTCCATCATCCATTTTTCCTCTTTAAGCTTCCTCACCAAATGTGTCAATAACACATTTCAATCTCATCCTTTAGATCTTCTTTGAATTTTTTCAATCATTTGATCTTTGTAAAAAACTCTATCTCTTACCTTGAAATCATAAGTATCTGCTAGCTCATCATTCCAGTCATCTATTATAGACATTTGTTTCTCCTTTTACTCAGTCAATACAGAATATGTCAGTGAATACTAACTCAGTTAATACTATCACTCAGTATACACAAGACTATCTCGGTGTATACTGAAATCTTCAATTACAGACCATGTTAACTTGTTCAATTCTAATCTCTTCTTCAAAATAGAATAATGTAACATGCTCAAGTCAACAACATAATTCCATAGACTCATCAATAAGTTACCCAATGTATATGATATCCAATCTATCATATCCATCTTGTCCTTATGTAGATATCTCATTTCTTCGCCATTTCTTCCTTATATAGATTTTCAGATATTTGTAACTATCATGATAATTATAGTCAAAACTAGTTGACATCAATGACAATATAATAACTAATTTAATCATCTTACATATCACATTAATAGCTCGGTGACCTCTTGAATCATCATCAAGATATTCAATAAGTTGTAGGTTAACACATTCTAACTCCATCATTCATCTCTATTTAAGAGATGCTTATCCACACACTTTTAATATTATTCTCACAATTTGTCTCACTTTTACTCACCTTCTCATCTTAGCTCTCTCATTATTGTAATGAGCTTCTTGCTCATATTCTCTCTCTTTTTCTAGGATTTTTTTCCTCATTCATATTATATTTACAAGGCTTTTTCTTTTCTTTCCCCTTTCAAATCCTTGTCTCATTGCGTTGATCTTGGAGCATCTTTGTGGTTTTGATAAGAACTTGAAGAAATTTTTTTTATTGTGTTTATGGTAATATTAGATTCCTTATTCTCACTCACTTGGATTTCTTTCCTTTAAATTTATTTTCATTTCTTGAATATTTTTAACACAAATACATACCTGTAAATCAACCACTTGACATATGCATTAGGCAAAAGTTGAAAATTGAAGAATACACTTGATTATAGGCATTTGCACATGATTGTATAAATAAATTTTCTTATTGGCATGGATTATGGAACTATAAATTTTTCAAATTTTATGGTTCCAATAGTGGCTCTTTCTGGGGATGTATGCTCCCTATGAGCATAGTGAGACTCCAGTTATCTCTGGAAGAGCAGACCATCAGAATACTCCTTTCTGTAAATCCTTTTCGGAATTCAATTTGGTGACCCCAGGCCCCCCAAAATGAACATCATTTTTTTCCTCTGTCAAAATTCTTGTTCTAATCATGTATTAATGTGAACCCTCTGTAAATATTATCATCCTCCCTTTCTTCATTATTTTGCATCCCCTGATTAATTGAGTTCATTTTGAACATCTAAGAGAAGAAATTCTTAATATCATGTCTTCCCTCACACCTGACTTCAGAATATTTTGTCTCCCTTTGTGACAGATTAGTATGTATATGAAATTTAATTTCAAGAGGATTTTTCCAACATATGTATTCTTCTTTGATTACATCACCATTTATCATTTCATTTTCCTTCATTTACAGTGAATTTGAAAAAAAAATGGAGTCATTCTGGAACATACTCTCTTCTATATCTTTTTTAAGTACTGAATTTTAAAATATACAGATCTTAGGCATATCTCCTTGGAAGCTTTCATATGGATCATTACACAAGAGATCATCATAGTGTGTACCTTCATTGAATGGATCCTCCTAGGAATCATCATGTGCTTCATCAACATGACCAATATTTTTATTAGTATTACCTATTGAAATGTCCTCCCATTCATGTACTACATATAGTTTTATTTCATTTCCACACTTTGGATGAAATTCTATTTCACCAAAAAGATCAAAGAATGATTCACATTTGGGAAACATTTCTTCATATTCCTTTGGAGCTTTATTATAATGAACATTGTTTTAAAAAAATGAAATCATTTCCAGACATACCTTCCCTACTATACTCATCACAATGTATGTATTCCTCTGATGTGTCATTTTCCTAGGGATTTTTGTTTACTTCATCAAATCTCTCTAGAATATGCATTAATCCATTAATCTGATTATTCTGGCAAATTGAGAAAAAATTTGACTATTTTTCTGAACATATCTCTAATATTCTTCATCTAATAAATCTGAAATTTCATCCACACTAAGAGAATCTTCTTCTTCATATTTCCATTCAATGCAGTCTATTTCCATACTAATTTCATCATGGGTATATTCCTTCTCAATATATTCCAAACTTTTTTCTTCCTTATGTCTTTGTTTCACTTCTGTATATTTTTCCTGGTACTCATCATCTTCTTTTAGTATATGCACAAGGATCTTTACAGAAGGATCATCTAGTGAGATTTATAATTCACGCATTTTATTTATTACTTATTTGTGTAAAGGTATAATATTTGAAGGTATTTCTTGATAAATGTTCAATATCCTTATCAGCAAATGTATTGAAGACTCACCTTCATATCTCTCCAAATTGATAAATTCATCTAAAGGAGACATATAAGGTTCTTCTTCCATAATATAATTTTGATTTCCATCATGTTCACAATACATGTTATCTCCTTCACTTACATCATGAAATTCATATAAGAACCATTTCTCATACTCCCCCCATGATGAGATCCTTTGTGTAGGTGGTAATTCATATATCTCTCATGCATTATCTTTCAATGTTCTAAAAAATAACCTCATACCTTGATCCTCTTCATAGATTTCATGATCTTCTATGAATGTATAAAATACATCTAAATGTTCAACTGCTGACTCATCATATTCACCATGAAACTTAGTTATAACTTGTGAAATCATTGAGAAAGACTCATCAGCGTTTCATTTAAATCCTTTGAGATTCATTTGCCTAATGCCATCTAGAATTAAAAATCTCTTAAACAAGGTTTGAAACATTTTGTAATAAACCTTATACTTCTATCTATGGGAGGGATTTTCATCTCCCTCTAGATCTTTTCCCTTATTAGATTCACTTACTGAGAATTTTTTTTTAATAGAATTTCCACCTCAAATTTTGAGGAAATACCTATTGCTTATCATGAGTTCTTCTCTTCCAGTAAAGTCTACATATATTATTCAAATCCAATCTGTAAAACAAGAATCTCTAGGTATCTTCACAATTCAAATTGTGAGAAACTCTCCCCAGTACAGTTGCCAATCTATTGGTATTGTGTGACTCAAATGGAGCTAGCAAAGTAATTAGAATCTTAGCAGAATCAAGACTCTAAAAAACTATCAAATGCTTCAGCAAATCAAGAAATACCCACTGCTCTATATTGGTCTGATACCAAAAACTCTTGAGTGGTTCTTTGCAATCTCTATCCTTAGTAGAGTCATCAATCTATTGGTATTATGTGACTCAAATGGGGCAAGAAAAGAAATTATAATCTTAGCAGAATTGGGACTTTAGAAAACTATCAAATGCTTCAACAAATCAAGAAATGTCCACTGCTCTATACTTGACAAACACCAAAAAATCTTAAGGGGTTCTTTAGAATCTCTATCCCCGGTAGATTATCCAATCTATTGTTTCTCAAATTTATAGATTGGATTTCCTATGGACTTGTCAATCCAATGCTGGGAAACCTAAGTGATTTGGCTAACTAACAAGTCTCAACCAAGGCAGGGTTGGAACTTCTGCAATTTTGCCTCTGCAAGACCAAGGCTGCTAGGCATATACCTCAACCTTTACCTGTTGGTTTGATTCTTTTATAGTAGATAATATAAAGTATTAAAATCTTTAAGTGAGTGAAACTCTTGAGAATGGTCAAATTGTGAATGTCACAACAATTTACTACAAGACTAAAATGCTTTTGTTAATAGTAAGAATGTTTGATAAAAAGATATATTTGATATAAAATGAATGAATGTTGAATAGAATATCCCAAAACTAGAAACAATGAACCATATGAATCTATCCAATAATTTATAAGATCAGTTCCTTGATTTCACTTGGGCAATAGAGTCAATTCACTTTCAATCTTGTGTACAACCTTGGAGATAGTTTTAATAACTTGTTATTAGAAACAAGACCATCACCTCAAAAGTGTATGTATGAATTGTGATTTTAAAACTATATAGCCACAACTAGTCTTACTGAATTTAACTCTTACTCTGAGAGACCAATAAGGTAGAGAGAATTTTTAAAACCAATCCTTCTAACTAGTATTCTAATTGTAATTATTTTTGAAATCACAATAACATAAGAGTTGCACAGCGAGGCAATCTAATGAAATATATTTATCTAAGTGCCCAATTGAAAAGAATTGAAAAATCATTACCACAAGTGATAGAAAACACTTAACTTGTATTGATTTTGAAAACTAGCACATAAGTGTTCATATTGCAATTGTTTGATCTATTCTATCTTTATAAAAATTATTCCTCATCTTCACATGGTCTTGAAATCCCTATAAATATATAATCCAAGGGATATAAACAAGCTTTAGACCAATGTGTCCCTTCATAACAAAAACCAAATCCTAAATAAACAATTGAATAGATAATTATTTTAAAAATTTTAAAACATTGTTAAATGCTCCTAATCTCACAATCTTCATATGTTCATCTAGCAAAATGTTTTTTGCCAAACTTTGGATAAATATATCTTGCACAAAAAATAATTTAATCAAATATCTTAATAAATTAAAACTTATCTTTTATAGGATCATCTGAATATTTATTTATTACATTATATATAAAAGATAGTCAAATCTTAATTTAAAATATTATATTAAATTTCCTTGAGTAAGAAATACTCCCTGTTTAATATATATTTTTTAGTCGTGCAATCTCTTTCCACACTATAATCACCAATCTGTTGGCCTTTGCATAACTTTAAAGATGGTCCCCAGACCTCTTTCAAAAGTTCAGGAATCATAGTATCCCGCTTCTATTTCTAAAGGCCTATCAAAAAAATTTATTTGCCCACTCTGATTTCTGAAAGCTACGTCGAAGTTTGGGAATTGCAGGTCTTCCCTATGATTTCTGACAGCTGAGCAAAATTTCAGAAATCATAGTCCTTCCATGTGATTCCAAATGGTGAAATGAAAGTTTCAAAAAATTGGAGTCCTCAACTGTGATTTCTGACGGCTTTGAAAATCAAAATTTTGCATCTTCGTAGTTTCTCCCAAACTCTTCATCAGAATTTGGGGAACTTCACTTCTTCCTAAATCTCTCTTTAATTTTCTATTTATTTTAGGTCAACCTTTGATTCAACCTTCCTTCTGAGTAATTTTTGATATTTCTAGAAGTTCAAAAACCGCACTCGCCTACTGTGATTTCTAACAATGTAGACGGATGTTCAAAAATCGTACTCTCCTACTATGATTTCTGATAGTTCGAAGGAAGTTCAAAAATCATATTACTTTAATAAAAATTATAATAATTCAAAGGAAGCTCATAATTCACAGTCCTTCACTATAATTCTTAACATTTTGATGGGAGTTCAAATATCACAGTCATTCACTGTTATTCCCAACAGTTTTCGCTTTCAAAAATTAGACTTGGTTCTTCCGATAAAACCCTACAAACAATCATCCTACGAAAACTTCATTTGATTTTAGCCATCAAAATGATATCACAAATATCTACTGTGTACTAGGAGAAGTACCTTCATAGAGTTAGTTTGACAATAAATAAATAAAATAAGCTAAATACCACAATTAGTGAGCTATTAAATGCAAATAAAACCAATAAACACCCTATGGATCTCTAATTAAGTATGCTAATGATAAGCTCTTAGCAAGCCTCCATTAGTGATAGCCACAAAATGATAAATGAATATGATATTAAGCTAATTAAGTGATTTCCAAATTGAAACTATGCTCAAAATAGCCTAAAATTGCCTTTCTAGCTCAAAATCTCAAGAGGTTTGATGTAATTCTTAGATTTGTGGATGATTTCTCATTTATTTATGCCTTTCTTTTATAGATTTTGGCAAGTCTAGGGGGTGGAGTTGAGTTGATCGTTGTTAGATCAAGGTTAAGTCCATGGCTCCACCTTTGGAGACAATTTAAATGGATTACCCTCAAAGCTTGGGACAAAGAGACAAGATGGGTGGTCAAGATGCTAGTACCTTATGTATGATTGAAATTTGATTTGAGCTTCATCCATGTGATTCCAATCCTTAATCCCTATTGGTTGAGGCATTTTCCTCCCATGTGGTGGTTGAGGGAAAATAGGGATCAATTAATTGAATTGAATTGATTTTTTTAGCCGTGTACCCCTCAAATGAGTTGATTTGGTTTAAATTGACCTATACAATTAATTAGATTAATTACATATAATTTATTGATTTATCTTGGTTTATTCAATTTAAATTAATTTATTAGCTTTTGATTTTCAATTAAAATTAGATTTTGGCTTGATTACAATTTATTCTTTGATTTTGCCTTAGTTGCTTAGTTGAATTAATATTGTCCATTTTTAGGTGATTACAAATGCCCCTCTTTGAATCGATGTGTGAAGTGTATCGGTTGGATCGATGAAGTTTTGATTGATTGAAGTCCTTGATGGTTGATTTGCTAATGGATTGTTGATATGATGCCTGATTTAATCTAATTCACTATTTTGATGCCTCACTTGGTAAATGCAAAAAAAATTATGATGAAATATTATGCCTCTTATTTGATGATTGTGATGTTGATCCTGATAGTCTAACTGTATTCCCCCTCGAAAATGAAATGAAATTTGAAACATGATGCATTTTAATTAATTGTGTTGAAAAAAATCAATTAGGTTTTAATTTTGATTTCATTTCTGATAATGAATTTGTGATGCTATGATGACAAATGCCCCTGATTTGGCTAATTGGGTGTGAAAATTTGGGTCCTAGGTCATTTTCTGGTAAAAAATGTCTATTTTTAGGTCAAAATTGGCTATATAAAGGGGTAAAAGGTCATTTTTACTATTCATTTTCATCCTCCTCTTTTACTTTTTCACTCTGACCCTCTAGTATTAGCCTGCCAGTAAAGTTTCATTACCGGATCAAGTCTGGTCTTGAAGATATTGAAAATTTTTGGTATTGAAAATAGGGTACAGAAACTTCGAGCTCATTTTTTAAGGCTTTAGAGGCCCTAGATGAGGTTGAAACTTTGGTTGAATGAAGCTTGCTTGATTCAAGTGTTGTAGAGCGCTTCATGCCCTTTCCAAAATGGGGTCATAATAGTCAATCGGGTCAATGGGTGATGATTTATGGTCTCCGAAAGTCAGGTCACCTGAAATGGCAGAAAATAATTTTTCTTCAAAATTTATGTTTGGGTTTCAAAAGTTATTTTGAGCTGACTATGATGTAATAAAATGGAAAATAAAATAATTCTAAGTTTGGTCGGCCCTATGGGCTAATTTTCTAGAACCTTCTCGGGTGGTGGAAATTGCCTATATAAGGAAGGTTCGTAGTGTTGTCTTAGGCAGTTTGAGATAGTTCTAGGTAGTAGATTTGGGTATTGATTTGAGGCTTTGTCCTACAGAATAATTTAAGGGAATTCCCATGTGGCTTTGCATATTATAATTTTGAAAGTTTGTAATTCCACATTTGTGGAGATAATAAGAAGCCAATTTTATGTTCTTGCATATTGTTGTTATTTCTCTGTTTCTATTATGTGTTTGTGGTCTTAAGGGGAGCACCCTTCATCACCATCGCATTGGTAGGATTGTTAGGATCAGATGAACTAGTGGCCAGGTTGGAATCCATATTTCTTCTCTTATTTGATTGTGTCTCGATAGACATGGAATGCAGATCTAAGGATGAAGATGCAAATGATGAGTGGATACAAAGATGCTTCCTAAAAACTATCAGGATGGTGGATGCAAATCTAAAGAAACCTAAGGATTTAGGATATGATGTAAGGATTTGGATCAACTAAAGGATGGTGGTATATTGATTGGTTTGAGGAGGATGGAAGATTAGTGGAGGATGGGGGAGGATTACTAAGTGTCAGCAATGAGTTATTATTTCCTAATGTAGGATCAATGAGGATAGGATTTTCAACCTAAGATAGACTAATGATCTTCGGAAGATGGGATTCTTGTCAATGCATGCCAATCTCTTACTCAAGATCATGAGGCTTACAAAGACAAGTATAGGATTCCCTAGACAATGCTTAGTCAAGGGGTGGAGATTTCTAATTTGGGATGAGGATTTGAAGAAACTCAAAGGATAGGACATGAAGTGGATGGATTTGGATAACTGGATTTGGTTCGAGGATACTAGATTCTAACTTGGATGTTGGTTTCTAGATTTGGATCAAGAATGATGGATGAGCCAAGGACTATAATTTTAGGATTGTTGATGGAGGATGATGGAGGATGACTGGATGATGCTATTATAAGGGGATGACCTAGATGTAGGTGAAGAGGATGATCTATTATGTAACTAGGAAGATGATAAATAAATCAAGGAGGATGAACTATGATGAAAGCTAAGGGGATGATGATGCAAGGATGTGACTAAGGATGATCTATGATGCAAGGATGTCAAGATGAGATTGTGGGATTCTGAAGTAATGATGGATATTTGATGAGCCATACTATTCTTCTCTCTCTAGATTGGCATAGCGACAATTGACCTGGAACTGGGATGCAAAATATTTCACTCTTGCATTATAGCCCACGTTGTCTATTTTATCTTGATATTATTCTTCTACTTGGATTTCCTTTAGGGAAGGTTGGTGAACTTTTAAGTCTCTTCTTGCAACATTCTTCTCTTGATGGACTCGGGAATTCGGTAGCTTAGCTTTCTTGTGCTTGATTGAATTGAACATAGCTTGGAAATATTTGGCAATTGGATTGAACCATCACTTATAAATGTCTTGATCTATTTTTAATACGTTCCTAATTCAGTTTCCAGTTTGTATCCAATGGAAAATGACAAAAAGACTTGCAAGATATTTTGAAAGCAATCCCTACAAAGGACAAAGAAACTTTGTGGGATACAAGCAAACAATTGAAAATTGACTTCTGATTGTGTTCCTGAAAAGTTTGTATGTTCTAAAAGATGTTTGCACTGAGTTTGGAACTTAGAAAAATACTTCAATTAGATATACCTAAGGATGGGCTAGTATCAAAATCTTTTCCCAAAACTCAATACCCCAAAAGGGATACATATGGTGAGTAATCTTCAGGTGATCCTAGAAGCCACTTGGATCAATCCTTGCACACAAATTTTTATACCTTTGGGAGTAGATCAGGAAGCCTTTGATTTAACAAGTGTTTAATTAGTTCTATGGTGTCCTCCCAATCAATTTATGCGTATGTGCCTCACTTAAGAGCCTAGTTGACCATGCTGAAATAGTAGGGATATTCACCTACCTCAGGATACCATCAACACACACCACCCAAGCTTGAGGGGATGAAGTGAAAGTTTGTTCACTGCTTTATTTCTATACCAGTTAGAGAAGTACAGGTTTGAGGTTGTTCTCAAAAGAGGAAGCACTTTTCTCTTTGGACAGGCCTCGCCAGAAGTAAAACAAATGAACTTGTCCTAGTTCAATCATTTTACATCACTTAGAATAAAGGATTTGCAAAAATGGGAAACTCCTAGAAACACACCATGAAGAGTTCCTTTCCCAATTTTGATTAATTTTTTTGAAATGAAGACTTGCAAACATGCATGTTTAAGATTTTAATTCATTCATTCCCTGAAGACAAGAAAGCTTTAAAAAGATATTGCAAGTTTTTTACCCTTTTGCATTCAAGATTGTGTTTGTCTTTGAGGATCCCAATTTGAACTTTTGGAATGAAATAAAATGCTTTACTTTCAATTAGGGCATTCCAAATTGTGTTTTCTTTAGGACTCTAAGAAAAATGACTTTTGATTTTACTTTGATTTCTTTAGGGACATTCAATATTTTGTGCTTTAGAATTCAATTTTAGTCCAAAAAAGAGATGTTCCTAGATTGCTTTATGAATGCATGAAACTTTTAAAACATTCAATATTTTGCAAAATAAATTTTTTTTAACAAGGAAAAATGAATTAGGATTGATTTAGGAACATTTAGGATGGTTTAGGATTGATTAGGAACCGATTAGGATTGATATGTAGATTTCTAGTCCCTTTTAAGCACCCAAAATTTGAAGTGTTCCTAACTTGCATGAAAACCCTAAATCACTTAGATTTGACTGAATGGAGTTATATTTTATCCAAAATGAAACATCATAAGTTATTTTATTTATTTAGGATTTATTATAATTAGATTTGATTTGTTTTAGGAAAGATGCACAAATTTCTTGATTTCTAAGCATTCGAGAGTGAATTAGAGTTCATTTTAAGCCCAATAAATGAAGTGTTTTGGTTCCTGAACATGAAAAATAATTGATGATCCTTAAGGCCTTAGTTTTTTAGTGATTGTATTTCTCCCAATGATTTCCTACAAAACATGGAGTTAGAAAATAAAAATTTGCAGTCTAGAGGCACCAGGAGGGCCCAATGAACCCTAAAAACTAACTAGACCCAAGTTTAAGGCCTTACACATGCCCCTTGTTTCCCATATGAGTAAAAAGGGTAGGTTATTTTGATTATTTTAAATTTATGAATCAAGATGAGGACTCATACGAGTCACTATGACTCCTGTTATGAGTAAATAGGGCCAAAAGGCCTAAAATAGGCCTAAATTACATGCAAAGGTCCCATACAAGTAATGGGAACCTCTGGTATGAGTAAATATGTACTAATAAAAGAAAATATTTCTAGGGAGTTTACTTGTATGATAATATTCCTAGAATAGAGTGAGATTTGTCAAAAAGGTGAGTTTTTGGCTCAAAAACCCTAAAAAAATACAGATTTGAAGGTTTGTGGGGTCCTACCGGGCGTGCCAAAATGTGAACAAATAAAACCTAACCTATTAATAACAAAAGTAGACATTCAAACATTATCCTAAGAGCATATTCCTAACATATAGTAAAAATATTCACAAAGACACTTCGGATAGAGCTTAAACGAGAGCACCCTGTCACCATTTGATTTGCTCTTCATTTAGGAATGTGGGTGTGCTCTCAAAACACTAGGATCACATACCTAATGCATATTAGGAAGGTTTAGGATCAATCAAGGACCATGAGAACCCCATAGTGGCCCAGAATCAGGTATGGAACACCTGATTTTCCCCTAGAGCCCCAAGGAGCCTAATAAAGCTAAAATGCAGATTAAGCTACAAATGCTTATGCTAAGATTAATTTTATCCAAATATGAAAGTGATGCGATAAAAATTATATGAAAAGAAATCAAGTAAACTAGGTTAATCCATTTAGGCTAAGCTAGTGTGAATTAGGAAAGCATAGAAAATGAGTTAAATCTTAACAAAACTAGAAATTAATCTAAGTCTAGATGTAATTTAGCATGATAACACTAATTAATATGAAGGATGTGAATTGGTGTTTTTCTCTTGGAAGCAAGGGTATTTATAGAATTTTCCTAAGGGCTTGGGTTAGGAAGGGGAGTTAGGGTTAGAGTCAAGGTTAGGGTTAGAGTTTGGGGTATGGTTTGGGGTATGGTCAAGATGATAAGGGTTAAGGTTGCTCACACATGTGTGAGAAACACTTGGGATGTGTGCCTAGGGAACAAGGGTGGAAGAGGTGACATGGGCTTCATTATGAGGCTATAAGAGCCTTAATGAGGGTGTAAGAGGCCATTAATGAGTCTATAAGGCTCATTAATGATGGGGTTTGACCAAAAGTCAAAGGAGGGTGGATTAGACTAAGAGGGTTGGGAATCACCCTCTAAGAAGGTTTAGGATGGGTTTAGGAAAGGGTAGATAGGTTTAGGGTTTTCTAGAAGTTTCTATGGTTTTAGGCTTTAAATAAAAATTTAATTTATTTAAAGATTATGACATTATTTATTAACTAATGATTAATAAATAGGAGGGAAAATCATTCAAATTTGATTTAAATGATTTTGGTGGGGATTCTTTAATTAAATATCTTTAATTAAAATAGGAGAAGGGATAATGAAAATAAAAACTAATTAATTAATTAATAAATGATGATGTCATCAAGGGTTTTGCTAAATAAAATATTTTTATTTGGCAAAGGCATTTTAGGTGTCTACAAGTATTATATTAATTTCTCTAATATTTACATTATATATATATATATATATATATATATATATATATATATATATATATATATATATATATATATATATATATATATATATATATCTTCACTAGTATTGACTCATAGTGTTTATCCGATTGAAGCTAGAAATCGTTAACACAAACTTTATAATCTCAAGAGGTTGTCCAATTAGGCATCTTTCCATAATGGATCCTAAGCATGAGATTTTAGATATTGAACAAAAAGTACAACACAGTTATGTACTTCAAACCATCTTTTTGTGTGATCAAAATAAATGGGTATATGATTTTGGCTATCATTTTCAAGACATGCTTCAAGAGTTGTTGATATTTTTAGTCATATTTCATATCTTGTCAATTGTTCATACACATACAACTCATTTTTTATTAGTGAGAAAGGGAAGCTATTTTAATCAATCATTTAATGGATGTATCTGGGACCTTGATGATTGATTAGCTTAGGGTAGGTTAGTTTGTTTTCAGTTCCAATTTGTCTTTCTCCAAGTGCGGTTGAGCACAATAGTTAGTTACTTTTAGTTAGCGTTAGAATTTAATCTTTCCTTGGTAAAATATGTATTTAAGGGATAAACCAAGGTATCCTATTGTATTTTTCCTCTAGTCCAAGTGGAAAGACATGTCATATTTGTAATTCCTTTATTAAGGAAAATAGATATTCCTCCTTATGAGGAATCCTACACTTGTCTCACACACTAGTGATATGTGGCATACATAGAAATGGGAGTTAAAATTTAACTCCTTTCTCACATCTCTATTAAAAGAGATGGCTCTCCTTCTCTCTTCACATGTTATTATTCTTCTTCTTGAACACTATTGTATGAGCTAAGCTCTCACTCTCTCTCTCTCTCTCTCTCTCATTCTTAGGCATTTTTTCCACATTCATTATATCATGGGGGTTTTTTTATGCTTTCCCCCTTCAAAATATTGTCTCCTTTGTTTCCTTTATCTTTGGTGAATGCTCTTAGTTTTGTGTTATTCATGGTAAATCTTCTTACTCCTTGCTCATCGCATTAAACAATTTTCTATCTCTCTATATTTTGTTATTATTTTAACATGGTATCAGATCCATGTTGGTTTAATCATGTTAAATGAGTGTGTAGGTAAAGAAGTTGCCATATCTTGGTGCACTTCAAATTTAGAGATGTTGTATAGAGAGAATTGAATCTCATTTCCTTAGTTAAGTTTCTCTTTGCAAATAGTTTATAATTATCAGTTCTTACATTTTTTTAATCATATCTCTCTTTATAATCTCATAGATAATTTGGCATGGCCAATTTATTTGAAAGAAAAGAGATATAGGTTTTTGCAATCTATATATTCTAGTATTAGGTTTCAGTTAGGTAATTAATTCAGGTTGTGGGCATTGATTATGTGGCATACTCATCCATTATGTATTTAATTGGCTCTGCGTATGCATTTTTTATCTTTGCATTATTACTATTCATTGCATGTGTTTTCTTTTTGCATGCATGTAGTTTTTCCAAAATAACATTATAATTGCTATTATCTTCACACAGAATCATGGCTAATATAGTTGCTATTATCTTCCTACTACGTTTATTGCATGATTTTTTTCTAATAGCAAAGCTTCAACAGCGGTGATTGCATATTTCCCTTTTTTGTATGCATTCTGCCATTGTCGTTTCCTGTGTATGCCATTTCCATTGCCATTTCCTATGTATGTGTTCTACCATTGTTGTTTCCTATGTATGCATTCTGCCATTGCCATTTTCATTTCCTGTGTATGTGTTCTACCATTGCCATTTTTGTTTCCTGTGTATGTGTTCTGCAATCAAGTATCCCATTGTCATTTCCAAGTACCCCATTGCCCTGCTACTTTTTTTTTCATTAACCCTTACTCCTGGCGTGATTTTCATCTAAGACGTCATTCTCCTCTTACCCACCTTTCTCCTCCATTAACTGTTAACCCTATATCCTTTTACATTCATTTCATTTTTCACATTCTGTTAACCCTATATCCTTTTACTTGCCTTTCAATATTCTGTGGACCAGTAATAACGAACTATATAAATTTGGTGCAAGATCTCTTTTGGACCTATTCCTCCTTAAGGAAAATCTTCTTACATGCCTTTGTTTTAATATTCTCATTTTTGCATCTGAGGGCCATATGCATTTTGAGGGTCTAAGTTTTTTTTTTACAAATCTTCTCTCTCTTTGAATCGTATTTTTATTTTTTAATTTGGTTGATGTGCCTCGTCTATGTTCCTACATTTGGCATGATCAACTCTTCCATTCAACTATGCTTGAAACATATCAATATCTTATTCCAAAGATTTTAGTGTTAATATTTCCATTTGTTTTTTTTCACTCTATTTTTCTATTATAAATAATCATATTGTAGTAAGGGTTTTAGTTAGATTCAATTCGATTGAGCTAATGTTTCATTATAGGTTTGTACCTTTCTTATTAAGATTTATTAGTATATCAGTTCCCTAACATTTCTTTGCAGGTTCGAAACTTATTTGTATTTACATTTTTTCTTATTGCATACAATAGATTTAGTTCTTTTTCTTGCATGTAATAGTTGTTGTTTTTTTCTAGAGTTTGTATGCAATTCTCTCTAGAGTGTTTCTAGAGATTGTAAATGGGCTTCAATAGATTTAGCTCTTTTTCTCATTATATTATTCATTTAGATCCTCTTTCTAGATACTCAGCATCCATTCGAATTCTTAGTTCTGAAAGCGTTCCTTTCTTTGGTCTGATTCATGTTTGTTTTGCAGGGTTGTGTTTCCTTTTCTTTGTTAACAAGTTTATTCAGTTTATTTCTCTCTTTGTCTCCTCTTTGCATGCTTAAGTGAATAACTTTCTCTTTGCATGCAAGAGATTCTTGTCATTATATGTTAATCAATAATAGCTTAACAAAGATCTATTAACTCTTAAGTGTTCTTGGTTTCTATTTTTCCTCTGGTAGTTTCTTTTTCCTTGCATGCCACCTTGGTGTAAGCTTTCATAGCTTTCTGGTGCTGCATGAGAGTGTATATAGTTCCTTTTTTAAGTTCTGTTAAGGGTTTTTTTTTCATTTATTTATCTCAAGTTTAGGTGTTCTTTACATTAAATCTTTGTATTTAACCATGACCACCCTGATGCTAGAAATAAAGTTAACTAGTATAAATTATCATGCATGGAAAATGCACATGACCTTCATCTTTAGATTCAGACATATTTTAGATATTGCAACTAATGCCAGTTCAAAACCAACAGCCTCTACTCCTCAAGCTGACCAAACTTCTTGGTAGACTAAAAATGAGGAAGCACTTAGTTTAATCGGGATCTCCTTAAGTCCCAAATTGTATGTCTTAATTTCTTCTTGTACAGAAGCCCATCAAGCTTGGGACATCCTGAAAAATACCTATGACAGTACAGATGAGACTCAAAAAATCCAGCTTCAAGACCAACTTGAAGACCTTAGGTATACCGACTTCAACTATGTTGATGATTTCTTGCTCAAGTTTGATTCAATTAAAGTTTTACTAACTAGTTTACAAGTTCCTCTCTCTGATTTAAGGATAATCCACATAATTATTTGTAAATGTTTGCCTAGATAGTTCCAACAGTTTATTACAAATATTTACTCTCAATTAGCTATTCCTTCTTTAGCATCTCAATTAACTTATGTCATCTTTCAAAATGTGTTGCGTCAAGAGGAAGCAAAATTGATTCAATTTGGCATACTTAAATCTCACGAACATGCATATGTCTCTCAAAGTCACAATAACAATAGATCTTCTAACACTAATCAAAATAACCAAAATTATCAAAGATCTAACAATACTAATAATTCAAATAATAACTCAGGCCAACAATTTAATGATCATTACAATTATAGGCCTTCCAATAACTATCATAATATTAATCATTCAAATAGGCCACATTGCACCTATTGCGGTAAAGATGGTCACTTAATACATAATTGTTTTAAGAAACAAAAGGATGATCAATCTAATTCTCAAAACTACTCAAATGGAAAATCTAATGGAAATCAATCTCATTCTGCTTTTACTATCTATTTTAATGCTTCTAAACCACTTGAATGGATTATTGATAGTGGTGCATCTCAACATGTTACATCTCATAAAGAAGTCTTTGATTCTTTGCGACCTGATTCTATGAATATTCATGTTTCTTTAGTTGATAATTATTGCTATCAAGTTGAAGGAACTGGTAATGTTTCTATTCCAAATGGTAAATTACTTGATTTGCTTTATGTTCCTGATTTGAAAGCTAACCTTATTTCTATTCCTCAGTTATGTCAATATTACAAGGTTGAGTTTCATAAAAATAATTGCCATATCATTGATCCCAATACTAATCAGATAGTTGTTGATGCTAAATTGGATGATGATAATCTCTTTCAATTTTATCAATTTGCCTCTCCTAGATATTCATTATTCACTACTGTTGATTTTCACATTTGGCATGAAAGGCTAGGACATTTAAATTCTGATTATATCTCATTAATGCAAAAAGAAAATATGGTAGATGGGCTACCTAAGTTTACTCCTTCTAAGTTTGATTGCAATGGATGTATGAGTGGTAAAATGCATAGAGAATCTTTTCCCCATAAATCATCTTGGAGAGCTAATAATAAGTTAGTTCTGATTCATAGTGATCTTTTAGGTCCTATGGAAAACACTTCTATTTCAGGCTCTAAATATGCTTTAACTTTTGTTGATGATTATTCTCATAGAACTTGGATTTATTTCTTACACGGTAAAGATCAAGTCCTTGATATTTTTGTTGAATTTCATGTTTTTGTCGAAAGACAAAGTGGTTGTAAAATTTAGATTCTTAGGACTGATAATGGTATTGAACATGTTAATCATGCTTTCCATTCTTACTTAAGATCTTTTGGTATCAAACATGAGCTTATCGTTCCTTATACACCAGAACAAAATGGTGTGGCGGAATGGAAGCATAGAACAATAGTAGAAATGGCTAGATATTTTTTACATGCTAGAAATATGGATTATAAATTTTGGGTTGAAGCCATGGCATGTGCCACCTATATTCTTAATAGAACTCCTACTAAGGCCCTACCAAATAAAACTCCTAAAGAAGTTTGGTCAGGAAGAAAACCCAATGTGTCTCATTTACGGATTTTTGGCTCCACTACTTATGTTCACACACCTAAATAGAAAAGGAAAAAGTTAGATCCTAAATCCTCACCTCATATATTTGTTGGCTATTCTGAGAACACTAAAGGTTATAGAGTTTATGATCCTCTTACTAATAAAGTTCACATATCTCAAGATGTTTGCATTGCTAAAAATGGTGTGCATGACTGTTCTCAAATTTCTAATTTTGATTTTAGCCATAGCAACATAGTTCTTGTGGAGGACCAACCTCCATCTCTCAACCCTATTCCTCACATTTCTACTCCTAATGTTTTTGTTCCTTCTATTTCTGCTCCTAACACTAAGGATAATACTAATACTCTTCAAAAGGATAATGATGAACATAAAGATAGTAATGATACTCCTAATGATTTTGTTCCTTCTAGTAGTAGCAATGATGATGATGATGGTAATAATCTGTTTACTCCTATTAATATTTATGTTAATTCTAGGAGAGAGAAATCCTAAATGGTTTAAAGATTTACTTAATGAAGGTGATGATTACATTGCTAGAATGGGTGGACTTAAACCTAGAAGGATAAACTACTGCAATTATGCTCTTATGACTTCTCTCTCTAGTTCTAATGATCCTCAAACTTTTTCTCAAGCTAAAAATCAACCTCACTAGAAAATTTCTATGCAAGAGGAATATGATAGTTTAATTTCTAATAATACTTGGGATTTAGTTACTTTACCTCATGAAAAAAATCTAGTTTCATGTAAATGGTTATACAAAACTAAGTTGAATGCAAATAATGATATTAGAAATTTTAAAGCTAGACTAGTAGCAAGAGGTTTTTCTCAAGTTGAAGGAATAGACTATAATGAAACCTTTGCTCATGTTGCTAAAATTCCTACCATTAAAGTTGTTCTTACTTTAGCTACAAAAATGAATTGGCCTATTCACCAAATGGATGTTAAAAGTGCTTTTTTGAATAGTGATTGTTATGTATGTGGAGCCTAATCAGACTTTTCCATGGGGTCAAGGGGCAGCACCCCTTGTGGGGACCCCCAGGGCGGGCTCGAGGGGCAGCACCCCTCGACGCCAAGAATGACTTAATAATATTGTAAAGTGTTGGCCATCTATTTTTTATTAGTTGGACTATTTTTGCCCTAATTTCATTATGTCAAAAATACTTGTAAAAGGGCTTAGAATTTGAGATTCATTGGATGAGGGATTATTGTAGCTTCCTGCAGTGGTATTGAGTTGTAGGTTTTAGATTGTAATCACTAGATAATAATAAAGATATTGGACTCATTGTTGGTGGACGTAGCCCAAGGATTGGGTGAACCATGTTAAATTTTGTGTTATTGTGTTTCTCTCTTGTTTGTTAATATTTGCATTTCCTACTTATTATCCTAACAAGTGGTATCAAAGTGAGGTTGCTTCATTCATTCTTTCATCTATTCTCTGAAGCAGATCTCATGAGTTAGTGAGAGAGTCTCTCGGTTAAGTGGGGAGAAATGGCAGACGAGGGTAGATTGAAGGTTGAAAATTTTAATGGGTAGAACTTCTAGTTATGGAAGATGCAAATGGAGGACTATCTCTATCAGAAGGATCTATGGCATCCATTAGAGGGAATAGCCAAGAAAGAGGCAGCAATGTCTCAGGAAGATTGGGATATTTTGGATAGGAAGGCACTGGGGAGTATTCATTTATGCCTGGCACAATCAGTGGCATTCAATATTACTGGAGAAATGAAAGCTAAAGATCTGATGGACACCCTAGCGAAGTTGTATGAAAAGCCTTCAGCTTCAAACAAGGTATTTCTTATGAAGCGTTTATTTAAAATGAAAATGGTAGAAGGTGGACCAGTTGCTGATCATTTGAATGAGTTTAATACAATTACAAGTCAGTTATCCTCAGTTAAAATTACTTTTGATGATGAGGTTAGGGCTCTCTTGATTTTGTGTTCTTTGCTAGAAAGTTGGAATGGCTTGGTAATGGCTGTTAGTAATTTTATTTCTGGTTCAAATACCTTAAATTTTGATTATGTTATTGGTGTTATATTGAGTGAGGAAATTCATAGGAAAAGCTTAAGTTATTGGTGTTATATTGAGTGAGGAAATTCATAGGAAAAGCTTAGGGGCATCCACATTGGGTAGTGTATTGAATGCAGAAAGCAGAGGCAGAACAAGAGATAGAGGAAACAACTTTGGAAATCATGGGAAATCAAGAGGCAAATCAAAGGGAAAGAGGTTTGAATCCAAAGGGCCAAATGATTGCTGGTACTGTGGAAAACTAGGTCATAAGAAGATAGATTGTTGGTCTCAGAAAAAAGATCAAGGAGACAAAAATGATGGAAACAAGGAGGCAAATGTGGTAAGTAACAAATCCAAAGAGGATGCTTTGCTTTTGTCTTTAGAAAATGTTGATGATTCATGGGTGTTAGATTCGGGGGCTTCATTTCATGCTACACCCCATAGAGGTTATTTTGTTGATTATGTCCAAGGGAATTTTGGGCTAGTTTATTTGGGAGATAACGAACCCTGTCAAATTGTTGGAAAAGGGAAAATCAAGATTAAGTTACACAATGGGAATCATTGGCTACTACAAGAGGTAAGACATGTTCCAAGGCTGAGTAGAAATTTAATTTCAGCAGGGCAACTCGCTGATGAGGGTTGCATAGTTACTTTTAATGATAAAAATTGGAAGGTTTCAAAAGGTTCCTTAGTAGTAGAAAAAGGTGTGAAATTAGGCACCTTATATCTTTGTACAAGTCATATTGTTCCCTCTACTTTAATTGTTTCAGAGAAAAATGAATGTTCAGGAACAGTTGTTGTAGTTGAGCAGGTAGAACAAGAGAGAGTAGCTGGAGATTTTGAAATAGCACTGTGGCATAAAAGACTTGGGCACATGTGTGAAAAAGGTATGAAATTACTTCATTCAAAGAAAGCTCTACCAAGTCTGAAATGTGTTAATATGGATTTCTGTGAAAGTTGTGTGTATGGAAAGCAAAAGAGATTCAGTTTTGTAAAGAGTGGGAAGGAAAAGAACGATGAAAAATTAGAGCTTGTGCATAAAGATGTATGAGGTCCAGCTTAGGTAACTTCCCTTGGTGGCTCTCAGTATTATGTTACATTCATTGATGATGCAACTAGGAAAGTATGGATATATTTCATTAGACAAAAATCTGATGTATTTGAAACTTTTAAGAAATGGAAAAGCTTGGTTGAAAATGAGACTAGAAAAAGATTAAAATGTCTCAAATCTGATAATGGCGGTGACTATTGTAGCAAATAATTTGAAGATTATTGTGCCTCTATTGGTATTCATAGATAGAAAACTATACCAAGGACTCCACAAGAAAATGGAGTGGCTGAATGCATGAACAAGACAATAATGGAGCCTGGAAGGAGTATGAGGTTGCATCCTAGGCTGCCCAAAAATATGTGGGCAGAGGTTGTGAGCACTGCTATTTATTTAATCAACAGAGGCCCCTCTACTCCTTTGGACTGTGGTATTCTAGAGGAAGCGTGGAGTGGTAAGAAGGTGAGTTATTCTTTTCTCAAAACCTTTGGTTGTGAAGCTTTTGCACTTATAGATTCTGAAAATAGAACCAAACTGGAAGCTAAGTCAAAGAAATGTGTATTTGTTGGATATGGCATTGATGAATTTGGTTATAGGCTTTGGGATTTTGACAATCATAAAATTGTAAGAAGCAGGGATGTCATATTCAATTAGAAAGTATTGTACAAAGATCTGTTGTAGCAGCATGAGAAGAAAGAAAATGATTATGTAGTGTTGGATGATATTCCAAATGATAATGTTCCAGTAGTTCCTTATGCTCTGCAATAATAGCAACAACAAATACCACACACCCTAGTGAATGTTAGACGGTCAACAAGGCAAAGTAGACCTCCAGATAGATTTTCACCTTCTTTGTATTTTATCTTGTTAACTATTGTTGGTGAACCTGAATGTTATAATGAAGCTATGCAGGTGGATACAAAACTTCAGTGGGAGTCTACAATGATAGATGAAATGGACTCTTTGCTAAAAAATCAAACATGGGATTTATGCCAGTTACCTGCAAGAAAATGGGCTTTACAGAATAAATGGGTTTACAGGTTGAAAGAAGAAGATGGAGGTAAGAAAAGATTTAAAGCCAAATTAGTCATAAAAGGATTTGCACAGAAACGTGGTATTGATTTTGATGAGATTTTTTCTCCAGTTGTTAAAATGACTTTTATTCGTACTATTTTAAGTATTGTGGCTACTAAAGATTTGCATTTAGAGCAGCTTGATGTTAAAATAGCCTTTCTTCATGGTGATTTGAATGAAGAAATATATATGGTACAGCCATAGGGATATGAGGTCAAGGGTAAGGAGAGTTTAGTGTGTAAATTGCAAAAAAGTTTATATGGCCTGAAGCAAACACCTTGGCAATGGTATATTAAATTTGATACTTTTATGCATGAGAATGGATATACTCAATGCAATTCTAACCATTATTTTTATTTCAAGAGGTTAAATAATGGCAGCTACATGATTCTATGTTTATATGTTGATGATATGCTTGTAGCTAGATCTAACATGGATCATATTAAGGGGTTGAAACAAAAATTAGCAAAATCTTTTGCTATGAAGGATTTGGGGGCAGAAAAACAAATCCTTGGCATGAAAATTTGTAGAGATAGGAAGAACAGAAAACTAACTCTATCTCAGGCTGATTATCATGAGAAGGTGTTGCAGAGATTCTACATGAAGGATGTCAAAGCTATCACTACACCTTTGCCCGGTCATTTGAAATTGACTAAAGAAGTGTGTCCAAAGACACCAGAAGAAGAGGCAAGAATGTCCAAGATACCTTATGCTTCACCTATAGGGAGCTTAATGTATGCTATGGTATGTACTAGGCCAGATATTGCACATGCAGTGGGAGTCATTAATCAGTATATGAGTCACCCTAGGATTGAGCATTGGAATATAGTCAAATGGATTCTCAGATATTTGAGAGGTAAATCCAATAAGTGTTTACACTTTGGGGGCTCTTCTACTATTGTTCATGGTTATGTTGACTTAGATTTGGTAGGAGATATTGATACCAGATGGAGTACAATAGGTTATGTATTTACTGTTGGTGGGACAGCAGTGAGTTGGATTTCTCAGTTACAAAAGGTGAATGTTTTATCCACTACAGAGGCAGAGTATGTTGCTGCTATAGAGGCAGCCAAGGAGATGATATGGCTTCAATTCTTCATGGAAGAATTGGGACATCCACAGGTAGATAATTATTTGTATTCAGATAGTCAGAGTGCCATTCATCTTGCAAATAATTATATTTTGCACTCAAAAGCAAAGCACATACAGTTGCGATATCATTTCATTCAGTCAGTATTGGATGATGGATAGTTAAGGTTGGAGAAGATACATACAGATGATAATATAGTAGATATGTTTACAAAGGCAGTGACAAGGGAGAAGCTGAATTCCTGTTCAGCTTCAGTTGGTCTTCTAGACTGAACAAAATAGAACAACAGCTAAGTCCATGATGGTTTCATTATTCTAGTGGGAGCTACAGGTTTTGGTCGATCAATCTCCAAGTGAGAGGATATTGTTGTGGATTTTGATCAGTCTCCAAGTGGGAGATTGTTATGTATGTGGAGCCTAATCAGACTTTTCCACGGGGTCAGGGGTAGAGCCCCTTGTGGGGTCCTGGGGTAGTGCCCTAGGTGGGGTCAAGGGGCAGAACCCCTGATGGGTTCAAGGGGTAGCACCCCTTGTGTGGACCCCCAGGGCAGGGTTGAGGGGTAGTGCTCCTCGACGCCAGGAATGACTTAATAATATTGTAAAGTGTCAGCCATCTATTTTCTATTAGTCGGAGTATTTTTTCCCTAATTTTGTTATGTCAAAAATACTTGTAAAAGGGCTTAGGGTTTAAGATTCATTGGATGAGGGATTATTGTAGCTTCCTACAGTGGTATTGAGTTGTAGGTTTCAGATTGTAATCCCTAGATAATAATAAAGATATTGGACTAGCTGTTGGTGGATGTAGCCTAGGGATTGGGTGAACCAAGTTAAATTCTGTGTTATTGTGTTTCTCTCTTGTTTGTTAATATTTGCATTTTTTTCTTATTATCCTAATAGTGATTTGCATGAAGAAATATACTTGTCTCAACCTCCTGGTTTTATTCAACAAGATAATGAACATTTAGTATGCAAACTAAATAAATCTATCTATAGTTTAAAACAATCTCCTAGAGGGTGGTATTCCAAAATTAATGCTTTCTTTATTTCTCAAGGTTTTGAAAGAACTAAAAATGATCCTAACTTGTATATCAAGCATAGTGAAGATGACATTATTATTATCATTTTGTATGTTGATGATTTGATTCTTACTTCTAGTTCTAACCATTTAATTTTTGATATTAAGTTCCAACTCAACCAAAAATTTCAAATGATAGATTTAGGTTTTTTACATTATTTCTTAGGAATGCAAATTTGGAAAACCCCTAAGGGTATTTTTATCTCTAAAAGTAAATATGCTAAAGATCTTCTAGATAGATTCCATATGAATGATGCTAATCCTGTTTCAATTCCATGTGATTTAGGAGCTAAGTTAATGATAGATATGCAATCTCCTTTCATAGATGCTACTCCTTATAGAGAACTTGTAGGTAGTTTAATTTATCTAACCCTCACTAGACCTGATTTATCTTTTAGTGTTGGTTTAGTTTCAAGATTCATGTCCAAACCTCAACAAACTCACTTCAAAATTGCTAAAAGAATATTACGTTACATTAAAGGTACTCTTACCTTAGGATTATTTTATGATGCCAATTCTGATTTTTCTTTAAAAGGCTTTACTAATTCAGATTTAGGTGGAGACCCCAATGATGGGAAATCTACTTTTCAGTATTGTTTTTCTCTTGGTTTAGGTTCTATATCTTGGAAAAGTAAAAAAGAACAATCTGTGTCTCTATGTTCTACCAAAGCTAAATATAAAAGTTGCACTCATTGTTAGAGTAATAAAGTGTTTACTAATTAATTCAATCATATTGATTTAATTATTCAGACACTTACTACCTCTTTCTACTTAAGCTAAACTTTAGTTATATAATAATTAATATCTTTATTAATTATTATTATGCAACCTAGGGTTTTATGTTTTTAGGGTTTCTGATCTCCTTTTATAAGGATTGATCTCATAACACTTTGTAACCTTTTTCTGACATTTCATTATTGATTGCAACTTTTGTTTTTGCACATCAAGGATTTCTCCTCTCTCGTGGATCAATGCATTCAGGCCTCTGTAGCTATTTTCTTCTCTCTCTTTCTATGACAGGTGTTTGTGTCTAGGTGTTCTTGGGATCTGTGGGTTGTTTTTCATCAACTCCATCATTGTATCAAAGCTTTAGATCTGCTTGCCCCTATCCTCCTTTTGAGAGATTCAGCCGTGTTCATCAAATCTATGTTTTCAAAGAGGCTTTCCTGTCAGATCTAGGGGGGACCTATTTTTTTGGTCATCTTGGCTTCAAACGGATCTCACGATTGCATTCAGAGCATCCAAGAACCCCAAGATCCATATAAAGTTTGTCTAATTTGGACACAATTGAAATCTGTGAGAAAAAAATTTTGCAGTCGACCCCAGCATGGATCCTAAGGTGATCACTAATTTTTAGTACACTTTTGGCCCAAACAAACCTCACATTTGTGTCTAGAATGCCCAAGATAGTCAAAATTCATATAAAACTTGTCCATTTTTTACAAGTTGGCCTCTGACACAAAAATTTTGCGTACCAGGGCTGTATGGCCCTGGCACACAAACTGAGGTAGAGGGTACGATGATTTTTTTAGAATATATATATATATATATAATTTTGGGGGGTGCTACCCAGTGGCCACCATAATCAGCAGCCTCCCTCATTGTCACAGTTCACGGCCTCCATTAGCATCTCCAGCTTCTCCACCACTACCTACACTCCACTGGAGACTATGTCATTACCCAAGCCCGCCCCACTGCCATGCACCCCGCCCAGCCCTGCAGTCACGTGGGGGACCAGGTGCCAGCCCCAGCGCTGGATCCTTAGCCCCTTGGTCACCCATGTGACCAAGGTGTTTTGTTTTAGCCCCTAGGGCTTTACACCTATGATGGCCATTTGGCCATCATTTTTAAGCAGGTCATTTGCTGACGTCAGCCTACATTAGCATTTTTTGAACCATTTTTTAGTTTTCTAAGGGTACCTGGGCTTTTTTGCGAATATCTCAGGCATCTAAGATCGTAATTGGATGTGCAATATATCATCAAAAAGCTAGTTCTAAGCCCAATCCAAATTTTTTGGTATGGTTTTCTGATTTTTCCATTTTGATGCTCTTTTTTGCTATCAAAGTCATATGTTCTCTGTGATCATGGTGTTTCACACCTCCTGCCTTTCAGGATCCATTTCTCTTGCATCTAGGTTCTATTTTCAGCAAATGAGATATTGTCAGAAAGCTCTTTTTGAGATTTTATCATATCTGATGGTTTTATGGTTGGTTGTGTCCTTTTGCTAATGTCACCCATCCTCAGATCCTTGAAGACACCTTCTTTGGGCTCTCCAATGTAGCTGTTGGTTTTTTGCTCATATTTTGAGCATACGGTGTCAAAATTTGGCAAACAAGATATCATCAGAAAGCTGATTCTGAGAAATCTCTAGGTCTAGAGGTTATATTTTCTAGTTTTATTTTTCTAATGGTTTTTTTCTTTGTCAAAGCCAGATCTTCAGTTCTACACTCCAAGAGCTCTATCCTGCACATCCAGACTCCATTTTTGGAAAATGATATATCATTGGAAAGATTTTTTTAGAGAGCTTTTCATTACTATGAGTCAATTTTCTAGATTCTACTCTAAATTCATTTTATTTAGATTCTTTCTTTTTTGTAGTTTGGTGGATATCTTGGTTGTTTCAGGTCCTAGGATCTCTTCCCTTTGAGGGATGGCTCATCTTAGGTTTTTCTTTTGTTTCAACAGCCTTTGATCTTCTTTGAGTAGTGTATACTTCACTTTTGTAGCATTCTTTTATGCACATGCACTGAGATAAAGTGCCATTCTATTGCTTTGATGGGATCTTGCACATGTTCATGCTATTTGTACTCGCACTCCATTATAAAGTGCTGGGGGGGTTTAATGTTTTCCTTTTTTTGCCATCTTCTTTTATCATGTGAACACTCCTCCATCGATTTTAGCCTCAGCTATCTTTATTTGTGTTTGTACTCTCTTCGTACATTCAATGTTTCAGATTCATCTTCATCATGCAATTCATATTGGATGATCTTTTTAGTGTACCTGTCATTACTCCCTTATCAATAGTATGAGAGGGTTTCTACTATTGGTTCTACTGCTTCCTTGGTTCGATAGTGTGAGCCATGTATTTAGTATTTGATCCTATGTACTAGGTGGTTGTAGTGGTTGGGTACCTATGCATTCCGGTGAGATGGATCATTTACCATATGGACACTCTTTTCTTTCCTATTTTTGGATGCACTCTTCCAACATTGATTGATCAGCTCTTTAGGCTTTTGGTGTTTATGCCATCTATATCTTTGAGTTCAGGTGTTTGCCTTTGTTTGCCTCCTGATTTGAGTAGTGTCATTTGAGGGCACTCATGCAAATTACAGTCTTCTCTACCTGGTCATATTTCTATGGAGGATCTTCAGATCATCAGTTTCTTCTTGACAGAGTTTGCAGTTTCATGCTTCAGTGATGTTGTACATGTTCATCTTTGTTCCTATTTTTTGGAACATTCCTAGTTTTGGAGGCTTCTTCAGTCCTTCAGACTAGTCTTTGTCTCTTTTTGGAGTAGAGTTTTTCCCATGTGGTTTTCTCTATTTCTCTGCTTTGTAGAGACTCTCTTTTGTACTTGGGTACCTGATCAAGACTTTATTGTCAAAACCCATTTGCTTTCAGTAGTTCTTTCTAGGTTTTTAGCTTCTCCCAAAGTTTATCTTAAGGGGGGGTGTTAGAGTAATAAAGTGTTTACTGATTAATTGAATCATATTGATTTAATTATTCAGTCACTTACTACCTCTTTCTACTTAAGCTAAACTTTAGGCATATAATAATTAATATCTTTATTAATTATTATTATGCAACCTAGGGTTTTACCTTTTTAGGGTTTTTGATCTCCTTTTATAAGGATTGATCTCATAGCACTTTGTAACCTTTTTCTGACATTTCATTATTGATTGCAACTTTTTTTTTTGCACATCAAGGATTTCTCCTCTCTTGTGGATCAATGCGTTCAAGCCTCCATAGTTGTTTGCTTCTCTCTCTTTCTATGATAGGTGTTTCCATATAGGTGTTCTTCGGAGCTGTGGATTGTTTTTCATTAACTCCATCACTCATACCTCTAAAGAAGCTCTATGGCTTAGAAGAATACTTGACGATTTGGGTCTACCTCAACAAGAACCTACACCATTGTATTGTGACAATCAAAATGCAATAGCCTTGGAAAAGAATCCAGTTTACCATGCAAAGTCAAAGCACATTTCTCTCCACCACCACTTCATTAGAGAGCACATTGCAGAAAAGAAAGTTTCCCTCATCCATTGCAAAGGTGAAGATCAAGTTGCAGATATTTTGACAAAACCTCTTTCTAGAGAGAAATTTGAATTTCATTGTAACAATTTGGGTTTGATACCCCTTGATGTAATTACCCTAAGTAAAGATTAAATGGGGATGTTATAATTTAATCTTTCCTTGGTAAAATATGTATTTAAGGGATAAACCAAGGTATCCTATTGTATTTTCCCTCTATTCCAAGTGGGAAGACATGTCATATTTGTAATTCCTTTATTAAGGAAAATAGATATTCCTCCTTATGAGGAATCCTACACTTGTCTCACACACTAGTGATATGTGGCATACATAGAAATGGGAGTTACAATGTAATTCATTTCTCACATCTCTATTAAAAGAGATGGCTCTCCTTCTCTCTTCACATGTTATTATTCTTCTTCTTGAACACTATTGTATGAGCTAAGCTCTCTCTCTCTCTCTCTCTCTCTCTCTCATTCTTAGGCATTTTTTCCACATTTATTATATGGTTTTATGGTTGATTGTGTCCTTTTTCTAACGTCGCCCATCCTCAGATCCTTGCAAACACCTTCTTTGGGCCCTCCAGTGTAGCTGTTGGTTTTTTGCTCATATTTTGAGCATACGGTGTCAAAATTTGGCAAACAAGATATCGTCGGAAAGCTGATTCTAATATCTTTCCAAGACTAGAGGTTATATTTTCTAGTTTTATTTTTCTAATGGTGTTTTTCTTTATCAAAGCTAGATCTTCAGTTCCACACTTCGAGAGCTCTATCTTGCACATCCAGACTCCATTTTTGGAAAATGATATATCATTGGAAAGATTTTTTAGAGAGATTTTCATTACTATGAGTCATTTTTCTAGATTCTACTCTAGATTCATTTTATTTAGATTCTTTCTTTTTTGTAGTTTGGTGGATATCTTGGTTGTTTCAGGTCCTGGGATCTCTTCCCTTTGAGGGATGGCTCATCTTAGGTTGTTCTTTTGTTTCAACAACCTTTGATCTTCTTTGAGTAGTGTATACTTCACTTTTGTAGCATTCTTTTATGCACATGCACTGAGATAAAGTGTCATTCTATTGCTTTGATGGGATCTTGCACATGTTCATGCTATTTGTACTCGCACTCCATTATAAAGTGTTGGGGGGGTTTGATGTTTTCCTTTGTTTGCCATCTTGTTTTGTCATGTGAGCATTCCTCCATCGATATTAGCCTCAGCTATCTTTATTTGTGTTTGTACTCTCTCCGCACATTCAATGTTTCAAATTCATCTTCATCATGTAGTTCATATTGGATGATCTTTTTAGTGTACCTATCATTACTCCCTTATCAACAGTATGGGGGGGTTTCTACTATTGTTTCTAGTGCTTCCTTGGTTCGATAGTGTGAGCCATGTATTTAGTATTTGATCCTATGTAATAGGTGGTTGTAGTGGCTGGGTACCTATGCATTCTGGTGAGATGGATCATTTACCATATGGACACTCTTTTCTTTCCTATTTTTGGATGCACTCTTCCAGCTTTGATTGATCAGCTCTTCAGGCTTTTGGTTTTTATGCCATCTATATCTTTGAGTTCAGGTGTTTGCATTTGTTTGCCTCCTGATTTGAGTAGTGTCATTTGAGGGCACTCATGAAAATTATAGTCTTCTCTACCTGGTCATATTTCTATGGAGGATCTTCAAATCATTAGTTTCTTCTTGATAGAGTTTGCAGTTTCATGCTTTAGTGATGTTGTACATGTTCATCTTTGTTCCTATTTTTTGGAACATTCCTAGTTTTGGAGGCTTCTTCAGTCCTTCAGACTAGTCTTTGTCTCTTTTTGGAGTAGAGTTTTTCCCATGTGGTTTTCTCTATTTCTCTGCTTTGTAGAGACTCTCTTTTGTACTTGGGTACCTGATCAAGACTTTATTGCTGAAACCCATTTTCTTTCAGTAGTTCTTTCTAGGTTTTTAGCTTCTCCCAAAGTTTATCTTAAGGGGGGGTGTTAGAGTAATAAAGTGTTTACTGATTAATTGAATCATATTGATTTAATTATTCAGTCACTTACTACCTCTTTCTACTTAAGCTAAACTTTAGGCATATAATAATTAATATCTTTATTAATTATTATTATGCAACCTAGGGTTTTACCTTTTTAGGGTTTTTGATCTCCTTTTATAAGGATTGATCTCATAACACTTTGTAACCTTTTTCTGACATTTCATTATTGATTGCAACTTTTTTTTTTGCACATCAAGGATTTCTCCTCTCTTGTGGATCAATGCGTTCAAGCCTCCATAGTTGTTTTCTTCTCTCTCTTTCTATGATAGGTGTTTCCATATAGGTGTTCTTCGGAGCTATGGATTGTTTTTCATCAACTCCATCACTCATACCTCTAAAGAAGCTCTATGGCTTAGAAGAATACTTGATGATTTGGGTCTACCTCAACAAGAACCTACACCATTGTATTGTGACAATCAAAGTGCAATAGCCTTGGAAAAGAATCCAGTTTACCATGCAAAGTCAAAGCACATTTCTCTCCACCACCACTTCATTAGAGAGCACATTGTAGAAAAGAAATTTTCCCTCATCCATTGCAAAGGTGAAGATCAAGTTGCAGATATTTTGACAAAACCTCTTTCTAGAAAGAAATTTGAATTTCATTGTAACAATTTGGGTTTGATACCCCTTGATGTAATTACCCTAAGTAAAGATTAAAGGGGGGTGTTATAATTTAATCTTTCCTTGGTAAAATATGTATTTAAGGGATAAACCAAGGTATCCTATTGTATTTTCCCTCTATTCCAAGTGGGAAGACATGTCATATTTGTAATTCTTTTATTAAGGAAAATAGATATTCCTCCTTATGAGGAATCCTACACTTGTCTCACACACTAGTGATATGTGGCATACATAGAAATGGGAGTTACAATGTAAGTCATTTCTCACATCTCTATTAAAAGAGATGGCTCTCCTTCTCTCTTCACATGTTATTATTCTTCTTCTTGAACACTATTGTATGAGCTAAGCTCTCACTCTCTCTCTCTCTCTCATTCTTAGGCATTTTTTCCTCATTCATTATATCATGGGGGTTTTTTTATTCTTTCCCCCCTTCAAAATATTGTCTCCTTTGTTGCTTTTCTCTTTGGTGAATGCTCCTAGTTTTGTGTTATTCATGTTAAATCTTCTTACTCATTTCTCATCGCATTAAATAATTTCCTATCTCTCTATATTTTGTTATTATTTTAATAGTTATAAATGTTGTACTTGCCATATCTCAATCAAACATGGATTTTTCCTTTATAAAATTGAGAATTTTGGCTCACTCCTACAGAGAATGCACATTTCTTTCATGGAGATATCATAATTACAACACTTTTAGTTTTAATTTACAGTTGTGTGATAGTGAAAAGAAGCTAAGCTAGTCAAAAGTATCATATCACCTGAAAACAAGGCCTATAATATGAGGTATGAGATATAAATCTCATTGTCTCACATCATACACATTAACTGCAAACAATCCTAATAACTTTTACCATATTAGTTTCTTTTTAGTTTGGTTTTTAGTTTGGCTTTCCTTTAATATGACAAAATCCAATTTAAAAAGGATATATCATTCATAATAAATGCATGCCTAACATGAATCCATTACTACAAACCATATAGTGGTCCTCAACTTGATTATGTCAACTTATAGTGTTTCAATTTTCAATTTTTTTTAATTTTAGTTTTGAGTGGTGTGTTTGACATTTAGTTTGAAGGAGGGTTTCTATTTTCTAAAGTTTGATGAAGGTAGAATGACTCCCTGCCCAATGGATTTGCATAAGGTAGCTAGTCAAATTGTTTAGCAGGAAAATACTCCTGAGATGTCACCAAAAATGTTACCTATTTTTCACTTCTAGCTCAAATAGGTAGAGTTGGGATAACATATGCAATTAAGGTGAAAGACACATCTTTTCATTTCAAATTAAGTATTCTTACTAAAATTAAATGTTGGTAAAGAAAGGTACATGATGATATGAAAATATAAAGACAAATTAAATCATACAAATATTTTCATTAGAAACATTTCTTTATTCATAAAATTAAGATACACCTCCCACACAAGCCAAGGGAGTGACTAAAAAGATGCATCATAAAAGTAAATATGCATAGAAGTTAAGGTACAAGTTAGGGAAAAATATTTTCCATTGCCTATTGAGTGATGGGCCTTGGTTGAATCTGGAGCATCTTCATCTAAAATTAGCTCACCTTGTGTCTTCAAAGCACCTATAGGGTGATTAGGAAATTGTTTTAAAGCTCAAGATATTAGTCCTAAACCTACTCATTAACAACTATACATAAATACTTGCATAATGAATATGACCTAAGATATCAAATACAATAAAAAAAAGTGAACCAATGCATTAGGGCCATCATAAAAATGGTGCTCAACCAATTGAAAGTTCATATTCAAGTGTTAAAAGGAGAGTGAAAAAGTATGATAAAAATGTATCTTTCATGCTATAATGGAATTACATAGTCCTAGGAGGTATCCCTTCAAATGTCCTATGATAGGAAGTGGAATAGAATAGAGAAGAAACAAAGGGAAAATAAAGTCATGTGTGTACTCAAGAATATAAAACATCATGATAATAGGTGGGAGTTTTGTTACTTCATTGATGTTATTATGTTAGTAACATTAAGGGTAAAAATATCAAGACCATCAGCATTCAAGTCCTCAAGGAAAGATCAAAGGAAATAAATAGCAGATCAATAATGTTATATACAATGAGTATCAATGATCATAGAAATAAGAACTGCTAAAGAAGTTGCCACAACCTATTAATGTATGTAAAATTTTGTAGTGTTTTTGCATTCAAAGCCATTGATTTTTCTTGACATACGCAAAACTCAAGCATGAAGACACAGATAATATAAACCATCTGCCACAATAAAGATATAAGCTTGAACCAATAGGAGGGTTTTAAATCCAAAAAAAATACAAATATTTATGGAAAAATAAAGTTCAATGCCCACTACCTAACAAAAACCCTCATTCAAATGGTGGTGTATGAGAAAAATTACAGAGGAATGAGGCATTTCCAAATGTTTCTTTCAAAAAGAGAGAGTTTGGTGTCTCTATAGGTGGCATACCTATATATTTGCAAGAGGATCTTCACAAATGACCTTCAAAATTATCTAGAATAATAGTTCTTCTTGTTGGAAAGTTGACTATACTAGTATATATGACTTAATATAGTGTTGTCATTATGGTGACAAAGTCATTTAGTGTTTTGGAGTCAATGCACTTGATGAGAAGATTAGAAATTGGCTAAGTATAGAAGACTAGATAGTTAGCAAAGCACCAGTAGTTTAGAGCATCAATGCACATGCATACAATAGAATTATGGTATGCACCCTAGAAATTAAGTTGGTAAAACCATATTCATGCTAAGTCTACGAAAGCATGATTAGAAGATTTAGTATAAGGAAGATACAAAGAGTTTAAGTTGCACAGATAGTGAATGCTAGAGAAGAACAGTGCAAGCAGCCGACTATTGGTATTTTGGTTAGTGGTTATATTATTGTTATGTAAGGGCTATGCACCTATTGTAATTAGGTTGTAGACATATAATTATGTTTTTTTTTAAACATGCTTGAGCCAATTCAATTGGAAGCATTGTATGTAATCGGTTAAAGGGCCAACCTAGTTAATTGTTTTGTATGCACATATAAATATTAGATGTGTCATTGTAATGAAGCATGGAAGTGAATATAGAGTTAAAATAAGTAGAGAATAAGTGTGCAAAGAGTTGATAAAATATATTAGAGCTTTGCAAGAGGTCAAAGCATTAGTGTATCAAAGGAACTAATCAGACAAGAAGTGTCATAGTGCCAGTTTATCCAACAGATATAGTGTGTATCTAAGATTAGAAGGTTGTAGCCTTCACCACTTGAGAAGTGATCTCTAGGATAGTGTGTCCCCACCACTGATAGGGTTATTTTAAAAGACTCCTAATAGGTTCTAACCCTTGACTAGGTTAGTGTACTAAATATATTGTAAAGCAACTCCTAACAGGGTTAAGGATCTTCTAACAAGGATCATAAAACACTAGTACAGATTACTAGTGGGTTTCAATTCCCACTGGGGTTTTTACCTATTTGGGTTTCCCCATAACCATATTGGTGTTATGTGTTGAGTTCATGTTTCTTATTTATTTTGATGTTCATTTTAGTACTTAAGCATTCAAGTTAAGTATAAGAAGTAAAGAAAAAATGTTGAATTAAGTGAACACTAATTCACACCCCCCCCCCCCCTCTTAGTGTTCCCATTCCTAACAATTGGTACCAGAGCTTTGGTCCTTAGAAAATAATTTTAACCACTTGAGGAGATTAAGGAAAAAGTAGAAATGAAACATCTAAAAAGAAATCTTGAAGCTGCTCTTGAAGACCTGGACAAATCTGAAAAAGAAATTGAAGAACTAAAAGAAAAGTCACTGATGCTCAAGTAGTCATCAAAAGGCTAAGAAAATATTTGAAATAATGCTCTACCAGTGATTTAGGGATAATGATCAAGAAGTTGAATGAAGAAAATTCATCCCTAAAAGAATATTTTGAAGAATTGGATGATAAGCTAACGAACAATCAAGAAGTCTATGATGAACAGGTCAAAGAGAACCTTCAACTCAATGAAGAATTGAGGCAGGCAAACATGGAAATCTTGGAGATAAGAAACAATAAAGAAAGCTTGAAATCTGAATTAAAAGAGGCAAAGAATCACATTGATAAATTACACACAAGCAAGGATCTAATTGAATCTCAGTTGTATGCTCGAAAGCTTAAAGGAGATACCAATGGCATTGGGTTCAATGAAGCACAAAATCAGATTGACAACATGCGAGTAAGAATGAAAGCACCAGAAGACACCATACATGCTAAGGAGACTATAAGTTAGACTAAAGATCATGTTAAACCATCCAAGAATGAGTTCAAGCCAGTAGATCAAACTTGTTATGCATGTAACAAGCATGGACATATAACAGGGAACTGTACAGAGGTAAGACCTTTCAATGGCTACTATTATTCATGAAATAAAATTGGTCATAGAGCTATGAATTGTAAGACAAGTTAGAAGAACAAGACTTAGCATAATTAGAGAAATCAGAATTAGCCAAATGTAAGAAGTTCTCAAAATGTTACATGTCAGATATGTAACTATAATGGTCACTTAGTTAGACAGTGTAAAATGGTAACCCATGTCAATGCATCAAGGAATATAAGACCTCCAGTTATTTGTCACTCATGTAAAAAGGTTGGACACATCTCAAAGTTCTATAGATCAAGGACGCAAAGTCAGGAAAGCCCTAAAAAGCCATAAGAATCAATATTGGATACCGAAGGAGAAGTCAAGTTTTTGAAAGCTTTAGAAGATGCGAGCATGATTTGGTCAGAGGTGAAGAAGGATAAGGTTGATGAGCATGTATTGGATGCATCCACAGTGGACATACCCTCTACATCTGGATGAATGGCCCTCGGGGTCATAGGGGGAGCTAATTTAGCTCTATACCCCTACATGGTCGGTATACTCATCCTTAGAGTATGTGCCTTTGGATTTAACCTTTTGGAGAGTATGTGATGACATGTGCAAGAACACACTAGCTGATTGATAGAAAAATGAAAGTTGAAGATTTTCAATGAAAGTCTGGTTTACGTGGCAAGCATTAATGGCAGAATTTTTACTTTAAAGTACATAGAAGCTTTTACATCTCTCATTGCATTCAAATTTAGAGTGATTGGAGAGTAGAGGATCCCTAGCATTTGATTGTGAAGGATTTTAGACTGATTCACCAGTGATTAGTAGTGCATTTGATTGGTTGTGAAAGCCCTAATGCATCACGCCAATTCATAAGTTTTTGAGATCATTTGGAAAGTGATATACAAGTAAGTAATGGCTACTCCCATTGTATTTTATGTGGTGGAGAAGAAGATATATGTGTTTAAGAGGCATCCATTTAAATCCACACTAGACAACCTAGAAGGTGCATTCTCCCACACTCCCATGGGTGTTATGCATGTGGAAGATATCAGGGCATACATATATTGCAAGAAGGAACTAGTAGGTTTGGATAGAATAAGAGCACACATGGAAACAATGATGAAACTTGATAAAAAAATTTATGGATGAGTATGTGCAGTTGGAAAATCATCCTACAATGGAATATGCTATGGCATATGAGTTCTATGAGTCAAAATGGATCAAGATCCTACTCAACAGGATCCATGATGACCTATTTTGGATAGGTGAAGTACTAGTTAGGATAACGGGAGATCTAATTCATGAGATGATAGGTCTGTCTAAGAAAGGCATCGTTCTTCTAATAGGCAAGGATGTGAGAAAACTAGTTGAGAAAACTTGCAAATCAAGAAGTTATAGGCACAGAATGACAGTAGAGCCTATAGAAGATAAAGACATCAAATTGATGTCCATGATACTGGGATACAGGTTCTTGAACACTAGCAGAGTAAACAGTGTGTCAACAACCACCATTCTAGTAGCAATAAGGTTGGTAAGAGAGAATGGAGAGTTTAATCTATGTGAGATCTTATGCACACAACTAATAGACAACATAAAAGCCATCAAGCATGACAAGACCAAGATATTCAGGTTTGGGTCTTTAATAATCTATATGTACTTCCATATTATTGGAAAGGTGTCTGATTTGTATCTAGACAAATCTATTCCCACTATGCCACAAATATCCTTTAAGGCATCCACGGAAAGTACCCTTAAGGACTACATGGAATTGGAGTTGAAAACATTTAGAGTGAGAATGCAGATGAGGTATAGGATACCTAAAAAGATAGTTGAAAAATATAAGGATAGTATGTGTTTCATGGTAGAAACTAATACAACATGCATGGAGGCTATTGAACCAAGAACAAAGTGGATTCATCCACTGGGATATGAAATTGAAGAGCCTATTCTAGAGGCTTATGCTCAAGTTCTGTTGTCAGCACCTAAGGACCTCAATGAACCTAGATGGGGGACGTATGAAGAGAAAACAAAAGTATATGTTGTATTGAATAGCACAACAACAAAAAGAAAAGTTTCCAAGGTTACCTCAAAGATTTTGAAAATTCATGGAGTATCTCAAGAAGACATAGACAAAGCAAGGCAAGAGAAGATTTCTTTGGAAATAGAGAGCACAGCTAAAGAAAAGTCAAAATTTGATGATCCAAAGATGAAGAAGGTGAAAATTGAGAAATTAGATGATTAGAAGGGTAAATCTGATGTTACTCCTCTTGCGCCCATAGTAACAATTGATCTTACTGCTCCTCTAGAGTATAAGACAATAGCAAAGAGGAAGAAAGAGATCAGCACTAGTCATCCATCCTCACAAGCAATAAGAAGCAATAGAAACACTCAAGCACCTCTAAAAGTAAGTTTCAAACCTAGTCTCAGTGTGTTAAGTACAAGGATTGTTGATGAAGGTATAATTGATCAAGTAGGAAATTTCTATGAGAAATACAATGAGATTGACGAATTAGAAATTCATGGAATAATTGTCAAACATATGATGAAGTTTAAAAAGACAGTCCTAGAACTAAAAATAGTGATTCCAGACAATGTATGGAACATTTTGGAATTCTTGAAGAGACAAGCAAATGAGAAAGATCTGAGAATAAGAGAGAAAATTCTAGATGAAAGTCTCTCGGTATGTTCTCTTGAAGAGAAAGATCTATTTTTAGATTTGGTGAAACCACACCTCCAGACTAAGACAAGAACACTACACATCATGGATAAAAATTATGAGTTGGTATCTAAAGAGACAGAGAAATCCTTTGAGAAGGTATTCTTAAATAGACACATGTATCCATCTACTATGCATGCAACTCAAGTGTCTCCCAAGGAATCCAAGGAGTCAGAGACCACAAACGTATCAATGAAAGGTCCTCAGGATTTAGCACCTACAGTAGAAACACAAAAAGAGGCAGAAAAGTTTGCGCCCATGATAGAGTCACTAAATTGACAATGTACAAATAGCCATGGTAGCCACAAATAGAGACCTGGATAAGTTTGAGGAAGCTTTTTTGAGCACACAAGAAGCTGAAATCCTTTGCAATAACAATTCACCCAAGCCACAAGAAGAAATACACATTGAAGATATAACAGATGAAAAATAAGAAGAGAAGGAAACAAAAAAAGAAGAGCAATAAAAAAGAGAGAAAAGATGGAAGAGGGATATGAAACAAAAAATAAGCCATCTATTGAAATGCTAAGAAAAGTAAAGAAAGAAGTAATGGATAGCACTCCTATCACTCCCTCAGCATAATTTTTGTCAAGCTTGACACCTGACACCACTAGTTTGGACTCATGGGGAGAAGAAGACCTGATCAAGTTCAGTGCCTTAGCTATGGAGAAGGCCAAGGATAAATAGGTAATGAGGAATCCCCTCCTTGTAGAATTAGTAAATATCCTAAACAACTTGTTACCAATAGAAAAGAAAGTGTCCAAGGTACACTCTGTTGATGATGTAAGTGCAATTCTTTCATAGTTCAAGAGTAATTTCTCTAACTTGGAAAAATCAACATCATTGGTTGCAGAGGAGAAGTATCTAAAGAAAAGACTAAATGAATTGGTCAATAACTTCTCACTAGACCTTAGTTCACTCAAAGTTGGACAAGCAACTTTGAAATAGTTTGCAGCACAAGGAAGGAAAATTATTGTTGATTGTATGAATCAAGATAAGTTGACAGCCAATCACTACAAGAAGATTCAAGAAGTAGAGGCCATGATTGAAAAAGTCAGGAATTCGATAGAAGATACCTCTACTGATGTAAACATGTGTAACAATGTATATCAGGGACAGATTCACAAAATTGAGAAGGCAGAAAAGGAGATGTCAAAGATAAGGGCTAGGCAGACTCAGCTTAGAAATGCTCTTGTGCCCTCCCTAGATATATTGAATCAGAATATCAAGGAGATCGATGCCACCATGGTGACATATGATCAAGGTCCTAATTCAGATTTGGAGAAGATGGAGAAACTACAATATGTCATATACGCCCATCTCCAAACAATCAATGCATTGATTGCATTTTGGAAGCAAGAGATCCAAAATTTACAAATTGCATACCTAGATGTACTTTCAATGTAAGTACTTGTACAAATTCAGTTTTGTAACACCTTTGTCATTAATGTCAAAGGGGGAGTATTATGTATAGAATATGGAGCTATAGCTATGTAAAGAAAATGTATAGTAAGAAGATATAAGGGAGATATAAGATAGAGTATGATTAAGTATTTTTTGTATTAAGGGATAGTTATTAACTTTTCCATATTCCTTTGTTTCCATTAATGAAAAAGGGGGAGATTGTTGGAAAGTTGACTATACTAGTATATATGACTTAATATAGTGTTTTCATTATGGCAAAAAATTCATATAGTGTTTTGGAGTCAGCACACTTGATGAGAAGATCAGAAATTGGATAAGTATAGAAGACTGGATAGTTATCAGAGCACCAGTAGTTCAGAGCATCAGTGCATGTGCATATGATAGAATTATGGTATGCACCCTAGAAGTTAATTTGGTAAGACCATATTCATGCTAAGTCTAAGAATGCATGATCAGAAGATTCAGTATGAGGAAGATACAAAGAGTTTAAGTTGCACAGACAGTGAATGCCAGAGAAGAACAGTGCAAGCAGCTGACTGTTGGTATTTTGGTTAGTGGTTATATTATTGTTGTGTAAGGGCTATGTGCCTATTGTAATTAGGTTTTAGACATATAATTATGTTTTTTTGTAAACACGTTTGAGCCAATTCAATTGGAATATTTGTATGTAATCGGTTAAAGTGTTGACCTAGTTAATTGTTTTGTATGCCCATATAAATATTAGATGTGCCATTGTAATGAAGCATGGAAGTGAATATAGAGTTAAAATAAGAAGAGTAGAAGTGTGAGAAGATTTGATAAGATGTATTAGAGCTTTGCAAGAGGTAAAAGCATCAGCACATTAAAGGAACTGATCAGACAAGTAGTGTCATAGTGTCAGTTCATCTAGTAGATATAGTGTGTATCTGAGATCAAAAGGTTGTAGCCTTCACCACTTTAGTAGTGAGCTCTAGGATAGTGTTTCCCCACCCCTAAAAGGGTTATTATAAAAGACTCCTAATAGGGTCTGACCCTTGACCAGGTCACTGTACTAAATACATTGTAAAGCAACTCCTAACAGGGTTAAGGATCTTCTAACGAGGATCATAAAACACTAGTACAGATTATTAGTGGGTGTCAATTCCCACAAGGGTTTTTACCTATTTGGGTTTCCCCGTAACCACATTGGTTTTATGTGTTGATTTCATGTTTCTTATTTATGTTGATGTTCATTTCAGTACTTAAGCATTCAAGTTAAGTTTAAGAAGTAAAGAAAAAAGGTTGAATTAAGTGAACATTGATTCACCCCCCCCCCCCCCCCCCTCTCAGTGTTCCCATTCCTAACACTTCCATGTAAAGTCAATGACCTAGCAAAATAAGAGGGAAAATGTAAAAATGAAATGTACCAAAGTTTAGGGTTTTGACCCTAGGGAATTCAAAATAATGACAAGGCATTTTTTATTATATAAGTTAATTACCCTTGACTTGTAAAAGACTTCATGCCTTATAATTATATAGTAATCTTTTTTTATAGATAATAGGCCTAGGCCATTAATAATTTTATTAATTCAAATAAATTTTTACAATGTTACCCCATTCAAGTGTAGGCACTAGAGGAAAAGGGGGAAGAAAAAACCCTCGATATTGCCCAGGACCCTAGGTAGAAATTATGACTCATATAGTATAGCTTCCACCTAAATAATGGATAGTCTCATGAGAAGACAAGTTCTTCCCTTACAAGTTTTGGAACAAATAAGACCTGTTATAGATCAACCATGCAATTGGTTTAATGTTACAACCTCATCCATGGGATGATTATATAACACAAAACAACTAAGGGGTATCTATACAACTAAACATTGATAAATTCTATTAGGCAACGTGCCTCCACCACCAATTCCTTTCTGAAGCCTTATCATTTAAATAGTCACCAAATAATCATTCCAACATCATAATACAAAGCAAGTTAGTCCCTAGCAAGCATAAACCTTCTCACCACTCCCATGTTCCATAGTGTTAGAGTGATTTAAGAATAACTAAGAGGGGGGTTGAATCAATTATCCTCGGGTCTAGATGTACCAATTCCTCTTTTAAACACTTCAACAAACCTAGATCTATTAAACAATTTACTCAGTCTCTATAGAATATATCAATAACATAAAACTTACAGTCCACTATCCAAAAGTAATCAACTTGTAGAATATAAAACTTTCAATAACATAACACATCAAATAACATTCACACAAGTATGACACTAGGATTTAACATGGAAACCCAATATGGGAAAAACCACCAATAACATGCTACCAAATTTTCACTCTTCTAAAGTGAGCTATGAGAGAAGCCAACCCTGTTAAAGGTTACAATACACACTACTAGGTGTGACCCTATTAAAGGATTTAATCACCCTACTAAGAGTAGCCTAGCTAGAGGGATAAAAAACATTCCATTAGAATGTCACCTTGATTAAAGGGTTTTACACAATGACTCTTAGGTCAACCTTGATTAAAGGATTTTAACTGATATAATGGTTAGAAAGTAATAGTAGATTCTGATCTGAAATATACAACTCACTTTGTAAATACAAATCCAAATATGCTCATATGTCGATTTACTGACTGGCCTTCATTACCATCTCCATCTCTGATCTACTCAGAAATCCCTTCAAGCAATCACCACAACTTTGTTCAACTCTTCTTAGCCTTTTTCTTAGGTTTTCTAGCCAATAACATCAACCTCTTTCTACACCTATACATAACCCATAATTAGGTCATCCTTATACCTCCTTGATTAGGTAGATTAATCTTTTGTCACTTAATCTCTTTTGTAGATCTTAGGTTTAGGTCAAATTCATCGAATCTTTCCATCATTTTGTTCTCCTCCCTATCCTTCTAGATACTTCTCAAAAATTCTCCTTGAATCCATAAGAAAATGGTTTACCATGCATTAAATGCTCTAGGTAAATCATCTTTAATGTCAACACATTTTACATATCACAAGAATTCAACTATGTCGGTTGGGATTCTCAATTCCTTCACAAACTATAAATTACTGGCACTCAGTCAATATTGTGTTCATCTACTCGGTTATTACTGAATAACTCAGTCATCGCTAAAACTATTCTACTCAGAAAAAAATGTCTTCGCTGGCTTAATTCTCTAATACTCGATAATTATTGATGCTTGGTCAACACTAAAATTTACTCAGCTTATACTAGCACTCGGTCAACACTAGCATCACTCGGCTTAAATTGAATTTTTTCTCTTTTTCTTGATTAAGCCTATGCTTCAAATCAACTAACTTCTTCACTTAGTGTTAAATATAAACAACACATTACCTTGCCAATTTGTCAACTAATCAAGTACCCATTGTAGTATCTCATAACTCAACCTTTCACTAGGTCCTCTTGTTATCTCCTTTTTCTAAATCCTCTTCATCAATCAAAATATATGGTACTCTACTAGATAAACTATCTTACCAATCAAAGTTTGACATCAATGACAATATAACAATTATTTCAATTGTAGTTTCTAACAATCTCCCTCTTTGGCATTGATGAAACCACTACATGTTCTACCATAAACTCTATATGCATAGTCACCATACAATCCAAAAAGTTTTTCTCAACAATTTACCAAAACTCTCCCTCATCTTATTCAATCTCTCCCTCTTTTCTTAGGGTAACTTCTTCTGTATCTTTCTCTCATGTTTACTAAATCTCTCCCTCTTTGAAAAAAATGCCAAACACATTCATCTTCACCATGTAGATATCTTCATGTTAGTTCTTTGAAATTTATTACTCCCTTTGTCATCTTACTTATGACTGATCAACATCTTGTACTTGACTCTTCACAACTTTAGGAAACTCCTAAAATGTGACCTTTGCATCAATTTGTCAAATATTATGATTTAATATATTTGATGCAATGCTCCTATATGATTCTAGGTAGCCTCAATTAGGGGAACCACCCCTAATTCACCTCTTAGATATTCATGAGAATCCTTAGGTAATGCCATAGTGAATATATATGCTAACTGTTCCTTTGTATTCACATACTCCAATCTCACTTCTTTGTCTTGAACTAGCTCTCTCAAGTAATGATACTTGATAGAAATATGTTTGGTCTTAGTGTGCATTACAAGATTCTTTGATATATTGATAGCACTTGTGTTATCACATAAATAACAACTGGCTCAATAATTTCTTCCTTCATACCTTTTAACAATTGCTTGATCCACACTAAATTTGAGCAATTTATTGTTGTTGCTACATATTTAGCTTCTATTGTAGATTGAGAAATGTAATTTTGTTTCTTTTTTGTCCAAGAGACTAATCTCTTTCCTAGAAAGAATGTTTGATGAAGGGTGCTCCCCTTTATACTACAAACATATAACAGAAACAGAGAAACAACAACAATATGCAAGAATAGAAAATTGGCTTCTTATTATCTCCACAAATGTGGAATTACAAACTTTTAGAATTACAATATGCAAAGCCACATGGGCATTCCCTTACAATATTCTATAGGACAAGCCTCGAATCATTACCCAAATCTACCCAGAACTGCCCTAAACAACACTACGGGCCTTCTTTATATAGGCAATTTCCACCGCCTGAGAAGGTTCCAGAAATTTAGCCCTTAGGGCCGACCAAACTTAGAATTATTTTATTTTACAATTTATTACATCAAAGTCAGCTCAAAATGACTTTTGAAACCCAAATAGAAATTTTGAAGGAAATTATTTTTTGCCATTTTAGGTGACCCAACTTCTGAAGACCATAAGTCATTGCCAGTTGACCCGATTGACTGTTATAACCCCATTCTGGAAATGCCACGAAGCGCTCTATAGGCTTGACCTACACAAGCGCCTATCACCCAAATTTTTGACCTCATCTGGGGCCTCTAAAGCCTTCAAAACTGAGTTCAAAGTTTTTTTACCCTGCTGCCGATACCGAAAATCTTCAATATCTTCAAAACTAGACCTAATCTAGCCATGAAACTTTACCAACAGGCTGATATGACTGAGATGAACCTCCACATGTGAAATCAAAACATTTTGAGATCGTATGACCAACTTACTAAAAATAGAAAGTTTCCATAAATAGCATCCCTACACAAGATAGCCCTTATTGAATTCAAAAACAAAAATATTTTTGGGTGATGCAAGATTGCTCTTACACCCAAGATGCTCTTGCATCAGTGTGCCACCACTTGTACTCTTTATGTCATCCACATTTCTTTCCCAATCTGTATCAATGTAAACTTTCAGTTCAAACTTGTGATTCTTCTTCTAATACAGTCCATAGTCCCATGTTTCTTTTAGATATCTCAATATCCTTTTCACTACCATCATGTGACTCTCCTTAGGATTTGCAAAAAATCTTGCAACAATCCCAACTGCTAAGGCAATATCAAGTCTACTATGGACAACATATTGTAACTTTCCAATTATAGACTTGTACAAGGTTTGATTCACTTTAGCTATATCATCAGTATTTGATATGTTTTGTCCACTAGCCATAGGTGTACTTACTGGTCTAGAGTCCTCCATACTAAAAGTTTTCAATATTTCCTTAACATACTTAGATTGTGCAATATAGATACCTTTCTTCATTTGATAAGCTTGCAAACCAACAAAGAATTTGATCTCTCCAAACATAGACATCTCAAATCCAGTTTGCATCTCATTTAAAATTGTTTGACATAGGGCATCTTGTCCTCAAAATATGATATCATCAACAAAGATTTCAGCTAACAATATCCCTTTACCTTTTCAGTCTTCAAATACATATTTTTGTTATCATTTATTCTTATAAATCCAATCTTTATCAAGTAGTTGTGAAATCTCACATACCATGCTCTGGGGGCTTGTTTCAATCCATACAGTTCCTTATGTAGTTTACAAACCATGTTCTTCTTGCTTGGATCAACAAATCCTTCTAGTTGTTCAATGTATACTTATTCTTCCAATATTCCATTTAGAAATGAAGATTTGACATCCATTTGATACACTTTGAATCCTTTAAAAGCTCCATATGCAAGTAGATTTCTCACTCCTTCCAATCTCACAACTGGGGAAAATGTCTCCCCATAGTCAATGCATTCTTCATGTCCATATCCCTTGCATACCAATCTAGTTTTGTTCCTAGTGATTTCTCCATGTTCATTTAGCTTATTCATGAACACCCACTTTGTTCCAATAACATTCTTGGTCTCTGGTCTCAGCACTAGTGTCCAGGTTTTGTTCTTTTCTATCTGCTCAATTTTTTCATTCATGGCTTGAATCCAATCTTCATTCTCTAAAGCATCTTTCATTGTCTTAGTATCAAATTTACATAACAAGCATGTTTGATCTTTCAACTTAATTTTTTTCATGACTCCAGATTCTTTAGCTCCAATGATTTGTTATGGGTTATGATGTCTTCTCACATAATGTGCTAATGTAGGCTCAGATCTCTTTTTTTCTTGTTCTTGATCTTCAGGTTCATCTTGTAGATTATTTGCCTCCTCTCCTCATTGCTTGGAAACATCCTCCTGATGCTTGACATTTTATTTCTGTGACTTGGAAAGTTCATGTTGTTACTCAGCATCTTTGTTTTATGGTTTAAGTATATTACCGGCCTCTCCTTCTTCCATGTATACAAAGGATCTATAATCTGCAGGTTCTTGCTTGCACTCAAATTCATTCTTTTCTGCATATTCATCAACTCTAATATTTGCACTTTCCACAAATTTGTTAGTGTTAGAATTCAAACACTTGGTAAGCTTTTCTCTTAGTGGAATATCCTAGGAATATGCCTTCATCACTTTTAGCATCAAGTTTTCCATTCCTATTGTCCTTTAGTATATACCATTTTATTCCAAAGACTTTAAAGTATTTCACATTAGGTGCATAACCATGCCATAATTCAAAAGGTGTAGCATTTGTACCTTTCTTGATTTGTACTAAGTTCAAGGTATAAATAGTTGTACTTATAGCTTCTCTTTAATAATTTTATGCAACATTCTTCTCTATCATCAATGTTCTAGCACAATCCATAATTGATCTATTTCTTCTCTCTATTATACCATTTTGTGGAGGTGTCCTTGGTACAGACATTTGTCTCTTTTTCCTCCATCATTGAAGAATATGTTGAACTCATTTGATATGAACTCTCCTCCTCTATCAAATCTTAGACATTTCAAGATTTTACTTGTTTCTTTCTCAACTTTTTGCAAATACCACTTAAACAACTAAAAGGCATCAGATTTCTCTTTTAGAAACATCACAATCATCATTCTAGAATAGTCATCAACAAACAAAATGAAATATTTATCACCATAGTAACTTTGCACACCAATAGGTCCACAAAGTTCAATATGAACCAATTCCAAAATATTATCAGAAGTATATGTATTTCTCTTGAAACTAGACTTTGTCATTTTTCCCAATTGGCATTGTTTACAGATCACATTATTAGGTTTCTTCAATTTTGGTAAACCTCTAACCTTCTTCATCTTACTAATGTTTACCAAATTGTCAAAGGTCACATGACACAACCTCTTATGTCATAACCATACATCATCAAATTGTGCAAACAAACATGTATCTTTAGATAACTCTAGATAGAACAAATTACCTCTTGTATGTTATCCACTTCCAATTAGTTCACTAGTGGCATCAAATATTTTAACCTTCTTGTGATGAAACTCAACTCGGTAACCAATATTGTTCAAATGTATGACACTTAACAAATTATAGTTAAGAGCTTCAACCCAATAATCATTATCACATTTGATCTTATTAGTCAATCTTATTGATCATTTTCTCTTCACAAGACATGGTGCATCATTACCAAACTTAACACTCCTACCCTTGTAATAATTTAATATTTTAGACTTACTTGTATCACTAGTCATGTGATGTGAGAAACCACTATCAATAATCCATTTATCACATTTACTCACATATGAAATAAGTGCATTTTTCTCATCTTCATCAAAATCATCTTTCATAGCCACATAAACAACTTCTATATCACAATCATCAGATTCACTAGTTTCATTGTCAATTTATTCTTCAGTAATATAAAAAGACTTCTTACCTTTATCCTTGCAGTCCTTAAATACCTTTTGTGATCTTTGTCATTCCTTTTGTCTTTATACTTTCCTTTCCTTCTTTCATCCTTGTCATTCATGTCAGGGCATCTTGCTGTAATATGGCCAACTTTGTTACATGAAAAACAAATTATAGGAAGTTTACTTTGAATTTTCCTTTTCCTCTTGGTAGCTTCTAGCCACAAGTGCCTCAAGATCATCTAGATCATCATCAAAAGTGTCACTATCACTATTACTATCATTGTTCACACATCTTTCTTTTCCTTTCTTAGACTTATGAAGAACCATTTGAGACTTGAATGCAGATTCAATATTATGAGTAGTGAAATTATCAAAATTTGACAACTCAATAGTAGTGATCCTAGCAAAAAGACCTTCCAAAGTTAGGATGTTACCAGGAGTACATATTGATTCTTGTATTGAAAAAACTCTAATAGCATATATAGGAAGTAGGGTTCTAAAAACTTTTCTAATAACATTTCCATCATCAATGTTTCCATTAGCTCCTCTGATAGCATTCACTACCTCTTTAACTCTGCCATAATATTGAACAACATTTTCACATTCTAACATTTTCATTTCATCAAAATTACCTCTCAATCTTTCAAATTTGGCTCTCAGCACATTTGTGTCCCCACCATAGATAGTTTCCAGTGTATCCCACTTTTTCTTTGCATTAGTGCAGTCCTTGATGTCTTCAAATTCAAGATAACTTAGGGCTGATGCAATCTCCAACATTGCTTGATTGAGTTCTTTCTTTTCTTTCATCTCCTCAGATGTCATAGGTGCAGCAACTAGTACATAATCATGTTCCACATAGTGTTTCATTGAATCATCAATTCCTGCTAGGTGCAATTTCATCAAATTATGGCATTGTCATATAGGGAAGTTCTCATTGTTCAACTTTGGTACCTCCTTTTTGTACATCTTTATCATTAGCTTCAATTACCTTTAAACTTTCTCCATACAAGCACTAATAGCTCTGATACCAATTATTAGAATTATTTTAGAATAATTGAGAGGGGAGTGAATTAGTTATCCTCAAGTCCAAATGTACCAATTCCTCTTTTGAACACTTCAACAAACTTAGATCTATTCAACAATTCACTCGGTCTCTATAGAATATATCAATAAGATAAAACTTGCAATCTACTACCCAAAATTAACCAACTTGCAGAATATAAAATTTTAATAACATAACACATCAAATAACATTCACACAAGTATGACACCATGATTTAACATGGAAACCCAATATGGGAAAAACCACCAGTAACATGCTACTAAATTTTCACTCTTCTGAAGTGAGCTCTGTGAGAAGCCAACCCTATTAAAGGTTACAATACACACTACTAGGTGTGACACTATTAAATGATTTAATCACCCTACTAAGAGTGTCCTAGTTAGATGGCATAAGAACATTCCATTAGAATATCACCTTGATTAAAGGGTTTACACAATGACTCTTACGTCAACCTTGATTAAAGGATTTTAACTAATATAATGGTTAGAAAGTACCAATAGGTTCTGATATGAAATATACAACTTACTTTGAAAATATAGATCTGATGCGCTCATATGTTGATTTACTGATTGACCTTCATTACCATCTCCATCTCTAATCTGCTTAGAAATCCCCTCAAGCAATCACCTCAACTCTGTTCAGTGCTTTACAGCTCTTCTTATCCTTCTGCTTAGGTTCACCAGTCAATAACATCAACCTCTTTCCACACCTATACATAACCCACAATTAGGTCAGATCCTTATACCTCCTTGATTAGGTAGATTAATCTTTTGTTGCTTAATCTCTTTTGTAGATCTTAGGTTTAGGTTAGATTCATTGAATCCTTCCATCATTTTGTTCTCCTCCTTATCCTTCTAGATACTTCTCAAAACTTCTCTTTGAATCCATAAGAAAATGGTTTACCATGCATTAAATTCTCCAAGTCATTCATCTTTGATGTCAATATGTTTTACATATCCTAAGAATTCAACTTTGTTGGCTAGGATTCTCAATTCCTTCACAAACTGTAAATTACTGACACTCAGTCAATATTGTGCTCA
>BSBK01002019.1:0-12500 GCA_027943335.1 Chamaecyparis obtusa | reverse complement strand
TCCATCCAAAGCTTTATGAGGAGTTCTATTTTGTATGTGAGTGGCACAACATATAGCTTCAGCCCAAAAGGCTTGATCAAGAGACTTAGCATGAATCATACAAGTGGCCATCTCCTTAAGGGTCCTATTCTTCCTTTCTGCAACACCATTTTGTTGTGGAGTGTAGGCAACTGAATGTTGAAGATCAATACCCTCAAGTGTGCAAAATTCTATAAGCCTTGAGTTAACATATTCCCTTCCATTATCTGTTTGAAGAATCTTGATGGCTTTACCTGATTGCTTCTCAACATGAGCCTTGAAGGTGAGAAATTTATCAAACACTTCACTCTTGTCACCAAGAAAGTAGACCCAAGTGTAGCATGAAAAGTCATCAATGAAGGTGAGTACATAATGAGCCTTGCCAAATGATGGCACTAGAAATGGCCCATCACATCACTATGAACCAACTCAAGAAAAAATGTTTCTCTCCAAGACTTCCCCTTATCAAACTTCTCTTTGGGATGTTTGCCCATTTCACATCCTGATTATACACCCTCTGAATACTTGACTTGAGGTAGACCTTTGACCATATCCTTGCTGCTAAGCTATTGAAGATATCTATAGTTGAGATGTCCAAATCTTTCATGCCAAAGTTTACTTGTGAATTTGAGTGTGTCAACAAGGCATGTGAAGGAGTCTTAGGTACAAAATTAGAAAATGAATAAAGCCTTGTGTCATGATTTGCTTTTCCTATTGCCACCATAGAATCATCCTTAAGATTTTTTACTACAAATGAATCAGGTAGGAATTCAACTTTCTTTCCACCTCCATGGTGAGTGATTTAGTAAATGGAAAGGAGGTTTGTGCTAAGGTTTGGAACATAGAGAACAACATCTTTGAAAGCTCCATTTTCCATCTCAACTTCCCCTTTTCCTTCAACTTCCACTTGAGTATCATCTCCTACATAGATGTGAGGTACCATAGATGGTTTCAAGGAAGAAAAATTGCTCCTTGGTTGCACCCATATGATGTGTGGCTCCCAAATCAAAGATCCATTCCTCTGAATTAGTTGTACTTGCCACAAATGCTTTCCCTTTACCCTTTGAAGTGGAAGGTGATGAATCCTTTCCCTTGTAGGCATTTGGAAAATCAATGTGATGCTTCTTGATTATGTTTGTCAACTCATCAATTTGTTTCTTGTGGCATTGATGCTCATCATGATTTGGCTTCTTGCAATATGCACAAATTTTCTTCTCCTTCTTAGAATTATCCCCCTGTTTTTGTTGTTGTTGTTGTTGGGAGAAGACTTTCCTTGTTGTGAGGAGGAAGATTGTTGAGTGTCTGATTGTGATTTGGCCTTCCACTTCTTTTGCTTCTTGTTGGAACCTTTACCATCTTGATTCCCTTGATTCTCATTATTAGCCACCAATGCCTTAGACTTTGAAGACTTGAGAATCCCCATACTCATCAATTTTTTTTGTTCTAAGACCAACATTTCTGAAAATGACTCAAATGAAGGCTTAGTGAAGGCACTACCCATTGTTAACTTGTGAGTATTGTAACTTGAAACAAAAGCTGCATATTCAGGAGGAAGATGATTCAACAAATGACTAACCAACTTCACATCCTTCATGGGATTACCACAATCATCAAGTTGTGCTCTATAGTCATTGACTTTGTTGAGATAATCTTGGATTGTGTCAAAGTTCTTGGGATCTAATTTGAGGAGATCAGTCTCAATTTTGAATCCCATGTCTTCATCCACTTTACCAAACAAATCTTCAAGTTTATCCAAGCATCTTTAGCATCTTTTATGGTTTTGATGTGATACATGAAAGCTTGAAACATATTCTCTCTTAAGACTCCTAATGCTTTATAATTTTTGCTTGACCAAATTTGGCTGGCTACAATATCATCATCAGCGGGTTTTTTTAATGTACCATCCACATAAGGATTTAAACCTTTAACCATTAACTTGCTCCATACATTATCTTTCCATGTAGCATAGTTATGTGGAGTTAATTTTGCAATAGAACCCATGATGTAGAAATGAAAAGAGCACAAGAAAGAGAGACACCAACACACAGACACCCCCCCAATTTACTCAATCAAAGAACCCCCCCAAAATGATGATTTTGGCACTTTATAGCTAGTGCATGTACAATTGCCACTTGACAAAATTGATCAAAGTGGACTTCTAATTTTGATGTTTACAACTACAAATGTGAAGCTATAGTAGACTCAAGAAGATAGGAAAATAGATCACTTAAGGATCTGATCAATTACAAGTGCCACAATAGGCCAAAATAGACCACTTTCTAAAAGTACTATGTCTACACAAAATTTCTCCAAACTGATATCAGATCTAGAAAGTAGAATGAAAAATCATGCACTTTCAAAAAAAAATTCACCTGAAAATGTGTTTGTATGAGCCTGTACGAAGCCTCTGAAGTTGCAAAAAGAGGGATTAGATAGGTACAGTCACCCAAAAACAGCAATTTCTACAAAATCCATGATCCAATACTAGAAAATAACAGCACCATTAAAAATTTGATGAAATTCTAGCCAAAATAAAAAAAAATTGCACTCAATTTGGAGTCCGGATGACCAAGTTATGGCCTCCCAAAGTCAAACTACCAAATCAAAACTGTGAATGGTGAGGGCTTGAAAATTTTGAAAGGTTGCTGATGTCACCTATTTTAGTGTGTTAAAATTGATGTTCAAATGAACATCATCATAGTTTAAAAAACCCAATTTTGACGGTCAAATGACTGTCAAATTTTACCTTGCAAAAGATGGCGTGATCTCGATCTTAAATTTGACATCTTACAAACCATCACAACAAAGAAAAAAAATGCCCAATTTGACGTCCAAAAGGGCATCAATTTTAACCTAGTCAAAATTTGTGAAAGTTTGAAAAAAAATTATTAAAATACCCAATTTTTCTTCTGCACCACGTGTCAACATTTGATTGGTGTGGGGGTTTCAACTGCCCGCGTGTTTGACCGCATGTTTGGTTGGTGCGGAGGAGCTACTAACCAATGGTGGTGGGAGGTACCCATGTGGTGGCAGAGGAGCTACGGACTAATGCATGTGTGCTAGAGGCCCGATGAGTGGCGGCGCATGCGGCGGCCCGGTGAGCGGGTGCCCACGCAGTGTTCATGTCTACAGGTGCCTGCACGATGGCAGAGGAGCTGCGGACTGGTGGCCCACGCAGTGTTGGTGTCTACAGGTGCCCAGGTGGTGGTGCGGTAGAGCGGAGGTCTCATGGCTTGGTGGTGGAGGGGCTTGTTTCTAGCGGTGGTGGAAGGTTTTGGGTTTAATCCCACATGCAACACGCGCTAGGCTTTTTAGCCCTTAATATATGTGAACACCCCACTATATATTAAAAAGAAGCCCTGTGGTGAGCATGGGCTATGTCTTGCTTGTGAGCTATTGGTGTTGTTGAATCTCCAGTCGATAGCTGATTTGACCTGTACCCTGTGTACATGCATGGGCCTAGAAGGCCAATTTTTTTGCCACAAACATATACCGAAAATAGAGAAATATAGAGCACCTAGATCCAAAATTGAATGCAGATCTGAAAAATTATTTCCAGATCTGATACAATAAATGACAGAAATAGAGATGAAATCAGATCTAAAATAAATTCATAGAATAATTACCCAATTTGTAGATCGAGCTTTAGAGGTCCAATTTGCAAAAAAAATTTCCCTCAGAATTGACTTTTGCCCAATATAGGCAAATTTATAGTCAAAATTTATGGAAATAGCCACCTAGATGCAATGGTGAGGTCTGATCTTGCTCAAAACACTCCCACAAAATGTTGATCCTAGATTTGGTTCGTGGCTCTCCAAAAGTTGAAGCAATGAACTGCTCTCCAATGGCTATGCAATGAAGACTCCTTTGGCTCTGATACCATGTAAGAATTGTCTTAAGGCAACTAATAGAAACCAAGATCTAGAAGCTCAAGAGATAGCACAAACAAGAGAGACAAGACAATATGATCAAATGAAGATTTCAATAATGATCAAATGATGGATAATAGATAAATTACATACAATGTAGAAATGCCTCAATATATAGGTAATGCATGATAACTAGAAGTTATGCAAGTGATAAGCTATCAACTAGACATGGTGGAATCACATGTCCACCAAAGGTGGATCATCCTCCATTGTACATGAAAGTATGTGCAACATGAGAGGATGATAAGTGATAAGAGCACTAAAGGTGGATCTCACACACAAAGAGATATGTGATGACAACTGTCACACCTAAGTGGTGATTCTCCTAACCATGTGCTAAAAAGAAATGCAAACTCCTAGGTGTCTCAAAGACAACTAATTATGCAAATGCATTATCCTAAGTAAACTTAAGTAAAGTGTAATTAGTAAATACTTAATTACACCAACAATATATATCTATATATATATGTATGTATGTATATGTGTGTGTGTGTGGATCTCTTTCTCTCTCTCTCTCTCTCTCTGTATATATATATATATATATATATATATATCTTTGTGTGTGTGTACTGGTGCAAGGAAACCCTAGTCAGCATGGGACCCTCACCATATGAAATTTTGTTGTGAATGCTCTTAGTGAGCTTTGTAAATGCAATAAGGGTCTGAAGGACCATTGTGTGGTTGTCAACATGGGTTAGAGGTTTCTTAGGTTCTTTTAAAGAGATCTTTTGGTGCCTTTGTGGCTTTTTCATTTGTGGTTCTAATTGTGGGATGACATCATCATGAGTCATCCAAGAGCTAGATGATGTCATCAGAGTCATTTTGGGTTGACTCAAGTCAAAAAAAACCTAAGAAGTGTGTAGGTGCAAGGAATTGGCCTAAATTATCTAATTTGTGATTTTTGTGTAAAAAGTTGCCAAAGTTGCATTTCTTGCAACTTTGCAATTTTGAATGATGTTCGGCAACATTGTGTATAAGCTCCCTATAACTATGGACTTTCTTGTCATGAGAAGACCTCAATGTGAACCCTAAGATTTTGGAAGGGGATATATGATCCCAAGAAACCCTAATGTTAGCATTGGGGAATGTCAGATTGTATAGACAGAGTTCTGGAATGAAAAGTTTTTGTGTGTAGTTAGTAATAGTGGAGTGAATGAAGGCAAGATTGGATTGACTTGCTAACTGTAATCATTTGGCATTGAAGTATTATCTTTGTATAGTGTTTTTTTTTGATATTTTAGGTGTGTGTGTATTTCTTTTAAGCTTTTCTAAATATTTGAGGTTTTGTGAGTTCACTGTCCTGAACCAGGCAGTTAGGATTGTCAAGCATGTAACTCACTATCCCACTATAGGAACAATCCAAGCTCTTGGGGATAGTGATTTTACATTATGTACTTTCCATGTGCAGGATAATGGGCCCTCAAGTGCAATGGAGCTATATTAAACTTTTTCCCTAGGCGATCCTGAGATTGTCTGGCTAGGAAAGAGTGAACTTGCAGAGCTTCTAGAAGGCAGGGTTGTGGAGATAGAACCAAATAGAAGCATGGAAAAGGTAGCTAGGTGTGTTAAGATTCCTTGATGTGTAGGAGGTGTCCTCACCAATCCATTGAGGCACTAAACCAAGCCAAGAAAGCAGACTGGATTCAAAGAGTCCTAAAACCCTTATAAAACCCTCAGACAGTGTTCAGGTACTGTACGGCCGTTTGGAGGCATAAGACCCTAAAAATCCTTGAGCGCTAGGTAAATGAATGGAAGTCCTAGAGGAAGTTAGTGTTCATTAGTGGGATATTTTTGAGTTATTTCCTATTTTCTCGGAATGGGAGGGCTAATTGGGGCTCTTTGCTTGTAGCCCTATTTTGAGGTTGATTCTTGAAATTGGTAAAGAAGATTATTGAAGAGGGTTGGATTACCCATTGGAATGAGTGGAGTGGATGGTTTTACAACACTTCCACAACCCTATAGGAAGCTAGGAAAGGTTTTGAGTAGCTAGGTCTTAGAGGAGTCCTAGAAGCCTAGAGTGTTTCCAAGCAAGAATGAGCACCTAGAAGTTGGACGATTTGGAACTTTGGAAGTTAGAGAGGTAGGGCTTGTATTAGGGGATCATAGGAAAATAGATGATCTTATAGGTCCATTAGGTGATCTAGAAAGACAAAGAGTCTCAGGAGAAGACTCAGTGGTATGAACTAGTGATTAGTTCATCCCTCCTCCCTAACAAAGTGGTATCAGAGCCTGATAAATATTTGGGCATAGCAGGATAGCAAGAAGGTGTATGTTCTCACCCACAGAATCTAGTGCATCAAGCAAGATGGTGACCAATGCAGAATTGGCTAAGAAGGTTGAAGAATAAGAGAAAGACAACAAATTGTTAATTAGAGAGGTTGGCACAACTAGAACAGTTGTTGAGTGACGTCCAAGACAAGACAGATAGAGTCAAGGACAAAATGGAATAGAAAGAAGAGAAAGAAGCCAAAGAAAGGGATGTTGAGTTGGAATAAGAGACTCCAACACCAAACCTTGTCATACTAGAAGAGCCCTTCTTGAAGGCACTTAAGGTGATGAGTGGTAAGGCTTTAGAGGGTATTCCTTTATTCAGTGGAAAAATGGATCTAGACTTGATCATGGACTGGATAGAAGGTATGGAGAACCATTTGAAGCAATGGTGTTATAGAAGTAGAGAAAGTGAAGGTGGCTAAGTCAAGATTGAAGGTTCAGCCTTAACTGGTGGAAGTTTACTCAAACTGAAAGAGAGAAAGAGGGGAAGAGTCCCATTGCTACCTTGAAAGGGATGGTGGCTAAATAAAAAAGGCCTATGTACCTAATGATTATGAAGTACAATTGCATAGGAGGAGATAAACTTAAGGCAGAAGGAAATGGATGTGCATTCTTATACATAGAAGTTTCAAAAGTTATGCCTAAGATCCAAGGTGGTGGAGGATGAAAGCATTAGATTGGCTATGTATTTGAATGGTCTTGAATGGTCCATCCAAGAGGATATGATCCTTGTAACTCCTAAGAGAGTTCACCATTTTTATTAGATTGCTTTGAAGTTAGAGGAGAAAGGAAAAAGGAAGCAAGATCAGACCTCAAGGAACAGAGGCAGAGGTAGAGATGGAAAAGGGCATAGAAGAAGTTATGGAGGTAGAAGCAATGATACTAGACCCCAAGGTGAGTCCAAATTGACTAAATAGAGTGGAGAAACCAGTCAAAGAGGTGGCTCAAGAAGAGGTAGAGGATTTGGAGGTAGAGGTAGATCACAAGGAGGAAGAGGATCATCCTACTTTTCTATAATTAAGTGTTTTCATTGTCAATTAGTTTGATCATCTAGCTTATAGATGTCCTGAAAAGGGATCAAACTCACAAGGGGAGAAGAAAGTTGCATATGTACATGAAGATGCCTCAAGTGTGAAGGCTCCTGAAGTCCAATTGGATTCAGAGTGTGGTGAGAATCTGATTTTGAGGAGAATACTAAAGAGAGAGGAGGAGCCCACGAAAAGGATATCACTCTTCAAGGTGAAGTGAAAAATATTGGGAAAAGATTGTAACGTTATCATAGACTCAGGGTCTAATGATAACATCATTTTAGAAGAAGCCATAAATAAACTTAAGATACCCAAAATACTTCACAGCACTCCCTATAGAGTTACTTGGCTCAATAAGGGGCAACATGTCCTAGTGAATGAACAAGCCTGGATTGAGTTCACCATAGGGGGATATAAGGATAAACTATTATGTGATATCTTTTCAATGGATGCATTCCATCTATTGCTAGGTAGGCCATGAGGTAGGCCATGGAAATTTGATAGGTAAGCCATGCATAATGGAGAACAAAATTCATACACCTTTCAAAAGGATGGAGTGAGCTATAAGATTCAGACACTTATTGAGGATGACATTAAAGGAAGTGGACCAAATGTGTTAATGTTGAAGGGGAAGGAGTTCATGAGGACTCTAGAAGAGAAGAAGGAGTAGGATATGCCATAGTGGTGAAGCCTAAAGGGGAGAAGGAGGATAAGAAGGTAGATATACCTAAAGAAGTGCAGGAAATTTTGAAGGAATTTAAAGACATCATCTCAGATGGTACACCTGCAACACTACCACCCAAGAGGCCAATCAGTCACCAAATTGACCTTATTCTAGGGGCATCATTACCTAATAAGGCACCTTACAAGATAACACCAAATCAAAATAGGGAAGTTGCAAGGTAGGTGCAAAAATTGATGGACCAAGGACTGATAAGGAAGAGCATCAGCCCATGTGTTGTTCCCATTGTCCTAGAACCTAAGAAGGAGGAACATGGAGGTTGTGTATAGACTCTAGAGATGTCACTAAAATCACAATCCATTATAGGTTTATAATACCTAGGATTGAAGACTTAATGGACTGCCTAGGAGGAGCTAAGTATTACACCAAGATAGACATTAAAAGTGGCTATCATCAAATAAGGATAAAAGAGGGAGATGAGTGGAAAACCACCTTCAAAACCATAGAGGGACTCTATGAGTGGCTAGTCATGCCATTTGGCCTCTCCAATGCTCCAAGAACATTCACGAGGCTCATGAATGAGGTGTTGAAAGACTTCACAAATAAGTTTGTAGTAGTCTATTTGGATGATATCCTAATTTTTAGTATGACTAAGGATGAACACCTAAAACATATCAGGATTGTGTTAGTTAAGTTGAAAGAGGAACACCTAACCATGAATCTAGACAAGGGTGACTTCATGAAGTAGGAACTAGTATATTTGGTTTTTGTTTTGTCTCAAGGGGATTTGAATATGGATGAATCCAAGGTTGCAGTCATACTAAGTTGGCCAACTCCCAAGAATGAAAGTGAGGTAAGGAGTTTCCATGGTTTAGTATAATATTATAGGAAGTTTATCAGGAAATTTAAAGGTATATGTGCTCCCATGTTAGATACCATAAAAGGTGGAACTAGAACCAAGTCTATGTGGGCACAAGCAATAGATAAGGGATTTGAGACATTGAAGAAGGAGGTAGCCACCAAGCCCATCCTAATATTGCCTACTTTTGATGAACCTTTCACCATAGAGTGTGATGCTAGTAACATAGTAGTAGGAAGGGTTTTAAGCCAAAGTAATAGGCCAATGGCTTTCTTTAGTAAGAAACTAAATGAAGCAAAGCAAAAGTAATCTTCTTATGATTTGGAATTATATGCCCTTGTTCAATCCCTTAGAAATTAGAGGCATTATATATTGCCCAAGGAGTTTGTGGTGTCCACTGATAACCAAAATTTGAGTTTTCTTAACTCTCAAGAAAAGTTGAGTCATAGGCATGTTAAGTGGGTGGAGTACTTACAGTCATACACCTTCACCATAAAACACAAAAAAGGATAGTTGAACAAAGTAGCAGATGCTTTGAGTAGAAGGCTACTTAATGTCCAAGAGGTACAACTACAAAGCATAGGAGTGGATAACTTCAAGGATCTGTATCAGATAGACAAGGATTTTACAAAGGTATGCAAGGTGTCTCAAGGTAACCTAAACCATTTTCATAGTGATTTTGTAGAATGGATTTCTCTTCAAGGGAGGTCATTTGTGTGTCCCCAAGAGGGTCCATGATGGAGAACCTCATCCAAGAAAAACACAATGGAAGTTTCAGTGGCCATTTTGGCTTAAACAAGACCTTAGAAATTGTCCAAAGGTTCTACTACTGGCCCAAAATGCAAAAAGATGTAAGGACTTATGTGGAGAAATGTATCATTTTCTAAAGAGGAAAGGGGACATCTACAAATGTGGGACTCTACAAGCCTCTCCCTATGCCAAATAGGCCATGGAAATGTGTAAGTATGGATTTTATTGTTGGTTTGCCCAAGACAAAGAATGGATTTGATAGCATTTATGTGGTAGTAGATAAATTCAGTAAAATGAGTCATTTTATTCCATGTAAGGTCACCCATGATGCAAGCCACATAGCTTCTTTTTTTTCAAGGAAGTTGTTAGAATTCATGGCTCGCCAAGTAGCATTGTTTCTGACAGGGATGCAAAATTTATGGGGCACTTTTGGAGGTCCTTATGGAAAAGGTTGGGTACCAACCTAGCATTTAGTTTAGCTTACCACTATTAGACTGATGGTCAAACTAAGGTGGTTAATAGGACACTTGGTAACTTATTGAGGTGTTTGACCAAGGAGTATGGTTTGACTTGGGATTTGATCATTCACCAAGCAAAATTTGCATATAATGACAGTGTCAACAGGACTACTAGCAAGAGTCCCTTTGAGATTATTTATGGGATACACCCAAGGGGTGTGTGTGAGCTTAGAACCTTGGGAAATCAAGCCCATAATAGTGACTATGTTGAAGACTTTAGTTAGTCTATGAAGGAGGTGCATGAGCAAGTGAAACAAGCTCTCATAGAGAACACCAAGAAGATGAAGGATAGAGTTGATTTGAAGAGGAGATATTTATAGTTTGGTGTGGGAGACCTAGTAATGGTTCATCTCAACAAAGATAGATTACAAAAAGGAGTTCCTACCAAGATTTAGATGAGAATAATTGGCCCATGTCCTATACTGGCCAAGTATGGGCAGAATGCCTACAAAGTTGAGCTCCCTGTAGACTTAGCTCTTTCTCCCATTTTCAATGTAGCAGACATAGTTAAGTATAAGGGACCCCTTATCAAACTGAATCAGAATGTGGAAAAAGCTAAAGAAGAGGCTCAAGCCACAACCTTGTCTCCTCAGCCCCAACTACAAGTAGAAAATATCCTAGACTCTAGAATTCACACAAACACCAGATAGGGCACCTATAAGGAACATCTGGTCAAGTGGAAGGATGAGCCAGATTTAGAGGCCACCTACATTGTTGAGAACTAGTTCAAGCTCAAAGGATTGGATCTCCAACTCCTATCTCCAGTGATGACATGACTTTTCAGGTGGGTAGCATGGTGCAGGGGCACCTAGTCAGCATGGGACCCTCACCATATGAGATTTTTTTGTGAATGCTATTAGTGAGCTTTGTAAATGCAATAAGGGTCTGAAGGACCATTTTTTGGTTGTCAAGTGGTTGTCAACAAGGGTTAGAGGTTTCTTAGGTTCTTTTAAAGAGGTCTTTTGGTGCCTTTGTGGCTTTTTCATTGTGATTCTATTGTGGGATGACATCATCATGAGTCATCCAAGGGCTAGATGATGTCATTAGAGTCATTTTTGGTTGAGTCAAGTCAAACAACACCTAAGAAGTGTGTAGGTGCAAGGCATTGGCCTAAAATTATCTAATTTGTGATTTTGTGTAAAAAGTTGCCAAAGTTGCATTTCTTGCAACTTTGCAATTTTGAATGTTGCTCAGCAAGATTATGTATAAGCTCCCTATAACTGTGGACTTATCTTGTTGTGAGAAGATCTCATTGTGAAACCTAAGATTTTTAAGGGGATATATGATCCCATGAAACCCTAATGTTGGCATTGGGAATGTCAGATTGTACGGACAAAGTTCTGGAATGAAAAGTTTTTGTGTGTAGTTAGTAACAGTAGAGTGAATGAAGGAAAGATTGGATTGACTTTCTAATTGTAATCATTTGGAATTAAAGTATTGTCTCTGTATAGTGTTTTTTTTTAATTTAGGTGTGTGTTCATTTCTTTTAATTTTTTTATAAATATTTGAGGTTTTGTGAGTTCACTGTCCTTAACCAGGCAATTGGGATTGTCAAGCATGTAACTCACTATCCCACCGTAGAAATAGTATGGCCTCTTGGGGATAGTGAGTGTACATTATTTAATTTCCCCAAGTGTAATGGAGATATTATTAAACTCTTTCCCTAGGTGAGCCTAAGACTGTCCGGCTAGGAAAGAGTGAACTTGCAGAGCTTCTAGAAGGCAGAGTTGTGGAGATATAACCAAGTAGAAGAATGGACAAGGTAGCCAAGTGTGTTGAGATTCCTTGATGTGTAGGAGGTTTCCTCACCAATCCATTGAGGCACTAAACCAAGCCAAGAAAGTAGACTGGATTCAAAGAGTCCTAAAACCCTTATAAAACCCTCATATAGTGTTCAAGTATTGTATGGTTGTTTGGAGGCCTAAGACCCTGAAAATCCTTGAGCCCTAAGAAAATGAATGGGAGTCCTAGAAGGAATTAGAGTTCATCAATAGGATATTTTTGAGTTATTTCCTATTTTCTCATAATAGGAGGGCTAATTGGGGCTCTTTGCTTGTAGCCCTATTTTGAGGTTGATTCTTGAAATCGGTAAAGAAAAATTATTAAAGAGGGTTGGATTACCCATTGGAATGAGTGGAGTGGATGATTTTACAACACTTCCACAACCCTACAAGAAGCTAGGAAAGGTTTTGAGTAGCTAGGTCTTAGAGGAGACCTAGAAGCCTAGAGTGTTTCCAAGCAAGAATGAGTACCTAGAAGTTGGAGGATTTGGAACTTTGGAAGTTAGAGAGGTAGGACTTGTATTAGGGGATCATAGGAAAATAAATGATCCTATAGGTCTAGCAGGTGATCTAGAAAGACACCAAGAGTCTTAGGAGGAGAAGACTAAGTGGCATGAACTAGTGATTAGTTCATCCCTCCTCCCTAACATATACACACACACAC
>BSBK01002018.1:602500-720685 GCA_027943335.1 Chamaecyparis obtusa | reverse complement strand
GCAGTAGTTGCCTTCTGCTAAGAGCATCTGCAACCCTATTAGACTTTCCACTCCTGTGTTTCAAAACAAATGTATAACTCTGCAAAAATTCAACCCATTTCAAATGCCTTTGATTCAACTTTCCTTGACTATTCAAATATTGCAAAGCTTGATGATCAGTATACAAAACAAACTCCTTAGGAAGCAAATAGTGTCTCCACTTCTTTAATGCTTGAACTATAGCATAAAATTCCTGATCATAAACAGAATATTTTCTCTTGGCATCATTCAACTTCTCACTGAAATAAGCAATAGGTTTACCTTCTTGGCTCATAACAGCTCCTATTGCAGTACCACTAGCATCACAATCTACTTGAAACACCTTATTAAAATCTGGGAGTGCTAAAATAGGTTGTTCTGTAACTTTTTGTTTCAATAATTGAAAACTCTTTTCTGCCCCATTAGTCCACTTAAACTCTTTTCTATCCCCTCTCATTGTTTCAGTCAAGGGTCCACAAATACTGCTAAAATTTCTGATAAACTTTCTGTAAAAGCTAGCTAGACCATGAAAAGATCTTACCTCAGTAGCATTCCTTGGAGTAGGCCATTCAAGGATAGCCTGTACCTTCTCTGGGTCCATTTTTAGACCTTCTCCTGAAACTACAAACCCCAAATACACCAACTCTTTCTTCACAAAACTGCACTTCTTCAAATTAATCAACAATTTCTCTTCTCTCAACTTCTCAAATACCATACGAATATGCATCATATGCTCCTCCAATGTCTTACTAAAGATCAGAATATCATCTAGGTAAACAATGACAAACTTACTTAGAAATTCTTTCAGAACCTCGTTCATGAGCCGCATGAAAGTGCTCGGTTCATTGGTTAGCCCAAAAGGCATGACTAACCACTCATATAGTCCTTCCTTTGTCTTGAAGGCAGTCTTCCATTCATCTCCTTCTCTGATCCGAATTTGATGATATCCACTTTTCAGATCTATCTTTGAGAAATACACAGCTCCACTCAAACAGTCCATAATATCATCCATTCGTGGCAATGGAAACTTGTACTTGATTGTGATTTTGTTTATTGCCCTAGAATCTGTACACATCCTCCATTCTCCATTCTTCTTTGGTGCTAATACCGCTAGTACAGCACAGGGACTTAGACTCTCACGGATCAATCCTTTTTGTAATAGTTCATGTACTTGTCTGTTCAACTCCTCACTTTCTGTAGGTGTCATTCTGTGTGCTACCTTATTCGGCAAACTCGCTCCTGGGATCAAGTCCATCTGATGACTGATCTTCCTGACTGGTGGTAATCCATCTGGCACGTTATCGGATACAATATCCCGAAACTCATTCAACAAATCTGCAACTTCTACAGGAACATCTTCTACTTCCTCTTTACCAGCTTTTGGAATTAAAGCAAAACATACATGGGTCATGCCTCATACCATCTAGAAAATTTCTTCCATCAACAAAAGTTATCCTTGCATTACCACATACCTTTTCTTCAGTCTCCTTCAATGGTTTTAGCTTATGTCGCACTCCATCCTTTGTCAGGGAATAGGTATTCACACGGCCATCATGTACATCACATCTGTCAAACTGCCATGGTCTACCCAACAACATATGACATGCATCCATAGAAATGATATCACATAGTACCTCATCTTGGTACCCGCCGATCTTGAACTTCACTAGGCATTGTTCATTGACCATGACCTTGTGGTCATCCTGTACCCAGGCAATCCGATATGGATGTGGGTGTTTCTATCTCTTGAGCTTCAACTTTGTCACCATCTCTTCTGACACCAAATTGTCAGTGCTCCCACTATCAATGATCACATCACAACATTTACCTTCACACTTGCACCTGGTGCGAAACAGGCTCCTCCTTTGCTCAGGTTCATTCTCACCACTCAACAGGACTCTTCTGTTAATCAACGTTTCTCCTCTTTCAGCATCTTCAGAATTTGATGATCTGGCATCTTCATCTACATGTGCAACTCTGGCCTGGCCTTCATTTCTTCTGTCTATTCTGCCTTGGCGCTGAGGACATTCAAATGCCCTATGACCTTCTTCTCCACAGTGAAAACATGTTCCACGGAAGCCTCCTCTTCCAGATCCTTGTCCTCTTCCTCTTCCTCTCTGATCTCTATTATTCTGATCCTGGAAGCGATTGGAATTATTTCCACGCTGATTCTTACTGCTACTGGCCTCATCCTTCTTTTTCGGATCTTCATTTTGGCCACCATATGACCGTCCACCAGATCGTCCACCGTGACCTCTTCCGTTTTGTCTACTCTCGAACTTCTTGTTCAGCTTTTTCTCTACTTTTAAGGCAAATTGGTATGCCTCCTCAATGTTGTTCATTCGAACCAGATTCAACTCCTCCTGAATGCTTGGCCTTAACCCATTAAGGTATCGGGCAACTTTCTCCTTATCAGCTTCTGCATGGCCTGTTCTGATGAGGAGTCGATAGAACTCCTCTGTATACTCCTGAACAGATCTTCCTGCTTGCTTCAAACTTTGCATTTTCTTTAGTAGATCAAGCTCATAATCAACAGGAATGAACTGTCGTTTCAATTTATCCACCATCCGATGACATCTTGTGATTTTATCTTTCCCTCTTCTATTGCGCTCCAATTGAATTTCTTGCCACCAGATTTTTGCATGACCTTTCAGTCTGGCCTTCGCAAATTTGACCCTATCAGGATCCTCAACATCTTCATACTCAAAATATTCCTCACATTCGTTGATCCAGTCAATCAATTCCTCTAGGTTAAGATTTCCAGAAAATGTAGGAACCTCAATCTTAGGTCTTTTCCCAATCTTGGAAATCGCCCGAAAAAGTCTTTCTTCCTCCTGGTTCACAATTTCAGCTTCTCCTTCTTGATATTCTTCTTCGGCTTCATCCTCGCTTTCGTCTCTGACATTAAGATTCATTCCTCTACGGATCTCTTCTTGTAATGCTCGCACTTGTCTCTGCAGCTCTCTAACCTCAGGTGTTACAACACCAGCTCTTCCGCCACGTTCCCTTTGTGGAGGCATTTTCGCGATGCGCGCTGAAACCCTAGCCACGGTCCTGGTGCAAACTGTCTCACAGTCGGCGATCTGTTTACACACTCAAGAACTCCTGCTCTGATACCACTTGATGAAGGGTGCTCCCCTTAATACCACAAACGCATAACAGAAATAGAGAAACAACAACAATATGCAAGAACAGAAAATTGGCTTCTTATTATCTCCACAAATGTGGAATTACAAACTTTCAGAATTACAATATGCAAAGCCACATGGGCATTCCCTTACAATATTTTGTAGGACAAAGCCTCGAATCAATACCCAGATCTACTACCTAGAACTATTCTGAACTGCCTAAGACAATAATACAGCCTTCCTTATATAGGCAATTTTCCACCGCCTGGGAAGGTTCCAGAATTTTAGCCAATAAGGCCGACCAAACTTAGAATTATTTTTATTTTACATTTCATTACATCATAGTTGGCTCAAAATAAATTTTGAAACCCGAACAGAAATTTTGAAGAAAAATCATTTTCCGCCATTTCAGGTGACCCAACTTCCGAAGACCATAAGTCATCACCAGTTGACCCGATTGACTATTGCAACCCCATTTCGGAAAGGGCGCGAGGAGCTCTACAACGCTTGAATCAAGCAAGCTTCATTCAGCCCAAAATTCGACCTCATCCGGGGCCTCTAAAGCCTTCAAAACTGAGTTCGAAGTTTCTGTACCCTGCTGCCAATACCGAAAATCTTCAATATCTTCCAATATACACTTGATCTGGCAATGAAACTTTACTGGCAGACTTATATGACCAAAATGAACCTCCAAGAAATAAATAAGATCATTCTGAGCACATACGAAAATTACCAAAAAAATAGTAACTTTCCATAAATAGCAGCTCTGCACAAAAAAACCCTTATTGAATATAAAAAAAAAACAGAAATATTTTTGGGTGATGCAAGATTGCTCTTACACCCAGGATGCTCCTGCATCATATATGTATATCTATATACATATATACATATACATGTATATGTATATGTACATGTATATATATGTATATGTATGTGTGTGTATATATATATATATATATATATATATATATATATATATATATATATATATTATATATATATATGCTACAGGTGGATGGAGGAATGGCACGCGAAGGTTGTAGTGGGCCGGTTAAATGAAGGCTGAAGTCCGCGGACTGTGCAAATGGGGTTGCCCAAGTTAGGGGTCCTACGTGGAAAATACGAGAAAAACACAACAGTCAAAAATTTCCTAACGTACAACAATAGGTCTAGGTTTAGTAAACAATACAACTGAGTTATAGAATCAAATGTCAAACATGATCTAGAGGGGCTTCATGGTCATGATGTTTGGTAAACCTCCCTCTTGATCTTAGTTTATCTAAAAAGAAATGTAAGTCAGGAAGGTATCCTAAAAGGTGTAGCTACATTCGGTTGACTTACATCACTACTAGAAGATGTCAGAATACGAAGGACAAGAGGAGCCTTATAAGGCCATCCTTTAAATATGTGCCAAGGAGAGAGAGACCTAAGAGAAACATACTCGACCAAAAGCTATAACCAAAGTGTTCATATTTATCTTGACATTATAAAATAACCCAATGCAATTTATTCTCATTTTACTATAGTCTCAACCTTTAAATTTAATCATTTATCAAAAGATTAAATTGTCAAGGGAAACTATATAGTAAAATATGGGATATTGAGAAATTATTGTCATAATGGAATCTACAAATCAATCCCTAGTTTAAACATATTAATTCTAGGGTGATTTAAATATCAAGGGGCAATTTAAAGAAATTTAAACAAGCTATTATAACTTTAATCCAATAATTTTAATAAATTCTTATTAAATCCTCCAAATAATTGAAATAAAGTGTTAAAGCTATTTGATTTAAAGTTTAGAGTTATCTACTCATGGTAAGGGATCAAATCTTATCTACTAGTGCCAAATTTTGCAACCCTTAAGTAATAACTTTAGAAGTTTCCTACTTAGCCCCAAAGTCAAGAACATTTAATGAACCATCAATTCCATAATTTAATATATCATTGTCAATTAAAGGTTTAAACATAATATTTGAAGTCCAAACATGGAGATATTCTATAAATTGCTTCTATACTATGTTTCATCTAATGTTTATTGGGTTGATGCTTTGTTTGGATTTTAGGTTGCCCAAGAATGCTTGGAGCTTTCAAGTGACTCCATTAATGGAGTATGGAGCTTCTAGAGGAAATAAATAATTTTATGTTATCATTTTGTTTACTTCTTTTTCATATGAAAATGTTTTCAAATATACATGTGTTCATTCCCAAATCATGTTAGTTGTAGTCTAATCTTAATTTCTATTTGATGGAATTCTATTATTAATTTATAAATCTAAGCTACATGATGTTATATCTCTTTTTTTCTTTTTTTCAATAGAACAGTGATATTATTTCAGCATAATAATATGTTCATATATATATATATATATATATATATATATATATATATATATATATATATATATATATATATATATATATGTATGTATGTATGTATGTATGTATGTATGTATGTATGTATGTATGTATGTATGTATGTATGTATGTATGTATGTATGTAATTTAACATTCTGATTATGAAATTAGTTCTCTGTTTTAATTTATACTTACTGTCATACTTTTTTTTCGGGGGGGGGGGGGGGGGGGGGTTTAACACTTTGTTTATGAAAATTAAATGTAGCTCTCCTTGTAAATAATGAACAAAGAGTTATATATATATATATATATATATATATATATATATATATATATATATATATATATATATATATATATATATAATTGTTAGGAATAACAGTCCACAATACAATTTAGAGGGGGGTGAATTAGTTGTATGATAGAATATTAAACTTTAAACTTTAAGCTCATTAATATCAGGTCTAATGAACATAATGAATGCTTACACAATAACACAATATTTTGGTTATGGAGAAACCTATTAAAGGTAAAAACCCTGGTGGGAATTAGCACCCACTAATGATGTACTAAGAGTATAATAATACTTGTTAGAATATATAGCCCTGTTAGGAGCTTATTGAAACATTATAGTACATAGTCCTTGTTAGAGGACAGACCCTATTAGGAGTCAAGTAAAATAGAGGGCTCACTGCCCAAAGAAGGTTAAATCCACCTTCTAAACTCACTATTTCACAATAGGTGTATATGAAGAAATACACAATCTTTGAACTATTTACCAGCAACTGTCTTTGCTTGATCAATTCCAATAAAGTCCACTAGTAATCCTCTACTCTACATACATCAGACACAAGTTTGCAACCTTTACAACCTCCTTATTTCACATATATTCCATCCATATCTTTCCCCAAGAAAAGACCTTTCATTTATACCTTATTACAATTTACCAAGATCAGGTCAGCCCATAAGGCTTTCCTAATTACAAACAATTACATAAACCCTTGCTAAGATACACAAGGTATCTATAACAATTATACAATGATTACATTACAAAAAATAGGGACCGACATCCTTGATTTATGCTTGCCAAACAAAACACACAATTCATTCCCTGAGTCAGCTTCAGAATAAGTCATCACTAGAGCACATGCCACAGATGATGTCACCAATCACTCCGTACCTTGCGCTAACCAATGAGAATTCATCAGTACCTCTTCCATCATCCTTCAAGTTTACATACCTTGATTCCAATCCCTTCGAAAGATATATCAAAATCTTAGAGATTGAATCTGTCAATTCTCATTGTCACAGTCCAGTGACTAGTCTTTACCAAAATAGTTGTAACTCTCTTAATATGCAAAACTTAATGATGTGATCTCAGATATAAGATCAAAGAATCCTTCTGAGCTCTTATCTAACTTTGTAGCATCTGAAACATCTGTACACCATTCGTACACTATGATTACCAGTCTGGTTCCTTCATAGAAGCATATGTTGACATTAGTGACAAAACATAAATGACAACAATATGAGTGCCTATTCAATAATGCAGTGATTAAACACATTAAATGTCTCAATCACCACCCATGCATTAGCAATATCCAACTATATATATATATATATATATATATATATATATATATATATATATATATATATATATATATATATATATATATATATGTTGGAGGTGGATGGAGGAACAACACGCAAAGGTTGTAGTGGGGCCGGTTAAATCAAGGCCGAAGCCCACGGACTGTGCAAAGGGGGTTACATAGGTTAGGGGCCCTGCGTGGAACCCCAAGAGCTGTGCTCCCAATGGTATTAGCATTGGAGGGGGTCGAGAGGGTCGAGCCCTGCTCCCTGCTCCCCTCACCACTGCAATTTTATTTTAATATTAATTTTTTTGATATTTTTCTTAAAAATATATCTAAGTAACAAGCATTTAGTTTTTTTTTTTAATAAAAAGTTTAACCTTTATTAAATAGCTTATTTTAGGATTTCATTAATTTGTATTAAAGGTGGTAATTTATTCACAAAACAAAGAGTGAATAAATGGGTAAAAAAATTGTATAATTTGTTTTTTAATAAAATTATAAAAAAAGAATTTACAAACTTATCAAATGATAACATAATTCACTTAGCTTAAATATGAGAACTATATTTATCTTTAAATGTAATTTTCCTAATATTTAAACTTCTTTTTCTTAACATAATTTTGTATTAACCTTATCCATTTAAATGATAGAAAAACCTTAAATAAATATATATGTTAGATTAAAGTATAACTTTGATGTTATAACTATCTAACCAATCTCTATATTTACTTAGGGGTAAAGCTATATGAAACCCAATTGAATAAATTTAAGGAAAACTTAAAAATGAGATAATATTTAAAATAGGATTATTTAGAGAAATAATCAAAGATCTTAAATAACATTTGAATTTCTTTAGTTTTGATTTTGATATAAGTCTCTCTTTTTTTTTATAAACTCTTTTTAAAACTATATGGTTAAGTCTAACTTTAATAGTCTTATTTTGCAAAGGGGAAATAAACAACTAATTAACTTTAAGATATAACAAATATCTAGTTCCTTCACAAATTGCAATTTTGAACAAGTTCTAATATAAGATCTGTGAAAAATATATTTCTTACTTGACCTATTTTTGAGGTCTTAGAAATGAACTTCTATCATAACTATTCTAGTTTCCTTAAAGAAAATTTGATCATAAATTTAACTTTAAGAAAACATCCATTATTAACTTGATTTACTTGAAGTAAGTAAATATTGAACTAACTTGATACATCTTTCATATAGATAATGATTCTTAGGAAATAAATTTACAACTAAAGAAATCAATGAAACTTCAACAATGATATATATATAAATGAAATCTCTTTACATGACAAAATAGGGCTTTTAAATAATTTTCCTAGGAACCAAGTTCCTTTAAATATTGAAACTTATCAAGGTCAAGATGGCTAAATGAACATAAGATAACAAAATAGGGAATTTTTTTTCAAACAAGCTCCCATGGCCTCCTTGATTCCAAGTAAGATTCCTACATATAAACCTATTTTCAACCATGGAAGCTCACCTCCCAACCTAGACCATTACATGGTCACCCCCAAGCTAGGGGAACAAAGAGAAAAAAGGGATAACAACAACACCTATACCCAAAATAACTTGTGGTAAGCTAGCACACACAAAATACCCAAAACCAAGTATAACACATAGGCTTCGAAGAAACCATTTACCAGAGGGTGAAAATGGACCATGCCCATTAGGAGAAACCAAGTTAAAATAAAGGAGATGAAGGCCACACAAGGGTCAACTTCAAAATCCTTACCAAAACCATCTTCACAAAAAAACCAAGGCTTCATGCCTAAAACACTCCTTATAGCCCCTAATTTCCCATAGGCAAAACTTGGTATCATGGAGAGAAAGACATCCATGTTTATCCTTCCCTCACAAGGGGAGACTCTTCACTAGAATGGGGATCACTTTGGTACTTTCACCCTACAACGTTACTCTTCCCTCCCAAGGGTGAGTGTGCCTTGTAACTCCCTTAACAAAGAAAATAACAAAAATATTTCTACCATAAGAAAACATACCAAAAGTGGAAAAATAAAGACACAATTACACAAGATCTTCATGAAAGTAAAACAACCATTTCTTACCTCAAAGCATGAATTACTAAAAGAAAGTAGAGCACCAACCTATTCCAAAGCTAACGTAATGAATTTTGAAAAAAGCTTTCTCCTTTTATCCTTTTTCAAGTCCTTTCAAAACTAGCAAGTCTCTAATAAAGAGAGTGGGTGATCAACCTAGGAAGACTCCTGAAACTCCCTCTAATAGGCTCCCTAAGTCCACCTCATGAATCCTATCATAAATGCAAGGATAACTTCTTCATTACTCCTCCAAATATCTTCCTCCCCTCTTAAATGAGATATGAAGACTTAATGGAGTTGACAAGATGGTTGTCCAAAGTTTCTAAACTCTTAAACTCGGATGAAGACTAATGAGGTACTTTAGGAGGTTCATTTATGAGCCTAGGTTCTTCCTATGACTAAAAATTAACTCCCAAACCCAAGTACATCAAGTATGGTAGCTAATGTTGGTCCCCACTACCCCCTAGGAGCTACCTAGACCCTTCCAAACTCCACTTTAAGTTTAAATCCGAGTTAACTCTTTCTTGAATCATCTAGAAGTTTCCTATACCCTAGGTGAGCTTGGGGACTCCACAAGGTTAACCCAAGGTGGTCATGCAAACACCTCATGCACCCATGTGTCAAATGACACAACATAATTTCCAACCCCTTCACACATATCATGACTACATAAAACAATTAACTTAATTAAATACAACATTTAACAATTACTTTCACAAATAAAACCACTAGACAATGAGGTTCAAGTCTCTTCACTAGACTGAACCTTGGCTTTACAATAAATATCATAGTTTTACTCTTTATTCCCCATATTTAATACCATGGTTAATTTCCTGCACACTCAAATGTAAACATCAGTAGGTCCAATGATGTAACAAGATAATAACATAAACTGCATATTCATTTAACACACACAACCACATAATCCTTCTCATAATTATCAAATCAGCATTTGGTCCCAAAGTTCATAATACTTAACATAACATCTCATTTTTCACCATACATTTCTAATGTATTTAAATTAACTACATCATGAAATCAACAACCTAACATAAGTAAATCATGATCAACTATAAGCATAAAATAAGTGTTCAAAACAACTTAATCCAAATGCAGAATGTACATAACATAGGATTCTCTGATCCCTAAAATAATAACATATGTCCAAGTATATCATAATCCAAAATATCAAATGAAAAGTGTAACTATGATCAATGAGAACTATGACAGCTGGGGTAGACCTCACAATCAAAAAATATCTCAACAATCAAAATTTCATCAAAACTATCACATTTCAAATATAAATTAATGTTATCACTAGTCCTTTCAAATCCAATCTCAATTAAGTAACAATGTATACTTTCATACCATTCTCAAGGTGCTTGCTTCAATCCATATAAAGATTTATGCAGTTTGCATACCATATCCTTATTGCTTTTGTCAAAAAATTCATTAGTTTGTTCAATATAAACTTCTTCAATAATTCTATTCAGAAATGTTGACTTAACATCCATTTGATAAACTTTGAATCCTTTGTAAGAAGCTTATGAAAGATATCTTTTTACACCTTCTAATCTAGAAATAGGTGAAAAAGTTTCACCATAGTCAATACCTTCTTCTTGTGCATACCATTTACAGACTAATCTTGCTTAATTTTTTATCACATCTCCTTTCTCATTGAGTTTATTTATAAAAATCCACTTTTTTCCAATCACATTCTTATCCTTAGGTCTCAATACCAATGACCAAGTATTATTCTTTTCAATTTGATCAATTTATTCTTTCATATTATTCATCCAATCTTCATTATCTAGTGCATCCTTCACTAATCTTGGCTCAAATTTAGAAATCAAACTTGTGTTATTTTTCAATTTACTTCTTGCCATGACTTATGCATTCTTTTCTCCAATAATTTTGTTCAGTGAGTGGTGTCTTCTCACATATTTTGATAATACAAGTTCGGTAGACTATTCATCAATGTTTTCATCTCTCAATGGAGGCTCATCTTGTTCATTGGTTTCTACTTGTTGCTTCTCATTTGTACCAACTGAATTTCCTTCTTGTACATAAACTAATCTTATGTAATCCTTGGGTTCCTTTTTTCTATCTTCTTCATTCCTTTCTACAAATTTATCAATTCTTATATTTTCACTTTCAACATTTTTGTTAGTATCCTTGATTAAACATTTATATTCTTTTCTCTTTTATGAGTAACTAAGAAATATTCCTTCATCACCTTTAGAGTCAAACTTTCCACTTCTAGCATCTTTCAATATATAACACCTATTTCCAAAAATTTTAAAGTAACTTACATTTAGTGTGTGACCAAACCAAAGTTCATAGGGTGTCTTGTTTGTTCCTTTCATCAACTATACTTGGTTGAGAGTATAAACTGTAGTACTTATGGATTCTCTCTAGAATGTTTGTGCAACCTTTTTGTCAATCAATAAAGTTCTAGTATAGTCAACAATAGATCTATTCCTTCTCTCAGCTATCCCATTTTATTGTAGAGTCCTCGGTGCAGACACTTGTCTTTTAATTCCATGCTCATTGAAAAAGATAGTAAAATCATCAAAGATAAATTCAACTCCTCTATCAAATCTCAAACACTTCAACTATTTTCTTGTTTCCTTCCCAAATAATTGTTTATACGATATTAATAGTTGAAATGCATCGGATTTTTCTTTTAGAAAAATAACAGACATCATTCTTGAATAATCATCAACAAAAAAAATAAAGTACTGATCTCCATAATATCTTTGAACTCTCATGGGACCAAAAAGGTTAGTATGAACCAATTCCAAAATACCATTGGTAGAATAAAATTTTCTTAGAAAACTTGACTTGGTCATCTTACCAATCTGACATTCTTTACACAGCTTTATCAGGTTTTCTTAATCTCAGTAGTCCTCTAACTCTGCTCTTCTTACTTACTTTGATCAAGTTATCAAAATTCACATGACACAGTCTCTTATTCCATAGCCATACATCTTAAAGTTTAACAAACATGAAACTCTTTGCATCAATATCAAGATAAAATCAATTACCTCTTGATTTTCCTCCAGTTCCAATTAGATCTCCATCAGCACCATAAATATTAACCTTTCTATTCTGGAATTCTAGTCGGTGGCTAGTATTGTTCAGTTGTGCAACACTCAATATATTATAGTTTAGTCATCTAATCCAAAATGCATCATTACATTTCATCTTCTAATTTATTAAAATAGATCCCTTATCTTTTATAGGGCATGAAGCATCATTACCAAATCTGACAAATCCTCCATCATACTCTTCTAAGTATCAAACTTATCAATATCATGAGTCATATGATGTGAACATCCAGTATCAATAATCCATGGGTCTAGTTTAATTACATGAGAAACATGTGCTTTTTCTTCTTCATAATTTTTTTCATCCGAGTCTTCTTTTACTGCAAAAAAGACAACTTCATATCCTTCTTTGGTAACATTAGATTCATCACCAGTTACACCTTCCTTAGCTAGGTAGAAAGACTTGATTCCTTTGCCCTTAAAATCTCTAAATCTTCAATGTTAGTTGTCTCTTTTGTCATTCTTATCATTCCTATCATTGTTAGGACATCTAGATGAAATATGTCCAATCTTATTAAAATTTAAACATTTCAATGGTAACTTACCTTAGTACTTTCCTTGACCTCTAGGTAGCCAGTTAGCTAGTAGTGCTTCCAATTCCTCTTGTACCTTATCTTCGGTAAAGATATTGTCATGCTCATTTCCATATGAATTAATTTGATTTTCTCTTTCTCTTCTTGATGTTCCAATTCTTACAGATGACTTCAAGGTAGTTTCAATGGTCAATAGACTTGTAGACTATGATTTTGAACCTGTTACCTGTCTTGAAAGGCTGAAACATTCAAACATTAGACTAATCTAACATGTTCATGAACTAAAAAAATAGCATAAGACATGAAAACAAAACCAAAGCCACCTCAAGATTGTTGCTAAAAAAACAAGTGCTATAGAGCAAATGTTTGAGTCGCTTCAATTAGAGGGATGTGGGTGTGCTCTCTAAGCACTTGGAGCATATTCTAATGCATACTAAGATTGATTTTAGACCAAATATAGGTGTGATATGATGCTATATGCTATGCAAAACAATAAAAGAAACTATGTTAATCCATTATTGCTAAGCTATGATGTTCTTTAAGAAAGCTTGAAGATGATAAAAAGAAACTAACAATTAGTATTGCTTATGCTAAGTCTAGAGCTAAATGGACATGATAACAATGCATAAAATGAAAGGTGAATGGATATTTTGCTCTTGGAAATGAGGACTATTTATAGACTTTTGGGAGGATGAATGAGTGGCTAGGATCAAAATCCTTAAGAGAGGCCAAGATTCATTCAAAGGGGAGCACATGGATTGTGCTTGTTCAAGGCCACCTCCTTGTGACAAGTGTCACAAGGGCATTGGGTTGAAAGATGGGAGGAATGTGCACAATTTGGGAAATGTGCCTAAGGTCAAAGGGTGTAAGAAAGGGGTGAGGGGCTTCTTAAATGCATCATAAATGCATGTAAGAGGGATAAGGAGGCTTTAAATGCACTTAATGCATGTAAGAGAAGCCTCTAGAAGTTTGTTGACTTTGGGTCAAGCTTAGGAGTTGGCTAACCTTGTTTAAGGAATGTGACAAGGTTAGGGGGAGGATTAGGATTAGGATGGGTGAAGAGGTTGGGTTGAGAAGTTTCTAGAAGAGTCTAGAGTTTTCCTAGGTTTTATGGAATAAAAGTTTATTCATTCCAAAAGCTTAAGTTTGGGAAAATTTATTGAAATATTTTCAATAAATATGAAAATTAAATATTTAATCTTAATTAAATATTTTGAGTTGAGATTAGGGTTAGAAAAGGTGGGATTAGCCTTTTAATCGAAATTAAGAAGGGATTAGAAGATTTTGGAAGAGGTTAGTGGTTTTAGGAAAAAATGCCAACTTTTGGTCAAAAAATAAATAAATTATTTTTTGGGGGATTTTTGGTCAATTTATTAATTAAAATAATTAATAAATAGGGGATTAATGTTTAAATAAGATTTAAACATTTTTGGGAGGGATTTCTTAATTAAATATTTTTAATTAAGAAAAAGAGATTTAATGACATAAAAATAAATTAATTAATTAAATAATTAATTAATTAATAAATGATGATGTCATCAGGGATTTTTCAGAAAATAAAAATACTTTATTTTCTAAAGGATTTTTAGGTGTCTACATTTTGCCCCTCTTTGATGCGATGCCGCAAGTGGCATGGCTTCAAAGACAAGAAAATAAGATGCCCAAGGCTAGAATTTAGAGGAAAAAGGGATTGTGCCCCCTCGAGAAAATAACGCAAGGAGCAAACATTGTGAAATTTTCTCGAAAGGAAATAGAGAAGGAAGGACCTAGGAAGAAGGGGAGATAAATAACCAAGCTTCCAAGAGCAAAGATGAGTGAATGCAAGATGAGATGGAATGCAAAATGCAGGATGCAGCTACATGAAGATGCAAGATTAATCTATATGATGCAGGATGCAGGGGAGATGGGGAAGCTCCAAGTGCAAATGTGGAGAGCACAACCTAGTTTAATATAGCAATGCTAGAGACCTGCCAAGGATACTGGGATCACGAGGCCTTGTCACTAGCGTTGCATAGGACTGACACTAAAAAGACACGCAGGGTTGCCCCAGCATCGCACATGAAACCCGAAGGAGGCATGGTGGAAATGATGCTGAAGAAACTACAAACACATGACTGACTCACAGGCAAAAGCAAAAGATCAAAAGACCTTGCCCCAGATGATCCTCATTCGCAGCACACCATGATATAAAGGATCGTGGTGATGTTGAGTAGAGAACAATGAGAAGCTGTAAAAGATTAACAAGACCCAAAGGACAAAATCCAAGGTCAAAATGAAAACTCCAAAAAGACATCCTTTGCCAAGGAGAGAGATTTGATTTGATTGATGGTGGGAAGATTGGTTGGACAGGAGGAACGATATATCCTCAAGGACCAGGATGGAAGATTAGGTCAGACAGGAGGAACGATATATCCTCAAGGACCCATGGGTTGGTGAGAGAATAAGTGTAGTTGTTCGCTGGCAAAAGCTAAAGTTCAAGGAATAATCAGGATGAGCAAGGATAAGTCGACAATTGATGTTGCTGAAGCACAAGGCCCGAGTGGGACTAAAAGTTTTCTGAGGCTGGGGATGGGACAAGATATTTGATCAAATGCTACTGTAGGATGGACAAAGGTTATGCACAACAAGGAGGAACAATATGCACAAGGGATATGTACAGAAGCTCAGGATTGGGGATAGGAAGATCACACTCGGCGGGACTCTCACTAGGATGGAGACAAGAAGGATATTTATAGAAAGGATTGTGCTATACAGGAAAGGGATAAGGATATGGTACAAGATATGGTACAAAGCTTTGGAATAGGATATGGATTGCAGATGGGTTGGAGGAAGATGGAAGCTGAATGCTTGGAGGATAGGGGAGATGGAACTGCTAGGAGATCTGTTAAGAGATGGAGGAAGAGGACGGTAGCTTGAAAGGACAACTGAATAGATAAATAACTCAGTTTACTATGTTGGCGCCTGTTTGTCAGGTTTTCACCAACATACTTGTCCAAGGCGCTTGAATTACCAAGTTTTCACCGTTGGACGATTATTTTCTCTTTCTCTTTTCTTTTTTCTTTTTTTTTTTGCTTTTTTGAATGTTTTTTGGATTTTCTGATATATGCAGGATTAGGTTCAGGCATAGAACCTCTTCAGATGGATGATGTTGATAGGATCATTCAAAGGCTCTCCTTCTGGTGTAGATAGCTGATAGGCGCCGGAGCTGAAACATGCTGTGACAATATAGGGGCCCAGCCAAGTAGGCTCAAACTTGCCTTTCTTTTCTCGATTTGCTTGGACCTTCTGATTTTCTTTGAGAACCATGTCACCGACTTGGAACTGTCTAGGATGGACCTTCTTGTTATAACTCCTTTTGAGTCGATTCTGGTATGCAACCAGGTGATTGTAGGCTTGCTGTCTCTTTTCATCTAGTAGATCTAGCTGTGTGAGCCGGGCTACACGATAATCTTCATCAGTTGTATAGTTCTTCATGGAGACTCGCAATGATGGGAGCTCAACCTCGATCAGCAGAATGGCTTCAGCACCATATACAAGGGAATATGGGGTGGTGCCTGTGGGAGTGCAATAAGAAGTACGATAGGCCCAGAGGGCAGGATTAATTTGGAGGTGCCAGTCACGACCAGAATCATTGACAACCTTTTTGAGAAGTTTCAAAAGAGTTTTGTTGGTTGCCTCAGCTTGGCCATTTCCTTGAGGGAAATATGGACTGGAGAAACGGTGATGGATGTGGAGCCTGGCACACAGATCATCCACATGCTGGTTTTCAAAAGGTGTGCCATGGTCTGTGAAAATGGTAGATGGTATGCCGAAGCGGCAAATGATATGGTAGAGGATGAACTTGGATATTTGGATGACAGTAGTAAGGGTGAGTGGAATCGCTTCAACCCATTTGGTAAAATACTCTGTGGCTGTTATGATATACTTGTGTCCATCCGAAGAGAGGGGGGTGATCAAGCCAATGAGGTTGAGGCCCCAACATGAAAAAGGCCACGGTGGTGCAATAGGCTGTAGATCCTGTGCTGGTGCATGTATCAAATTGGCATGCTGTTGACATGGGAGACATTTCTTGACAAATTCACATGCATCATGTTCCATTGTTGGCCAATAATATCCAACTCTAAGCAGCTGCTTTGCTAGAACCATGCCACTCGTGTGGGCACCGCAAATTCCAGCGTGAACTTCTTGTAAGGCCAGGACGGTCTTGTTTGAATCTAAACATCTAGATAGGACATTGTGATACCCGCGACGATATAGGGTGTTGGCTACAAGAGTGTAGCGGGAAGCTCTGCGAATAAGGTTTTGGCGTTGGTTATTGGTGAGATGGGGAGATATGATACCATTTTTTAGATATGCATGGATGTCATGGTACCATGGGGATTGAGGACCAACCAAGACACATACCATTTCTGCATCAGCGTTCTCATAAGCTGGTGTATGTAGCTGCTCGACTAGGAATTCATACTGTGATGCGTCGCGTGGGATTTCTAACAAGGATCCAATGGTTGCCATTGTGTCCGCTACTTTGTTCTGAAGTCTTGGGATCTGTGTGAACTGTAGATGTAGGAAATGCTCTTGCAGTTTGTCCACCAGCTCTTTGTAAGGTAGCAACTTGTCATCCTTTGTCTGATATTCATCTAGGACTTGTTTGATAATCAGCTGTGAATCTCCAAATACTTGTAATTCTATGATATTCCACTGAATGGCTGTTCTGAGACCTAAGATGAGTGCCTCATATTCTGCAATGTTGTTGGTACATGGGAATCCCAATTTGAATGATTTTGGGATGTAGTCACCTTGAGGTGTGACGAATAGGATTCCTGCCCCTGATCCATGTGATGTGTAGGAGCCATCAAAGTATAGTTTCCACATGGGCTGCTCTTCAATCATGCATAAGTGTTCATCAGGGAATTCCATGATTAGTGGATAGGCATCCACCAGTGGTGCTTCTGCTAGTTGATCGGCAATGACTTGCCCTTTGATTGCTTTGCGATCAATATACTGGATGTCAAACTCACTGAGTATCATGACCCATTTTGCCATACGACCTGTGAGAGTTGTCTTTGATAGTAGATATTTGAGGGGGTCCACCTTTGAAATGAGCTTGATTGTGTGACTGAGCATGTAATGTCTAAGCTTTTGAGTGGTAAAGACCACTGCAAGGCATGCTTTTTCCATAGGTGAATAATTAAGCTCATATCTGACAAGAGTGCGACTGATGTAATAGATGGCTCTCTCCTTGTTGTCATCATCATGCTGAGCTAAGAGTGCCCCCAGTGCTGTAGTGGTTGCTGAGATGTAGAGTATGAGAGGGTGTCCTGGAATTGGTGGTACTAGGATTGGAGAATTGGCAAGATACTCCTTGAGCTTATCAAAGCTTCTTTGACATATGGGATCCCATTTGAAGCTTGTGTCTTTGCATAGGAGATGCGTAAAAGGTTGGCACTTGTCTGCTAACTGAGAAATGAACCGACGCACTGATTGAAGCTTTCCTTGTAGGCTTCTGAGCTATTTGAGTGTTCTTGGTGGAGGCATCTCTGTTATTGCTTTGACCTTCTTGGGGTCTATCTCTATGCCTCGTCGCGATACTATGAAACCTAGGAGCTTTCCAGATGTAACACCAAAGACACATTTCTTTGGATTAAGCTTTAAGCCATAATGATTCAGACGATCAAACACACGCTCTAAGATGTTGAGGTGTTCATCCCTTGTTTTGGATTTTGCAAGGATATCATCCACATAGTCTTCAAGGATCTTGTGGATCATGTCATGGAAGATCGTTGTCATTGCTCACTGATATGTTGCTCCTGCATTCTTTAGCCCAAAGGGCATCATATTGTAGCAGAAGGTACCCCATGGGGTTGTGAATGCTATTTTATGTTGATCTGCTTCTGCTATATGAATCTGGTTGTAGCCGGAAAAGCCATCCATGAGTGATAGCATTTCGTGACCCGCTGTGAGGTCTACAAGCATGTCTATGTTTGGCAATGGGAAATCATCCTTAGGGCATGCCTTGTTCAAGTCCCTGAAATCAGTACAGATTCTGATGTCGCCAGAAGGCTTTGTGACTGGCACCATGTTAGAGATCCATTCTGAGTAGTCGATTGCTCTGATGATTTTTGCTTGAAGGAGCTTCTCAAGCTCTGCTTTAACTAGTAATGCTACCTTTGGATGCATTTTCCTTAGCTTCTGCTTCACTGGCTTAACGTTTGGATCTACTGATAGATGATGAACAACAAGGTTTGGATCAAGCCCAGGCATGTGGGCGTATGACCATGCAAAGTTGATAACTGATTCCTTGAGCAAGGTGCTGAGAGCCATTTCTTCTCCTTCTGTTAGGTTGACTGCAATGTAGGTGATCCTTGGACATTCTTCTGTTCCCAAGTTGATTGGCTTGGTCTCTTCTATGATGATTGGAGATTACTCTGGTCTATAATCTTGGATAGGGGGAAGAGGCAAGGCTTCATCTTCTAGCGCTTGAATTGCCAAGTTTTCACTAGAAGATACGCCCTTTATTTTTACTGTTTTGGAGTCAGAATGTGCCCCAAAAGGGTTTTCACATAAAGAATCATGATGTTCTTTTGCTTTATCATTTTTGCGACTAAAGCTTGCCTCTTCCCCAAAATATCCTTCTGGGTGAAGCTGATAGACAGAGGTTGATGTTGGATCTTGATTGCTTGCTGGACCTGATGCCCCCATGAATTCTAGGAGTGCTTGTGCGCTTTGGAACTCATCGATGTGTGCAATGCTTGGTTGGTCCCAATCTATGAGGTCGGGGTTTGTGAGGGGAAGATCTATGAGGTTAATGGAGAGTTGTTGGAGAACAGAAGTCCCCAGGAGGGTGTCGTCGGCAAAGATATCATCATAGGATCGGATGTCTTTCTCTTCGGGGATGTCTTCAATTTCCACAAGGTCATCCTGGCTATTCGAAAAGTTCACGTTGGTCATGTTAGTGCCCTCAGTTGTGGTATTGGGCTCTTGTTCAAGCAGGTGAGAGTTATTAAAGCCAAGTCCTTGTTGTTCTGGATTCTGGGATGGTATGATAGGAAACAAATTTCCGTCCTCTTATGGTCCTAGACCACCACCTTGATAGTTATAGTGTTCTGTGACATTTTTTTAGGGGATTGGGTATTTCTCTTTGAAGTACTCAAGAAGTTGTGTGTCACGTAATGGGGGATCTTTGTATAACCATTTGTTAATATCTGGATCCATTTCTTTGTTGCTGATGGTACCATGGGACTCAAAAGTCATGTTTCCGATTTGCTTGAGCTTATAATGTTCCTCAACAGGCTTGTTTTGACAACTTGGGTGCCCTTGAGTATGTGGATCACGTGGAAGAGCCCCTACAGTAAATGCATCACTGAGGCTGTATTCGCCACAACCCTGGTTGTTGATCTTGATGGATGATAAGGTGGAAGAGAGGATGGTCTCTGGATCGCGATGGGATCGGGATGAGCTAGCAATAGAAGTACCAATATCGGTTCCAGGACAATGAGTAGAATGAGGGAAAGATGCTTCCATCGCAAGGTAGTATGCGAAGGGGTTAGGATCAGCGTGGATGGTAACCTCAGTGCCTTGATGTGGAAACTTGATGCACTGATGGTAAGTAGATGGTACGGCCTTAATGAAATGGATCCATGGATGACTGAGGAGGATATTGAACAGTAGGTCAAGATCAACAACGTGGCAGAGAGTATCTTGCGCTGCTGGGCCTAGCTGAATAGGAAAAGTTATAGTACCTTCAGAGGTACGCTCCAAGTTATCATATGCTTTGATAGTGATTTGTTCATGTTGTATGTCAGCCTCTGTGAACCTGATCTTCTTGATGAATTTTAACGTGCACAAGTTGAGGGCTGAGCCATTATCCACTAGAACTCATTTGATGGCAAAATCTCTGACCATGACAGCAATGCGGAGAGGGAGAGTATGGTCAGGAGTGACATCTGGTATATCAGATTCTTTGAAGGATAAGGCACATGCTGCTGATAGGTGTCCCACAAGAGTTTCAAACTGAGTTGTGTTAATGTTCGTGGGGACATGGCCTTCTTTTAGAGCTTTGTCCAGGATCTCCTGATGGATGGGTGATGTGCGGAGCAAATCCAAGATAGATATTTGGGCTGGCATGTTCCCAAGATGCTCTATGATATTGTATTGTGCACTTGGTGCATTATGTTGTGTTGCGCGTGCATTTGATGCTAACCTAGTGTTAAACTGTGCTTTGGATGTAGTAGATGTTGGCCTTGGAGGAGCAGCTGACCTCGGAGGAGCACCGGCAACAGTTATCCTACCACTGCGGGTAGTTGCAGCACATTGTCGATCCGGCCCTCTGACGTGGATGGTATTGATGGTGGGCTCATCTTGGATGGGCTTAACTTGAGTTATGCATCCGACATACTTGTCATAGTTGATGTAGGCCACTGTGTGATCTTCTTGCTTGCCTTTGCCACGATTTTGAGGCTGATTGGCGTTGGCTTGATTCTTCCCGGTATCGTGTTGAGGAAACACATTTTGATATATTTGCAAACCGGCATTGGGTGAAGCTTGAGCTGGTGCATCGACCTGGATTTCCTTGCGATCAATGAGATCCTGGATGTAGTTCTTAAGTCGCATGCACTTCAATGTTGTGTGCCCCTTCACACGATGGTAATCACAGTATTCATGTTCTTTATACCAATCAGACTTTGGTGTGTTGTCATCCTTCTGTGGGATGGGCGGATATGTGATCATATTTGCCTTGGCTAGCCGATAAAAGATCTGATCCAGAGGCTCACCCAAAGGTGTGAAAGTCCTCTTTGGATTGTTCTGATTGTTGGGTTTGTTCTGCCTTGGGGCAATGTTAACTGCATTAACAGGATTGCCCTGACGTGCTGGCTGTTGCTGTTGGTATTGCTGCTGATACTATTGCACAGGTGGTTGATGAGCTTGAGGAGGCTGCTGATAAATAGGTGCTTGATATGCGGGAGCTGGGGGTTGCTGATAGATGGGTGCTTGTGGCGGTTGGTATGTTTGAGCTGGTGTAGGACTAGCCACAATGAATTGTACATTTTTAGTGTCAGTGGCTCCATCTGTAACAACATTCTTATTACGATTCCAGTAATGGGATTTATCATTGTTGGGTTTGTTCTTGGAATCATCCTTGAAGTGACGAATAGTGCCTTCGTCTAGGAGAGCTTTCTCGATGCCTATGCATTTGCTCTTGATGTCTTGATATGTCTAGAGATAGTTCATTCGTATGTGATGGGATAGCTTTGGATGCAGGTTATCAATGAAGATCTTTGTTAGATGCTTCTCTGGCGGCTGATATGATAACGTAGTTGTAAGATTCTACCATCTTTGCAAGTATTCTGCAAGGCTTTCTCCATCTTTCTGCTTTGAGTTGCATAGGTCTAGCAAGGACAACTCATTCTCCACATTATGGGCATAGTGTGTGATGAACTTCTCAGAGAGTTCAGCAAAGGTTTTTATTGTCCCATGTGGTATTTTGTAAAACCACTCAACAGCAGTTCCTCCCAAGCTTTTGGAAAATAGGCGTAGGAGATAGTTATCACTGTAAGCTACTTCTTGGCATGCCATGTAGAACTCTTTGATATGGTTTACTGGATCTCCTTTCCCCCGATACTTGTCAAACTTGGGCATCTCAAAATGCTTGGGGAAAGGGATAGTTGCTATGGACCGATCGAAGGGATATGAGCACACCTCTTCGAACTTGTATGTTTTATTCTCTGTTCCACTTTGTAGCTCCTTTAGAGCATTTTTCATTGCTTCCCACTCAGCATTGAGTGGCGAGGGAACTGGGACTTCTGCTTGTGATGGAAGCTATGGAACTAGATATGGCGCTTGCTGTGGATAAATGGGTTGGAACTGATTTTGGGGCAATGGTTGCTGGGGATATTGCTGGTGTGGCATAGGGGGATATTGTGGTAAATGATATGGAACCGTTTGATGTTGTTGGGCTGCTTGCTGTTGTTGAACTGGCAGTTGTTGTGGGACTGCTTGCTGATATTGGACATTTGCAACTTGCTGTTGTAACTGATGGGTGGGAACTTGTTGTTGCTGGGCGATGATAGGGATTTGTTGCTGAGGCTGATAGCAAGGGACTTGCTGTTGTTGAGGAATGATGGGTGTTTGCTGAAAGGGGACATGTGGTTGCTATGGGGGAGGCTGTTGGAACGATGCTGCTTGCGGGTATGATGGTGGTAGTTGCTGAGGTTGGCTTTGGGTTTGGCTGATATAAGCTGGGTGCATGCCTGCGTTACTTAGAGGTGGAACAGATGTGGGGAAGCTAGAAGCAAAGGGTGATGGGGTAAGATAGCTAGGGAAAGTTGGCTGTTGAGGTGGTGGAACTTGCTGGAAGGTATTTGGGATTTGGGACGAATAGCTTGAAGCTGGCGGTGGTTGGGGTAGTTGCTGCTGTGCTGCTTGGGCGAAGGTAGTTTATTGATTTGCAACCATAGATGTAGGGGATTGAGATGGGATCCCCCATGCCTTCATTTCTTCTTGCGTAAGGCCCCATTGAGAGCTTGTGTTAGGGTGCACTGCAGCGGATGATGGAATGGTAGGAGCAACGGGAGCTTGGGACACGAATGATGGTTGAGAGAAAGGAGCTTGTTGAGGTTGTGGTTGAGCGGATGCTTGTGAGGAGGAAAATGAAGGAAACACCCAAGAGAAAGATGAGGTTGGAATAGGAAGCGATTGCGCTAACCCCAAAGAAGAAGGTATAGGTGCTTGGGTGAAGGGTGGTGGTGCTCCTTTGATGGTGAAAGATGTTGCTTGACTTGTGGATGGTGGCGAAGCTTTTGGTGTAAAAGCTTGCGTGAGAGGTGGAAGCTGACTTTGGGTTAAGCGTTGGTTTTGGGCTTGGGCAGCCATAGCAGAAGGGGTAGGAGATGGAGCGGATGGTGCTGCAGCTTGTGTTGCAGGACTGGCGAGGCTTCCTTGCAAGAAAAGGGGAATGGTGGAAAGCTCTTGGGGTGTTTGCATGATAGGATCGGGAAATGATTGGACAAATGGAGAATACGCTTGTGCTGGAACTTGGATAGTTTTGATGGGGATGCATGGATAGAGAGATGGTGGGATGGAGGTACTTTCTAGTGGATAGTGGGAAAATGTGCTTTGCTGATGTTGCGGTACAAGGGCATTGGTCACTGGTGGGCTTTCTGGAGGATTTACAAATGCTTGGTTTGCCAAGGGGGATGAAGGGATGTTTGGATCTTCACATGGGTTACTGGCTTGGATGTGGGGATTGTAGGTCATCATGGCATTGGTGAAAAGTTTGGGATCGGATGAGGTTGTTGGTGGATAAGGATTCATGCTTCTTCTTTTCCGAGATCTGGTCTCAACAGGCATGGAGATGTAAGTGCTAAATGTATGCAAGATATTTGGCTAAAAGATGTTGATGGATGCAAAGTTTGATGAACTTCTAAAGATGATGACTTCTAAGATGCAAATGCAAGGATAGGGATCAAGATGGCGATGATGGAAGCTAGATGGAACGGATATGGATCAAGACGGTGGAGGAAAGATAGGTTGCTGGTGGAAAGCTGGTGAAAGATTACTGAGTGGTCAACAAATGAGCTGCTATTTTTCCCAAATGGAGGATCAGAGAATGGATGGGGTCAACCTAGGATAGACTGATGATCTTCGGTCAACAAGTTTCTTATCAATACACTCCAATCTCTTGCTCGAGATGATGGCTATGCAAGGACAAGGTTTTATTTCTTTATGACAACACGTTGTGTCAAAAAGAGGATGATGGTCTCTGATCTTGGATAGGGGATGAAAAACAACTCAAAAGGTAGAACACTAAGTGTTGGTGGGACTCTGGGTTTTGGAGCAAAAGATGATGGATCTGCTGGAAAGATATGGAAAGCTGATGGGGGGATGCTGGTGGAAAAGGTATTGAAGGGTGAAGGGACAATGCTCTATCTAAAGGGATAATGCAAATGACAAGGATTGATTCTAGAATGCTGGTAGGAAGATGAATGCAACTTTTATGATGTTCTTGAGATGCAACTAGGGTTTTGATGCTGATGCAAAGGGTGAAACTAGGATGAAACTAAGATGCAAGGTTGTTTGAGACAAGATTTCAAGATCTGAAGATGGAACAAGACATGAACAAGGAATTGGCTAATCTTCTGGCACAAGGTTGACAAAGTGATGGTTAACTCGAAAATGGAAGGCGAACTGTTTGATGTGAGCGTTATGGGCAATGTTCTCAAATCTGGGTTGGGACTTCTCCTCTGCTTGGGTTGCTTGGATAGTGGATTGATAGGTCTTGAGTTTCTTCTTGGTAACTTTTCGCTCTTGATAGGTTTGGGATTTGGGCAACTTCACTTTAGGATGTTTGTTCTTGCTGGGCATCACTTGGAAAAGAGGCTTCTGATTTTGAGACAAAGGTTTCCAATGGCAAAGGTTAAAGTCAAAGCAATCCCCGCAAGGGACAAAGCAACCCTGCGGGATACAAACAAAGACAACTGACTCTGATAAAGCTTTGAAAGTGTACGTTTCAACAAGTGTTTTCACGGAGTCTTTGACTGTCAAGCACTTCAAACAGATCTACCTAAGGAAGGTGAGTATCAAAATCACTTTCCCACAGCTTGGTATCCCCCAGAAGGGAATACAAATGGTGAGTAATCTTGAGGCGACCCATTAAACCCCTTGGAATCGGTCCTTGCACAAGGATTTTGATACTTTCGGATGTAGATAGGGTAGCCTCTATTTTATCAAGTTTTTAATAGTTCCGTGGAGTCTCCATACCCGGTTTTGCTGATCATTCGTGACTCACCTAAGAGCCTTGCCAATTATGCTGGGGGAGAGGAATGTTTAACATCCCCAGACACGTGTTTGGCATGAACGCCCCGCGATTAGGAGATGTAAGTGATTATTTTGTTCTTCACTTATTTGTATACTGGTCGGAGGGGCTACCGGTTTGAGGTCGTTCTCCAAAGAGGAAGTGCTTCTCCCTGGACAGGCCTCGCTAAAAGTAGAAGAAGTGGACTTGTTTGAGTCCAAGTGTTCTACGTTGCTTAAGTTAACAGGATTTTGCAAAAAGTAAAACTCCTAAATGCACATCAAGCAGTTGTTCATTTTTCCAAATTTGATTAAGTGTGTTTGAAACTTGAAATTGAAGACACAAGTGTTTAAGATTTTGACTTTTTCTTTCTCCAAAAAGTAAATCGAGCATTTGCAAGTTTTTTGACTTGGGCATTCAAGATTGAGTGTGCGTGTTGATTAAGAACTTTTTAAAAAGCTTTGTTTTGATCTTTAAGGCATTCAAGATTGTGTTTTCTTTTCAAATGGAAAATGATGCTTTAGGACCTAAGTTCTTCCTTTTAGCTTCATTCAAGATTTTGTTTTGACTCGTTTGAATGCAAATTTGATGTTCTTTTTATGCCCAAAAAGATATGATCATTCCTACTTTGCATGAATGCATTGTTAAAAATCCTTGATGTTGCAAGGATGCAAATGCCTTGATTAATTTTTTTGTTTTGTTTGTTAGAACAAATTTTGCAAATTTTAGTCCTTTAATGCATTCAAGAATGATTTGGGGGTTCATTTTAAGCACTAAAATAAGGTGTGTATGATTTTGCTTCCTTATGGATTTTATTATTATTTTTGAAAAAAAATGGCCATGACCTCCTTGCTAGAAGAAGAAGAAGAAGGAGACGGAATAGAAGAAGAATATAGACAAGAAGAGGAAGAAGAATATAGACAAGAAGAAGAAGAAGGGATCGAAGTGCTCCGTCCACCTATAAGCTTGAAAAATCTGAAAATGGTCTAAAACCCATCAGAATGTTTGCAAAGAACCCGTGAAGTGGGTCCCACCGAGTGTGCCAGAATGTAGACTATGATTTTGAACCTGTTACCTGTCTTGAAAGGCTGAAACATTCAAACATTAGACTAATCTAACATGTTCATGAACTAAAAAAATAGCATAAGACATGAAAACAAAACCAAAGCCACCTCAAGATTGTTGCTAAAAAAACAAGTGCTATAGAGCAAATGTTTGATTCGCTTCAATTAGAGGGATGTGGGTGTGCTCTCTAAGCACTTGGAGCATATTATAATGCATACTAAGATTGATTTTAGACCAAATATAGGTGTGATATGATGCTATATGCTATGCAAAATAATAAAAGAAACTATGTTAATCCATTATTGCTAAGCTATGATGTTCTTTAAGAAAGCTTGAAGATGATAAAAAGAAACTAATAATTAGTATTGCTTATGCTAAGTCTAGAGCTAAATGGACATGATAACAATGCATAAAATGAAAGGTGAATGGATATTTTTCTCTTGGAAATGAGGACTATTTATAGAATTTTGGGAGGATGAATGAGTGGCTAGGATCAAAATCCTTAAGAGAGGCCAAGATTCATTCAAAGGGGAGCACATGGATTGTGCTTGTTCAAGGCCACCTCCTTGTGACAAGTGTCACAAGGGCATTGGGTTGAAAGATGGGAGGAATGTGCACAATTTGGGAAATGTGCCTAAGGTCAAAGGGTGTAAGAAAGGGGTGAGGGGCTTCTTAAATGCATCATAAATGCATGTAAGAGGGATAAGGAGGCTTTAAATGCACTTAATGCATGTAAGAGAAGCCTCTAGAAGTTTGTTGACTTTGGGTCAAGCTTAGGAGTTGGCTAACCTTGTTTAAGGAATGTGACAAGGTTAGGGGGAGGATTAGGATTAGGATGGGTGAAGAGGTTGGGTTGAGAAGTTTCTAGAAGAGTCTAGAGTTTTCCTAGGTTTTATGGAATAAAAATTTATTCATTCCAAAAGCTTAAGTTTGGGAAAATTTATTGAAATATTTTCAATAAATATGAAAATTAAATATTTAATCTTAATTAAATATTTTGAGTTGAGATTAGGGTTAGAAAAGGTGGGATTAGCCTTTTAATCGAAATTAAGAAGGGATTAGAAGATTTTGGAAGAGGTTAGTGGTTTTAGGAAAAAATGCCAACTTTTGGTCAAAAAATAAATAAATTATTTTTTGGGGGATTTTTGGTCAATTTATTAATTAAAATAATTAATAAATAGGGGATTAATGTTTAAATAAGATTTAAACATTTTTGGGAGGGATTTCTTAATTAAATATTTTTAATTAAGAAAAAGGGATTTAATGACATAAAAATAAATAAATTAATTAAATAAATAATTAATTAATAAATGATGATGTCATCAGGGATTTTTCAGAAAATAAAAATACTTTATTTTCTAAAGGATTTTTAGGTGTCTACAAGACTATTATCAGATCCAATAGATCCTTCCAATATTTAATTCATTCATACATCTTTCTAGAAACATCTTCAATATCCTCATTGAATCCATAATAAAATGATTTTGCATGCATTAAATTCTCCATACAATCAATTAATAAAGTTAACATGATTTACATACCCCAAGAATTCAATTGTGTCAGCTGGAAATATGAATTCTTCCTCCAAATGTAAATATTGACACTCCATCAATACTATGTTCATCTCCTCGGTCATCTCTACAAACTATCTTCCTCGGCTAACACTTTCTTGCTCAATAATTTCATGTCACTTGGCATAAATTGATGTTTGTTCAACACTAGATTTACTCAGTATATACTAGCACTCGGTTAACACTAACATCACTCGGCTTAGACTAGATTTATTCACTTTTTCTTGGTTAAGCCTACTTGTTCAGTCTTTCTTGTTACTTAGATAAACAATACATTATCTCATCATAGTGCCAAATAATCAAGTACTCATTGAAGTATCAAATAACTCAACCTTTCCTTAGGTTCTATTGTTATTTCCCTTACCCTAATCCTTTTCATCAACCAATAGATATAGTACTTTCTTAGATAGCAACTGTCTTGCTAGTTAAGGTTTGACATCAATGACAATACAACAATTATTTCACTTGCAGTTTCTAGCAGTTTTATCCAAGCAATATTTGAATAATTTGTAGTAGCCAAAACATACACTACTTCAATAGTAGACTAATAAATGCATGTTTGTTTCTTGCTTATCCAAGTCACAAGCCTTTCTCCTAAAAATAATGCTCCATCGGTTGTGTTCTTCCATCCATCAATGTTTCCAGCCCAATCTACATTAGAATAAACTCAGAGTTCAAATTTTCTTTCGATTGTATACCATAAACCATAGTCTTTTGTCTTCTTCAAGTATCTCAAAATCCTTTTAACTGCAACCATATTTGAATCTTTAGGATTGTGTTAGGCTATTTTCTTGTCATATCCAAAATCCAATGAAAGTGGTCTAATCCTGTAAAAATATAAGGAAATTGTCTTACCCTGGCTCCAAACTTGTTTTGACCAGCAAAGAAAATGTATCAGATTTCATGGCTTGCGCCCTTAGCCTGTGATAGTTCAAGGTCCATGTAAGCCCCTTTTAAGATCACATGGCCTAATGTGCAAAAACCTATGAAATATGACAACTCTAAGGTCTAAGAAATAGGGTTTTATACATGCAAAGGGTTTTGAGAATTTGCCTATGTCTAAGAAACCCTACCCTAAATCTATTTCCTCATTACTTTTTCAGGCCACTTAAGTCCCTTTTGTGCACATGTCTTATTTCCTTTCCTAGGCTATTATGTTTCTATTGAAAAATTACATGAATAAGGTGTTCACTAACTCTCTAAGTTCCTGGGTGGTTAGTCATTTCATCCAGCAATCCAACGAATGCAGTATTCATATTTTCTCATGATCTTAGTGGTTAAGTCTTAACATTCAGTGACCTAGCGGGTAGTTATGTCTTCCTTGAATTACACAATCTCCAGATATCTAGTCAGGGCATGGAGCTTTAGAGATTAAATATGATTCATAGATGTAGATCAAGATTGGTGGCTGGTGCTGATTCTCAAGATGTGACCCAGGGTAAAGAAAAGTTTCAGTGACTTGGAGATTGCCTCAGTCATGTGTTCTCAAGACTTAACCCCAATTTAAAGAATGATTATGAGATTCAACAAAGTCCTTTGTTCTCATAATCTCTAGATGGACTTGGGTTAAGTCATGGGTTTATTTTCAGTGGTCAAGGATTTTATTTAGTGATCTGGTGACTAAGGCTTTCGTGTGTTCTTTTAATATAACCCGAGGTCAAGCAATTATCTAGCGAATGCGAGAATGCTTAGTCGCATAGTTGCCAAGTTTGACCATAATTAAAGGCAAGTCAAGTTTCCTCTTTGTTTGTTCAATTTCTTGATAAAAGGTGAGTTAAGAATAAGTCTTGGAAATTTAGTGATAGCCATAGGATGAGGACAAGATCAATGGTCCATGTGTAATCTTGAGATATAACTAGAGTTAAATGAAAGATCTAGAAACTTGGTGAATAAGGGCTATCTCATGTTCTTTGAATGTAACCAGGGTCAAGAGAAATGTTCTGAGATTCAGTGAATGCTTCAATTGTGTGATCTCATGATCAAGCCCAGGTTAAAGTTTAAAGGCTTGGAGATTGATCTGGACTGTTGATGAAGATATGATTGGGTGGTGGTTTCTTGTTTGCTAAATGAAACCTAGAGTTAAAGAAAAAATCAGCAATCACATGAATGCTTCATTCACGTGATCTCTTGATTGGACCGTGGTTAAGAAAAGTATTGAGCGAATTGGAAAATGCCTTTAGTCATGTATTTGCCAGATGATTAAGAGTTAAGAAGGATCTTGTTGAGGTTAAGGTAAAGAGATTGTAGATCCAAAGAAGATCTACGGTGGTCATGATTTTGCAAAGGAAAGATGGAGGATAGATAGTGACCACAAGTTTGCGTCAGCCGTCTGATGGAAAGACTAATAAGAAGGTGGGTCCTTAGTGTCAGGTGTTGCTGAGGTGCTCAATTTTGATTGGTTTCTGAGATAAGATGATGTGGCCAAATAATTTAAAGGGTTAAGTGACTATTGTCAAATTTTGAAGACTATCTGATGTGTTGGGAAAGACTAAGATCAATGGTCATGTTTTAAAATGAATCTGTTAGTTGTTGCTACCGATAATTTGAATTTTTTGCTAAGGTTTATGGTCAAGGTTTGTTATAGTGAAGCATAAATGACAAAAGCTAGATGAGATTTGATTTTTTTAGGCCAGTTTTAGGTGAGAAATAATGAAGAAGATATTGGTGGTCATTGCATGCTGATTTTATTTCCTGGTGTGACATGCTGAGTTAATGATGAGGACTAATGTTTTGACAAGGGTGGCTAGGTTTTGATGAGTGCCAGTTGTTTCCATGCTCTGATTCATGGAAGTTTCCTTTTGGTGGTCTTGGCATTTATTTATGTTTTGTCTGCAACAAGAAATTGGTTGAATATGTATTTGTAGTAAGCCTGTGACGATGAAACCCATATAATTGTACATTGGATTTGGTCTAATTCTCTCGGGTTTCCAAGCTTACTTTTTTGTTTTCATTTCTTGTTGTACTTGGGGGTTGTAGACCAATTTTGACCTAAATGATTTGTAGCTTTTTTCAATCCTTTATAAGGATTTCCAAGATCATTTAGAAGGGTTCCTATTTTTAGTAACCTTGAGGGGTTTCTGATTCTCTGCAACTTTCTCAAAGCTGGTTCCATGAGTGGTTTTCTTCCTGTAAATATATTTCCTTCTTATCTGCATATAGGGTGTTCCCTCTTTCCTTTCTGGCTTGTAGAATATAATATAAGTTGTAACAACTTGTCTTATGATTAAGATCTCAATATTTTCATACTATTATCAGATTGTCTCCATTTGGTTCTTGAGCTTATTGATTAGAGCATCAAGGGTGTTTTAGTTTTTTCATTGTATGTCTAAATATGTCTACAATAGAGTTGTTTTCACAGAAACAATTGATTTTAGGACTGGTTTTTAGATGTGTATGAGTTGGGATATCAAGGGTATCTCATACTTATCTTTCAGCGGATGTTGATTAATGTATTGCTTATTTACAGGTCTCTTATAAGGGGAGAGTTAAAATCCTTTGAATAGGTGATTGTATATGTGAGTACACAAGTGGATTGCTAAGTAGGATCTAATCAATGGTATATGTTTGGTGTAAGGCATCAACATATTAAAATGTATTGTCTTCTCTTTTCATAGCTCTCTGTTGTAGTGATCTATTTGACTTTGGTTCCAATTTGACAAGGCACTGGTCTATGAGAAACTTGGGATATTTCAGGGGTCCATTCAACCCAAAAACATCAAATTAATCAAATGAAATCATTTTCCCTTTCATGTTTTATAGGAGGAGTTAGAAGTCCTTTCTAGTTTTCAGACTCATTCTATGCAAGTAGGATATTGCATAAGACTTGGTGATTCAATGAGGTACATGTTACCTATAGGAGTTTGAAGGTTATTCCATAGTCATATAGCTTTAGGCATGTTTTTTGTCAAAAGAAGCTATGTATGTGCAGATAAGGTATACTTGCCTGAGTGATGTGGAGCTCAAAGTGTAGGAGGATAATTCTCTTAGTCCTTGTTAATTGGCCCTTTTTCTTGTTAGATTTGGAGTGGTTATTGAGAGTCAGTGAGATTAATTTTCCAATTGAATTGTAAATCTAACAGTGTGGGAAAAAGGAACCAACAAAATGGTGACTCTATTGGGGAGAACAATAACAAAGAAATACATCTATTAGGAATCTCTAGTTAAATAAAAAATTATCAATATCATACTAACCAGACTGGTTTGGCCCATTTGAGTCACTGAAAAAATGGTGACGCTATTGGGGAAGGAGTAAATGACAACAATTATAAGATGGGTTTTTCCTTGATTTGCTAGATCATCCCAAACTATGGTTGAAAGAATAGAGTTAGATTTAAAAAAATTCTATCATCTCACCTAGTTGTGAGTAGCGACTCTGAGTTCTCTATTTGATTAGTGCAGTCCCTGATAAATAGTGTGTAAAATCCTGGTGAAGTTTTGTGTTGATTGGAAGGAGATAAAAAGACAACAAAAATATTTTCCTCTTCAAGGAGGTGGTGACTCTACAAGAAAATAACCTGACAGAGCTACAAAGAAGGCTCTACATCTACCCTTCCTCCTCATCAACAAGTCAAGTTTTAACTACAGTACTTCCAGGTATTTTGATTTTCATGTGCCTTTCTTTTATGAAAATCGGTTGTAAAGAAAACTGTATCCCTATCAAGTGTTCAACACTAGTGTAAAGGGATGATTGATAGTGGGTCTTTCCTCATGGAGTAATATATGCCCTTTTGTTTTCATGGCATTGAAGGTTCCCCTAATGAGTTTTCTACCAAGGATGGGGAAGTCTTGCCAAGATTCATGGGTGATGGATCAGTTTCAGCAAGCCAACATGTATACAATCTCATGGTTTTATTTGGTGAAATGGATGTTGAGCATGAAGATATTTCCATGAGGTTGCTTGTGCAGTCTCTTTCACATAGTGCAAGGGACTGGTTTGTATCCTTTCCTTCATGTTCAACCCCTTCTTGGGATGTATTAAGAGAAACATTTATAGAACACTTTGATGAAGGAGCTAATATGGGAGGGTATGAAATAGAAGATAAAGATCAAGTGCAAGACATTAGTGTCTCTATTGATCCCACCATATATGATACTAATTATGAAAATCTACTCATCAAAACTGCTACTCTCAAGAAGAAAATTATAGATAATAATGTTGAGATCTGGCAGTTAGAGGAGGACAAGAGATTGTGAGCACTGGTAGTGTTGGTTCCCCAAAATGGGAGTTTATGCTCTAATAGGAAACCAATACATCTACAAATTTTGAGGATTGGTTAGATCCAAATATTTTTCTCTAGAGATGATTGGACCAACTGTAGGGACAAGACTGCCCTCTGCACTTCTGGTTCTACAAAACCAAAGAGGGTGCTCCTAATCCAGTATAAAACAACTTATCTTACTAATCACTGACTGGATTTAAATGTAACAGATGAATGACAAGAGAAACCTAAATTATGACCATTCATTCATAGATTTTTCACTATCACTAGGTGGTAATTTATTCTGCAAATCACTGTAATTCAAAGAATTTCAACAATTTTATGCTTAAAGATGGAAATATCAAAAACAACCCTTTCATGCACTTATTTCTATGAGAAGAACTCCACTATCGGCCAGTGTCTTATCCATTGGGCTACACCTCCACTGCAAGACTGTTATACATGAACAAATATACTGAACCTTGAAAGATTCTTTGCCCTTTGAAAATACTAATCACCCTATGGTGGATTTTATCAAAGGATTCCTAGATTCACACTACTTATTGGTGTATCCTTAAGAAAAAATTCAAAGAATTTATGTTATATTCAAAGCTTATTTAATCTAATCCTAGATCAGAGATGAGAAATATAAACATACACACAGAGATTTTCCATGCAATGAATTGGAATAATTCATAACTCAAATAGAGACACTCAAGGAGAGATATAAATCTTGGATATTACTCAAATTCTATATTATATCATGCTCACAAAATTCTTTACAATGTAACTTTCTGAAAATAACTTGAACTAGAAAATATTGTTCTTCTATGGAAATAATGCCTAATAGTACAGTCTAATGATATCCCAGACTCAAGTAACTTCTCAGTTAAAATGGTCAAGTTCTCGGTCCCTTTTTCTGATCCTAGTAATCCTTTTATAGAATAAGGATTGCATACAAGCTTTGGATCCTTTCAGAAAGACAAGAAAATATCCCACCATACAAGACAAAAAACATAAATGGACACCTTCTTGTTACAAATTCTCAAAATAGATTGTAAATGTGCACCAAAAACTTGTGATCAACTCCCAAGGGAAGTTCAAAAATTGCTAGGTGTTATATTCGTGTTCATGATAACTATTTGATGCCTTTACCCTTGTTAACTTTGATTTTGAGGGTTTGGAATATTGTCGCTTGCTACTTTTTTACTGGATGCTTCTCTTTGTGAACCTTCTAAAAGATATGCTGATCCCTCAAACATTCAAATCTTTTCACTTTACAACTTGTAAGCCCTGGAGAAAATTGATAATTCATTATGTCACTTCTAGTTTACTGATTCAGAAAACTCTGGTAAATACCCTAACAATAGATTCAAATTTGAAAAATAATGGTTACAAGACAATTTTAAAATGCAACTATTGATTCTATTTCTTCCCGGCAGATCGAGTGGCTCGCAATTACTTCACAATAGTTAACAAAACCTTTTAAAATGTTTTTCAGCCACCTCATTAATCCGTCAACCAATGAAAATCCTGCATGTCAGCAATGAATCGACATGTTGGACCCACTTTTTACAAGCTCTAGATCAGATGGTTGGTGCATGATCTCATAGATCTGACAAACCCTATGAGATCTGATGCCATCCATTAGATCCTCCACACTATACCTCATAGAAACTTCCAGGCCCACTGACATAATCCTTATCACCACTAAGCTCGGCCAGTTAGAAATTGACACCTCAGCGACACCATGGCAATGGTCCCACTTCCCTCGGCAAGTCTTTAACCTTTTATCCACTTGGTGAATAAGTGACCAAAGGGATCTCCATATTGCTTAATGGTTTTTATAACCGTGGTCAAGTCAAACGATTCAACGAACAAAGCATTTTGCTGAATCGCTTAAAATTTTCTTTAACCCTAGGTTATACTCTACGAATGCATGAAGTTCTCAAATTGCCAATTCACTACATGATTTAGGGGAACTGCTAACTAAATTCAAGACTTAGCAAATACATACATTCACGTATTTTCCAAAAGACTTAGAACCCTACCAAATTATTTTGTGAATGAACGAACACAGAGGATTTTATTAGAACTGCTAAACCTTAGGCCATAAAAATGATACAGTCGCCAGTTCACCAAATGCATTTAATAACCTTGGGTCTACCTAAAAACCTACCACCTATCAACATATCATTCGCTACCTCTACCTAGTCACCTCTGACAGAGGACCCATCCGCTCTACAAAAAGATCAATGACAATCTTAAGTTTGCAAAAATCTGACACACTCCATGAGATCTTACACCCACCGTTGGATCAATCCTTCATTTTCACTTTGTAGATTCTCTGACATGGCCCCACTGACAACCGTTGACTGATCACTTCATGGACCAATAAGAAATTGCCAACTGCGCAGACTTGGCAGTGGACCCGCTTGTTTGAAAAGCTACTAAGGCAAAATCAATGGTCATCTTAAGTTCTCAAGCCTCTAACACACTACATGAGAACATGCACCCACCATTGGATTAAGGTGGTGTCAGAGATTCAGGCCTAGGAAAGAATAAAATCTGAAACATTAGAAAAATTAAGGCATAGGACTTAGGAAAAATTAATCACCTCTAGACTTAGGAAAAAATAAAACTGTGAGTCACTGAGACTTAGGAAAACATTTATGCACATGCACTTTTGAGACTTTAAGTGATTCAAAAAAGGTAATGCTCAAATAGATTAAAAACAAAGCGACCTAGGGTTTTTTTTAAAATGGCATATATTTAGGGTTTTTCTCAGGTTTAACTTTTAGTTAGGGCTCACTGGATACTGGGGAAGAATAGATGATTTTGCAGGGTTTTTTATGGGTTTTTTGTAGCAAAATTATCACACTTTCATGAACATCTATACACACTTCAAATTTATAAAAATTTCACAAGACTCATGTACTAAAAATTTGAAGTGTCAATAGTGGCTCTGTCTGGGGATGTATGCCTCTTGCAGGCATGACAAGAAATTGAAAACTCTAGGATAAGTAGACCATCTACTGAAACAAAAAAACTAACCTACTCACACAACAGGAAAATAAAACACACAACTAGGAAAGGGAAACTAACTACTGTTCATGGATAATGAGAGTACTTTAAGAAAAGTACAACTTGAGGAATTGTCCATGAACTGGCAATTCCATTTCATTTCCAATAAAATCCTTTAGAATGTATGAATTAGGTCCCCATGCTTGACTGATCAAATATGGACCCAACCAAATAGGGTCAAACTTGTTGTGTTTACCTTTGTCTTCAAGTCTAGCATTCCACATTAAGACCAAATCATTAGCTTCAAAACTTCTAACTATGGTTTTCTTATCATACAAACATTTATACTTGAGCTGAGATTTCAAATTTGTATCATGTGCTTCCGTCCTTGATTCATCTAGCTATATCAAGTCCTGTAATTTGATCTTGATTTCATCATCTTGATCATCATCATACAACTGGATGAACTTGTACATTTGCAAAAAATTCTTTTATGGTAACCTAGCATGGATACCATATACTAAATCAAAAGGAGCACACCCTATAGCCTTCTTGATTGTCACTATGTCAGCCCACAGAGCTAGCTATAGTTTTGAGTCCCATGCCTTCTTGTTTGCATCTAAGAATCTCTTCAAAATTTTTATCAAGCTTTTGTTACTTGATTCAGCCTGACCATTTCCTTGAGGATGGTAAGGAGCAGAGTATGAAATTTTTATACTATATTGTAAACAAAAGCTAACAAATTCTTCAGATCTGAAACACAAAGCATTGTCTACAACTAAAACTTCAGGACATCCAAACCTTATCAGAAAATTTTGCATCAGGAAATCAATAACCACTTTACTGGTTGCTTTTTTAGTGGGAATGGCTTCCACCCACTTTGTAAATTAATCAGTTGCAACCAATATATAGGAATGTCCCCCATTGGATTTGTTTGGGATCTCTCCTATGAAATCCATCCCCCACTTTTGAAAAGGGGCTTCCACACTTATAGGGCTCAGAGGAAAATTTCCACTGAATTTCAACTTTCCTGAAAATCTCTGACAAGCATCACATTTTTTGACAAAGGAATGTGCATCCTTGAAAATACTTGGCCACCAAAATCTAGACCTCAGTATCTTATGTACATTAGTCTTGGCCATATAATGGCCACCACACACACCTTCATGCATTGCTTGCAACAAATCATTATCCTTTTGAGGGTCAACACATTTCAGCAAGACACCCTCATTACTCCTCCACCATAATTCTCCTTTAATGATCACATATTTTAGAGCATGTAATTTGATAGTCCTCATTTTGTGGTCTTCCATACTAGAAGGAAATAAGAGCTTCTGTAAGTATCCAATAATATCTTTGTACCATTCACAGTAATCTAAATCATAGATGTATGGCCTTTGTTCTTCTTCAAGAGTATTGATGTGATTAGCATCCAAATTGCTCTGAGCCATTAGTTTTGCTAATCCTAGTCCTCTCACTAGTTTGGTGATTTGGATATCAATATTAAATTCTTTGATTCTATTTATCCACATACATCTCCTTGAAACTTCTTGTTGAACCAAGATGTCTTTCATAGCAGCACTGGGTACATATGCAACTACAGTTGCCCCTACCAAATAACATCTGAAATTCTTGATAGCTTTGACCAATGCATAGGCCTATTTCTCATTTATATCTTACTTTAATTCAGTTGCCTACAATGATTTACTAAAAAAGGAAATGGGCTGTTCAAAACCCTCTGAGTTCTTTTGTAACAATACTGTAGCTATAGTATGATAAGAAGCAAAGGAAAAGATTTGGATAGGCTTACTGAAATCTGGTGACCTTAACACAGGGGCACTTTTAATAGTCATTTTGATATCAAAAAAATATTGCTTGGTGTCACTACTCCATTCCACCTTTGCATTCTTCTTTAGCATTTTAGAGATGGGAACACTGATTTCAACAAAGTTTGTAACAAACCTTCTGACAAAGTTTATCTGACCAAAAAAAGATTGGATTCCTTTTACATTTTTTGGCAATGGTACCTTTTCTATTGTATCTACTCTCTTAGGGTCAATCTCAACTCCATCCTTAGATACAATATGTTCCAAAATTTTACCCTCTATTAATCCAAAGGAACACTTCCTTGGGTTAAGGAAGACCCCATATTCTAGAGCTCTTACAAAGATTTTTTCCAAGTGACCACAACGTTGGTCCTTCTTTTCTGAATAAGCTATCAAATCATCCTAATAAACAACAAGAAATTTGTTTATGAAATCTGAAAATGCTACATCCACAACTCTTTGAAAGGTAGCCACAGCATTGGTCAAATCAAATGGCATCCTAACATACACATAAGTACCCCATGGAGTGGTGAATGTAGTTTTGAACTTCTCTATTTCTTTGACATCAACTTGATTGTAACCTAAAAAACCATCCATCATAGAAATTAATTCAGATCTAGTAACCCTCTGTAACATGGCTTCCATGTTTGGTAGACCATAATTGTCCTTTAAAGAATTTATGTTCAAATTTCTAAAGTCTACACACAGTCTGATGTCTCCATTCTTTTTTCTTACCGGTAAAAGATTAGAAACCCATGTTGAATGTCTAATGGGTTGAATGATGCCTGCATCACTCATCTTTTTTAGCTCATCTTGCATTTTTGGTGCCAAAGTAGGGTTAACAGGTCTCAACTTTTGTCTAAAAGGTTTGGTATTTTCCTTCAAAGGAATTTCATGTTGGAACAAATATTCTCTATATGCCTTTAAATCATCATAAGACCAAGCAAAGACATGTCTATACTTTCTTAGAAGACTTATTAGAGACTTTTTTATTTCAGGAGTCAGGCTTCCCCTAATATATACATTTTTTGGGGCTTCCTTTGTTCCTAAATTTATTTCCTCTATACCCTTAGGCTTGCTTAAAAGCTTTGCCTGGGAAGAGCTATCATGGCTATCAAATGCTGTTTCCAACACTACCAAACCCTTTGGGACTTTATTTGTTTTCAACTGCAAGATCTCCTTGCCAAGGAGAGAGTCCTTATTATCTAATGTCTCTACATATTCACCAAAATTCATCTCTTTATCTCCAAAACTTGCATCATAATGTAGAAACCTTAAAATGTCCAAGTCATCATCAAAAACTTGCCAATTTTCATAGTTATCTGGTATGGATGGCCTAGTTTGAATCTCAATCCTAGAAATCATTGCAAAAGTAATATTTTTTGGCCTCAATGCAATGTTAGCCAATAAATCAGCCATCCTATTATGAACTCTATCCATCCAATCAATACATAAAGCATCAAACTATTCTATCTCATCCCAAACAGCATTCCTATATTGCTTTAACCTTTGGTTTCTTGAAACATATTTGGATCTAATCTGAGATACAACTAATTTTGAATCTCCAATGAATCAAAGATTTTTGATCTTATGCTTTGAGGCTAATCTCAATCCTCTTAGTAAAGCCTCATACTCTCCAGTGTTATTTGTGCAAGTAAACAATAGAGTGAAGGAAAATTTAAAAGTTTTTCCAGTGGGAGAAATTAATAGCACACCTGCACCAGCTCCTTCTTTAGAGCTTGCACCATCAAAATACATAGTCCAGAGATCACTTTGATTTGTTACATTTTTTTCCTCCTGAGCTAAGAGAGAAGAATCATCTTCACTATCATTATTCTCTACTTGAAAAGAATTTATGTTAGTATGCAGAAAATAATTCATGTTATTATCATTAGCTTCTTCCTCAATCATGTGAGGGGTTCTGACTTCTCTGAGTACCTTAATGATTTTACTAGTGATGTTAAAAGTAGCATATGATAAGTCACACTGGATGCTACCTCCCATTGCTGCACTCCATTTTCTTGATAACAATATTCCATATTGTGTAGGAATATCAACAACTAGGACACTCATAGTCAATTGTTTCTTAGGACAAGCAGCAAGCCTATAAGGTAAGGCTTTTATTGTTCCAATTATTGGTACTTCCCTAGAATCCATTTCCTGGCATCTCCTATGGGGAGTATCAACTTGCAATCCCATTGATCTCATAATTTCAGTAGGCATGACAGTATTTGAAGCTCCTGAATCAATCATGTAGTTTTTTAACATTTTATCATTTATGACCAATGTTAGGAAAAAAGGATCAACAGCTCCCATAGAAGTATTCACAACATTAGTGTCTAAATAGATCTGAGGTATTTTTGAAATAATTTCTTCTGTGTCCTTTTTAATTGGATCTTGACCCTTCATCCTTGTATTTACTGATTCTTGGATATCTGGGGTTTGAATACCATTTATCCATGTAAGGGCTTTCTCTTTATGCTCATTTATCCTCATCATCTCTAATAAAGGCACTTTTACTGTAATCTAAGATAACAACTAATTCATGTCAATAGGTGCATAATTTAAAATAGATAAATCTATCTTTCCCTTTGGGGTATCCTTGATTTCAGACTGCATGGCTATACCCAATTTCTCTTCATCCTTTGATTTATCTTTAGGGTGGGAATTTGAAGTACTAGTCATTGGAGTTTTAGCCTTGATCTTGAAGACCTTGATTGGTTTAGCAGGATTTTTAGTGCCCTTTTGCTTTAATTTCTTAGCATCATCAGCAGCCTTATTTTTTGTGGCAGACTGCTTTGCATCTTCTTTATCCTTTTTAATAAAAACACCTGTTGGTTTACCAAATGTTTTGTCAATAGTCCTATTTCTAAGGACATAATTACTCTTGGCCTATTTCACCATATCAGTAGTGATTTGGGCTATTTCTTCATCAAAGGGTCTTCTTAATATAACATGCTCTTCCACTTGTTCAGAGTTGTTATTTATGTTTTCAATTTCTTCTTCTTCTTCATCAGAAAAAACTTGCTAATGATAAGCCTCCACTCTGCTCTGAGAATTATTTACATCTTGATTTTCATCTTCCTATTCAAATTCAACTTCTTCAAAAAATTTAGCAAAGGTCATTCCACAGCCGCTATCATCATATGATTCTTCTTCCTCCTCTCTTTGTTCATTACTTTCAGACATATTTTGAGAAATTACACAATAATTTGGATCATGAGGGGATTGGTAGACTGTACACCATGGAATTTCATCATTCATATTGATTGAATTTTTTTGCAAAGGGTTAGGGGTTTTATCATTTGGCCTCATATCCTTCTTTTCTAGGAAAATAGGCTTTCCATCCTTCCATTGTGTATTATAAGGAAAGTTCTGCATCCTAGGCTGCCTATTGAAATTATTTTGAGGAGGTCTATCATTTCCCTAAAACCTATTTTTACTTTCCCATGGTTTCAGATCCTTTAAGGCATTAAGGATCTACTTGAGGTGATCATCCTCCCTAGCTTTTACACCGGTAGTTTGATCAGCTTCTTTCTTTCCAAACCTAGAGGTTTTAGGATCCTCTCTTTTTCCTAATTTTCCAGATACCCTTCTATTGCTTTTAATATTTATAGCAAATCTTTGAGCCTCTCTAATAGTCCTATGGTTTTTATCCCTAAGTAGGTATCCCATCTTGGCATCAAAAGCATTCAAATATGTTTCTAGACACACCTTCTCATCTAACCTCATGACTTGGAAGAGCTTGTGCATTGCCTTTTGAAACCTCACATTGAATTCTAGGACTTCTTCATTCTGGTTTTTCTTTATATTATTGAATTCATTCAACATAAAACCTTCATTAGTTTTATCACCGTATTGATCTTTAAAACAATTTATAAAATCATCCCAAGAACCAATACAATCATAAGGGAGCCCTCTGAACCAGTCTCTTGCATCTTCAGTTAAAGATTAAACAAATAATTTCATGATCACATCTTCATATTCTATTTCATAATCATCAATCATATCAATGAAATTCTTTAGATGCTCTTCATAGGTAACAACATTATTTCCAGTAAACTTAGGTAATTTCTCTCTAATCTTTGGAGGAATCAATTTAGGATAACCAGCAATATTATTAAAAAGAAGCTATTTGTACCTTTCAATGTGAATTGTTCCTCTTTTTAATGAAGCATTTGTTTGAGAAGTGGAAGCTTTGTTATTTGCTGCATTAGCAACATCTGCAGAAATCATTGGTATGACAATAGCAGACTAAGTAGCAGAATTTCCAACATTAACATTAGATGTTATCACAGGGTTAGTTGGAATTGAAGGAGTAAAAGACTGTCTAAGAAAATCAACTTTCTTTTTCATTTCCAAGGTAGTATCCTCAATTTTTTCCTTTTCTAATTCTTTAGGAATAACCCCCCATTCTCTTCTAGCTCTTTCCAAATCATTTTCCAATTTGGTCAAAGGATCTATTTGGACATTATCATCTGTAGGCTCATTTATTGTCGTCCCTACTGAAATCTATTTTCCTTTATCCTTAGGCCTCCTAACCTCAACAACTTGTTGGATAATAGGTTGTTCATCAACCCCTTTGGGAACTCTTACAAAATTTATGGCCATCAAGGTCATCAACTATCTTTTGAGCTGATCTGCCCTAATTTGGGCCTGTCTTATTTCATTTTCCTTTTCCATCTCCCTCTCCCTCCTAATTGCGATTTATTCCTGGATATTTTTCTCTAAATTATAAACTTCTTCAAAAATATCCTTCAAATCTAGGAGAGTGGTATCAGATCCTGAATTCTCAAACCTAAAATCTTCCTCCTGATTTTTAGGATCATTAGGGCTTTGAGAAGGAGAAGGCCCCCAAGTTGGGGGATCATTTCTTCCTCCCAGGCCCCTGCTCTTACTTCTTGACCTTCTGATTTCCTTATGGAGTTCTATATCTGGGTGTACCATTTTCCTATGATGTACTTCATCACCCTTATGAGAATGAAAATCCTCATATGCTCCTAAACCTAGATCAATTGCCTCTTCATACTCAGAGGCATTTTCCTCCTAGTCATGAGTAGGTTGGTTATTCCTTTACATATTTTTCTTCCGTGTCCATGCTTGAGACATATCACCACTACTTTGATTTCTTCTAGGTAAATAAGTCCTAGAAGTACTTGGGAGTTCACCTTCTAACCTACTTTCTGGGTGATCCTTCCTCCAAGCCCTAGTATTTCTTTGACTCATAATTGAAAGTATGCAAAACAATTTCTTATCCTTTTATTTTCCTTACTCAGCACTGCTGTAGAGATTTTCAGAGTCACCACCAACACAAGTTGGGAAATATCTTCACACACTTAGTAGATCAAAGTACTCAATACTTGGTAAGTAACCAAAACAAAGATTACTATAAATATATGCAAAGCTAAATGAGATTTTTAGGTTCTGACCTAATCCAAAGCTTGCAAATATTCCTCTATTCTCTAATGGTGCTTTACTGGTTCTAACAAATAAGAAGGCCAGGAGTCTAGCTCAACTTGTACCTGCATTATTTGATATTCAAATTTATCATAGTATTTCAATCCCTATTCCCCAGTAGGGTCACCATCTTGTTGGTTCCCCAAAATGGGAGTTTATGCTCTAATAGGAAACCAATACATCTACAGATTTTGAGGATTGGTTAGATCCAAATATTTTGCTCTCAAGATGATTGGACCAACTGTAGGGACAAGACAACCCTCTGCACTTCTAGCTCTACAAAACCAAGGAGGGTGCTCCTAATCCAGTATAAGAAAACTTATCTTACTAATCATTGAATGGATTTAAATGTAACAGATGAATGACAAGAGAAACCTAAATGATGACCATTCATTCATAGATTTTTCACTATCACTAGGTGGTAATTTATTTTGTAAATCACTGTAATTCAAATAATTTTGACAATTTTATGCTTAAAGATGGAAATATAAAAAACAACCCTTTCATGCACTGATTTCTATGAGAAGAACTCCACTGCCGGCCAATGTCTTATCCATTGGGCTACACCTCCACTGCAAGACTGTTATACATGAACAAATATACTAAACCTTGAAAGATTCTTTTCCCTTTGAAAATACTAATCACCCTATGGTGGATTTTATCAAAGGATTCCCAGTGTATCCTTAAGCAAAACTTCAAAGAATTTATGTTATATTCAAATCTTATTTAATCTGATCCTAGATCAGAGCTGAGAAATATAAACATACACATAGAGATTTTCCATGCAATGAATTGGAACAATTCATAACTCAAATAGAGACACTCAAGGAGAGATATAAATCTTGGATATTACTCAAATGCTATATTATATCATGCTCACAAAATGCTTTACAATGTAACTTTCTAAAACTAACTTGAACTAGAAAATATTGTTCTTCTATGGAAATAATGCCTAATAATACAGTCTAATGATATCCCAGACTCAAGTAACTTCTTAGTTAAAATGATCAAGTTCTTGGTCCCTTTTTTTGATCCTGGTAATCCTTTTATAGAATAAGGATTGCATACAAGCTTTGGATCCTTTCAGAAAGACAAGAAAATATCCCACCATACAAGACAAAAAACATAAATGGACACCTTCTTGTTACAAATTCTCAAAATAGATTGTAAATGTACACCAATAACTTGTGATCAACTCTGGAGGGTAGTTCAAAAATTGCCAGGTGTTATATCCATGCTCATGATAACTGTTTGATGCCTTTACCCTTGGTAGCTTTGATTTTGAGGGTTTGGAATATTGTCACTTGCTGCTTTTTACCAGATGCTTCTCTTTTTGAACCTTCTAAAAGATATGTTGATCCCTCAATCATACAAATCTTTTCACTTTACAACTTGTAACTACCCTAGAGAAAATTGATAATTCATCCTGTCACTTCTAGTTTACTAATTCAGAAAACTCTAGTAAAATCCCTAACAACAGATTCAAATTTGAAAAATAACAGTTACAGGACAATTTCAAAATGCGACCGTTGATTCTATTTCTTCCCGACAGATTAGGCGGCTCACAATTACTTCACAATAGTTAACAAAACCTTTTAAAATGTTTTCAACCACCTCATTAATCCCTTGACCAATGAAAATCCTGCATGTTAGCAATGAATCTGAATGTTGGACCCACTTTTTACAAGCTCTAGATCAGATGGTTGGTGCATGATCTCATAGCTCTAACAGACCTATGAGATCTTATGCCATCTGTCAGATCCTCCACACTATACCTCATAGAAACTTTTGGGCCCACTGACATAATCCTTATCACCATTAAGCTTGGCCAGTCAAAAATTAGCACCTCAATGACACCATGGCAATGGTCCCACTACCCTCAACAAGTATTTAACCTTTTATCCAGTTGGTGAATAAGCGACCAAAGGGATCTCCAAATCGTTTAATGTTTTTTATAACCGTGGTCAAGTCAAACAATTCAGTGAACAAAGCATTTCCCTAAATCGCTTAAAATTTTCTTTAACCCTAGGTTATACTCTGCAAATGCACAAAGTTCTCAAATTGCCAATTCGCTAGAAGATTTAGGGGCACTGCTAACTAAATTTGAGACTCAGTGAATACATACATTCACGTATTCACCAAAAGACTTAGAACCCCACCAAATTATTTTGTGAATGAATGAACACAAAGGATTTTATTGGAACTGCTAAACCTTAGGCCATAAAAATGACATAGTCACTAGTTCACCAAATGCATTTGATAACCTTGGGCCCACCTAAAAACCTACCACCTATCAACATATCATTCACTACCTTTGCCCAATCACCTCTGACATAGGACCCACCTGCTCTACAAAAAGATCAACGACTGTCTTAAGTTTGCAAAACTCTGACACACTCCATGAGATCTTATGCCCATCATTGGATCAATCCTTCATTTCCACTCTATAGATTCTCTGACATGGCCCCACTGACAACTGTCAACTCATCACTTCATGGACCAATAAGAAATTTCCAACTACGCACACCTGGCAATGGACCTGCTTGTTTGAAAAGCTACGTCATAAGGAAAAATCAATGGTCATCTTAAGTTCTCAAGCCTCTGACACACTCCATGAGAATATGCACCCATTGTTGGATTAAGATGGTGTTAGAGATTTGAGCCCAGGAAAGAATAAAAGCCGAAACATTAGAAAAATTAAGGCATAGGACTTAGGAAAAATTAATCACCGCCAGACTTAGGAAAAAATAAAATTGCCAGTCGTTGAGACTTAGGAAAACATTTACGCACATGCACTTTTGAGACTTTAAGTGATTCAAGAAAGGTAAAGCTCAAATAGATTAAAAACAGAGTGACCTAGGGTTTTTTGAAAATGGCATATATTTAGGGTTTTTCTCAAGTTTAACTTTTAGTTAGGGTTCACTAGATACTGAGGAAGAATAGATAATTTTTTAGGGTTTTTTATGGGTTTTTTGTAGCAAAATTATCACACTTTCATGAACATCTATACACACTTCAAATTTATAAAAATTTCACAAGACTCATGTACTAAAAATTTGAAGTGCCAATAGGTAGTTCCTTACATTGATCATGAAGAGGCAAGTTGTTCTGATGTTGATTCTCATTTTACAAAGAGTATTGATTATGATGTTGAATTTGAGGTCAATGTATATGAGGATGTTGAAGATGATTCTGAGGTTGATAATATTTACAATATGTCTACAAATTTTTCCTTTTATCAACATGAGAAGGCAGTCTTCTTGTTCCAGTTTGAGGATGTTTTGTGTGAAGGGCAAGAAATTGAATATTATGCAGATGATGATTCCTGCAGTGTTTTCTTTACATGAGATGATTTGAGGCTAGAGATGCGGGTCCTCATTTTAGATAGGGAAGATGTTTGCAACACTAGGGGTGAGGCTAATGAAGAAGAAAATAGAGTCCAAAGTCCATTGAGTAGTGAAAGGATCTCAACACTCTTGGCTGATGAATTTCAAAGGTATGCACTTGATATGGACTTTGATTTGCAGCTGCCCTTTGACATATCCCTTGACAGTGATAATGAGGTGGATGTTCAAAGTGATAAGGATGATCCATGTTTACCAGAGTTCTCTTCATATAGTAAATCTACAAAATAAGAGGTTGAAGGCCATGATAGTGTGTTTTCCTCTCATAAAAATTCTAGTGATGAGCAAGTTTCTTGTTCATATCCTTTTCCTTCTTTTTCCAATTATGATAGTGAATGTGACAGTATTGAGGACTTTGTCTCCAATGATTGGGATAGTAGTTCTTTTGATAGAAGTGATGATGCAGATCAGTTGTCCCACTATCACAAAAATTGTGAAAGAGACCTTCACTTGGTTCATGATCCAGTCAGTGAAGACATCAAGGAGGAACCAAGTTGCTCAGTGGTTGAAGAAATGAATGAAGGTGAATATGAGAATCCAAGTCCTTCTCAGCCAAGTATTTTTCTAGTAATGCATAATGATCATTTTGTTTTATATTTTGATGCATTACTAGATGAATGTTATATATCTAGTCCACAACAAGAGATGGGTGATGTCCCATATTTCTTGGAGTATGAACATGAAAATGGTTGTGACTGGAAGGACATGGGTAGTGATAATGGCAGTTTTTATTTTTCAGCCCATGAGTATTCACATATGTTGGCATCAGAATGGTCATGACATTTTTAGGTGGTTGGTCACATATGTGGCTGAAAATCATACATTTGATTTAGGAGGGTTTTGATTTCCTTTGGTGGCTAGGGGCCACCAAATAAAGTTTTTAATCTTATAAATTTTGAACATATTTTCCTTTTTGTTGTGTGTTTTCCTTCCTATTTCCCTTGCTTGTTTGCCAGTTTTTGTGAAGGTTCCCTATTAGTTTTTGTCCAGTTGGTGGTCTGCTTCCTCCATAATTTATGAATCCTTTTCATGTCTGTAAGAGGCTTGCATCCCCATACAAAGCTACTATAAGGGCATTTTCTTGTCATAGCCAAAATCTAATGAAAATGGTCTAATCCTACAAAAAACTAAGGAAACTATCTTACCTTGGCTACAAACATGTTCTGACCAAAAATAAAATGTATTAGGTTTCATGGCTTGCACCCTTAGCCTAGGATAGTTCAAGGTCCATGTAAGTCCCTTTTAAGATTGCATGGCCTAATGTGTGAAAACTTGTGAGATATGGCAGTTCTAAGGTCTAAGAAATAGGGTTTTAAACATACAAAGGGTTTTGAGAATTTGCATAAGTCCAAGAAACCCTACCCTAAATCTATTTCCTCATTACTTTTTTAGGCCAATTTAGTCCCCTTTGTGCACATGTCTTGTTTCCTTTCGTGGGCTATTATGTTTCTATTTAGAGATTACACGACTAAGGTGTTCGCTTGTTCTCTAAGTTCCTAGGTGGTTAGTCATTTCATCTAGTGAAACATCAAATGCAGTGTTTGCATTTTCTCCTAATCTTGGTGGTTAAGTTCTTAACATTTAGGGACTTGGTAGGTAGTTATGTCTTCCTTCAGTCACACAATCTCTAGATATCCGGTCAAGGCATGAAGCTTTAGAGATTAAATATGAGCCATTGATGTAGATCAAGATCGGTGGCTAGCATTGATACTCCAAATGTGACCTAGGGTAAAGAAAAGTTTCAAAGACTTGGATATTTCCTTAGTCATGTGTTCTCAGGACTTAACCCTAGTTTAAAGAATGATTATGAGATTCAGTGAAGTCCTTTTTTCAGGTAATCTTGAGATGGGCTTGGGTTAAGTCATGGATTTATTTCTGATGGTCAAGGATTTTATTCAATGATCTGGTGACTGAGGCTTTCGCATGTTCTCATGATATAACCTGAGGTCAAGCAATTATCTAGTGAATACAAGAATGCTCTATTGCATAGTCTCTAAGTTTGACCACACTTAAAGGCATGTTAGGTTTCCTCCTTGTTCGCTGAACCACTTGATCAAATGCGAGTTAAGAATAAGTCTTGGCAATTCAGCGATAGCCATAGGATGAGGACAAGATAATATTTCCAATATGTCTACAGATTTTTCTTTTTATTAGCATGAGAAGGCAGTCTTCTTGTCTCGGTTGGAGGATTTTTTATGTGAAGGGAAAGAAATTGAATATGATGCAGATGATGATTCCTACAGTGTTTTCTTTACACAAGATGATTTGAGGCTAGAGATGTTGGTCTTGGTTTCAGACAGGGAAGATGTTTGCAGTATTAGGGATGTGGCCAATGAAGAAGAAAGTAGAGTCCAAATTCCATTGACTAGTGAAAGGATCTCAACACTCTTGGTTGATGAATTTCAAAGGTATGCACCTGATATGGACTTTGATTTGTAGTTCCCCTTTGACATATCCCTTGACACTAATAATGAGGTGTATGTTCAAAGTGATAAGGATGATCCATGTTTACCAGAGTTCTCCTAATGTAGTAAATCTACAAAAGAAGAGGTTGAAGGCCATGATAGTGTTTTTCCCTCTCATAAAGATTCCAGTGAAGACATTAGGGAGGAACCAAGTTTCTCAGTGGTTGAAGCAATGCATGAAGGTGAATCTAAGAATCCAAGTCCTTCTCAGCTATGCATTTTTCTAGTAATGCATAATGATCACTATGTTTTATATTTTGATGCATTACTAGATGAATGTTATAGTTATAGTCCACAACAAGATATGGGTGATGTGCCATATTTCTTAGAGCATGAACATGAAAATGGTTGTGACTGGAAGGGTATGGGTACTGATAATTACAATTTTTATTTTTCAGCCCATGAGTATTCACATATGTTGGTAGTAGAATGGTCATGACATTTTCAAGTGGTTGGTCACATATGTGGATGAAAATCATACTTTTGATTTAGGAGGGTTTTGATTTTCGTTTGGTGACCTGGGGCCACTAAATAAAGTTTTTAATCTTGTAAATTTTGAACATATTTTCCTTTCTATGTTGTGTTTCCATTCCTATTTTCCTTGTTCATTTGCTAGTTTTTGTGAAGGTTCCCTATCAGTTTTTGTCCAGTTGGTGGTCTACTTCCTCCTGATTTTATGAATCCTTTTCATGCCTGTAAGAGGCATGCATCCCTAGAAAAAGCTACTGTTAGGACATTTTCTTGTCATAGCCAAAATGTAATGGAAATAGTCTAATCCTACAAAAATCTAAGGAAACTATCTTACCCTAGCTACAAACTTGTTCTAACTAGCAAAGAAAATGTATCAGGTTTCATGGCTTGCACCCTTAGCCTAGGATAGTTCAAGGTCCATGTAAGCCCATTTTAAGATCACATGGTCTAATGTGAAAAAACCTGTGAGATATGATAGTTCTAAGGTCTAAGAAATAGGGTTTTATCAATGCAAAGGGTTTTGAGAATTTGCCTAAGTCCAAGAAACCCTACCCTAAATCTATTTCCTCGTTACTTTTTTGGGCCACTTCAGTCCCCTTTGTGCACATGTCTTATTTCCTTGCCTAGGCTATTATGTTTCTATTTAGAGATTATGTGACTAAGGTTTTTTCTAGTTCTCTAAGTTCCTAGGTGGTTAGTCATTTCATCTAGCAATATATCGAATGCAGTGTTTATGTTTTCTCCTAATCTTGGCAGTTAAGTTCTTAACATTTAGCGACCTGGCGGGTGATTATGTCTTCCTTCAGTCACACAATGTCTAGATATATGGTCAAGGCATGAGGCTTTAGAGATTAAATATGAGTCATCGATGCAGATCAAGATCAGTGGCTAGCATTGATTCTCGAGATGTGACCTAGGGTAAAGAAAGTTTCAACGACTTGGATATTTCCTCAGTCGCATATTCTCAAGACTTAATCCTAGTTTAAAGAAGGATTATGAGATTCAACGAAGGCCTTTGTTTGCATAATCTTGATATGGTCTTGGGTTAAGTCATGGGTTTATTTCTGATGGTCAAGGATTTTATTCAACAGTCTGGCAACTAAGGCTTTTGCATGTTCTTGTGATATAACCTGAGGTCAAGTAATTATCTAGTGAATGTGAGAATGCTCTATCACATAGTCTCCAAGTTTGACCACACTTAAAGGCATGTTAGGTTTCCTCTTTGTTCACTGAATCGCTTGATCAAAGGTGAGTTAAGAATAAGTCTTGGTGATTCAGTGATAGCCACAGGATGAGGACAAGGTCAATGGTCTACATGTAATCTCAAGATATAACTCAATTTAAGTGAAAGATCTAGCGACTTGGCAAATAAGGACTATCTCCTATTCTCCAAATGTAACCAGGGTCAAGAGAAATGTTTTGAGATTTAGTGAATGTTTCAGTCCTGTGATCTTGTGATCAATCCTAGGGTAAAGTCTAAAGGCTTAGAGATTGATCTAGATCATTGATGAATATATGATCAGGTGGTGACTTGTTCACTGGATGAAACCCAGAATTAAAGAAAAACTCAATAATCATGTGAATGCTTCATTCACGTGATCTCCTGATCAGACCGTGGTTAAGAAAGTATTGAGAAACTTTGAGAATGCCTTCAGTTGCATATTCGCCAGATGACTAAGGGTTAAGAAGGAGCTTTCCAAGGTTAAGATAAAGAGATTGCAAATCTAGAGAAGATCTATGGTGGTCGTGATTTCACAAAGGAAAGATGTAGGATGGATAGTGATCGCAAGTTTACACCAACCATCCATTGGAAAGACTGATAAGGGGGTGGGTCCTCAGTGCCAGGTGTTGTTGAGGTTCTCAATTCTGATTGGTTTCTAACATAAGATGATGTGGCTGAATAATTTAAAGGGTTAAGTGACTGTTGTCAAATTTTGAAGACCGTTCGATGTGCCCGAAAAGACTAAGATCAATGGCCATGTTTTAAAATGAATCAGTTAGCTATTGCTACCGATAATTTGAAATTTCTACTAGGGTTTGTTACAGTGAGCCATAAATGACAAAAGCTAGATCATATTTGATTTTTTTGGGATGGTTGCAGGTGAGAAATAATGAAGAATATATTAGTGGTTATCATGTGCTGATTTTATTTCCTGGTGTGCCATGCTGAGTTAATGCTGAGGACTAATGTTTTGACAAGGGCGGATAGGTTTTGATGAGTGCCAGTTGTTTCCATTATTTGATTCATGTAAGTTTCCTTTTGGTGGTCCTAGCATTTATTTTTGTTTTTTCTGTAACAAGAAATCTGTTGAATATGTATTTGTAGTCAACCTATGATGATGAAACCCATATAATTGTACATCAGATTTGATCTAATTCTCTCAAGTTTCTAGGCTTTCTTATTTGTTTTCATTTCTTATTATACTTGGGGGTTGTAGACCTATGTTGACCTAAATGATCTAGAGCTTCTTACAATCCTTTATAAGGATTTCTAAGATCATTTAGAAGGGTTCCATTTTTTGGTAACCTTGAGGGGTTCCTAATTCTTTGTAACTTTTTGATGAAGGGTGCTCCCCTTAATACCACAAACACATAACAAAAATAGAGAAACAACAACAATATGCAAGAATAGAAAATTGGCTTCTTATTATCTCCACAAATGTGGAATTACAAACTTTCAGAATTACAATATGCAAAGCCACATGGGCATTCCCTTACAATATTCTATAGGACAAGCCTTGAATTATTACTCAGATCTACTATCTAGAATTGCCTAAGACAACACTACGGGCCTTCTTTATATAGGCAATTTCCACCGCTCGAGAAGGTTCCATAAATTTAGCCCAAAGGGGCGACCAAACTTAGAATTATTTTATTTTACAATTTATTACATCAAAGTCAGCTCAAAATAACTTTTGAAACCCAAACATAAATTTTGAAGGAAAATTATTTTCTGCCATTTTAGGTGACTCAACTTTCGAAGACCATAAGTCATCGCTAGTTGCTCCGATTGACTATTATAACCCCAATTCAGAAAGGCCACAAAGCTCTCTACAAGCTTAACTAGCACAAGTGCCCATCACTCAAATTTTTGACATCATCTGGGGCCTCTAAAGCCTTCAAAACTAAGTTCAAAGTTTCTATACCCTGTTGCCAATACCGAAAATATTCAATATATCCAAAGCTAGACTTAATCTATCAATGAAACTTTACTGGCAAGCTAATACGACTGAGATGAACCTCCACATGTGAAATCAGAATATTCTAAGATTGTATGACCAACTTACTAAAAATAGAAAGTTTCCATAAATAGCAGCTCTACACAAGATAGCCCTTATTGAATACAAAAATAAAAAATATTTTTGGGTGATGCAAGATTGCTCTTACACCCAGGATGCTCAAGCATCAGACACCAGGGGTAATTTGAGAAGTGACACTGTCATGACTCAGGTGTGTAGAGGAAAACCAAGATGGTTAACCTCCTCCCTTGTTAGCCATGATGAATCTTCAACAGGTCATCTCCACTTGACCAGATATTCTTCATATGTCCTGTTCCTTGTGCTTCTGCCAACTTGACTATCCAATATGTCCTCAATCTCCTTGGTATCTAAACTAGTTGATGGAATACTCCACTATGCTATTGTGATGTCATCTTCAACACTTCTTTCATGATACTCTATCAAATCTAAAATGTTAAACACTGGTGAAATATTCAGCCCACTAGGCAATTCTACCTCATGCATTTCCTGAATCATGCTTCTACAGTATCTTACATGGCCCAAACTTCTTCATTTTCAGCTTTTTATATGTACCAACTAGAAACCACTCTTTCTGCAAATGAACCATGACTTCATCCCCAACCTGAAATTCCTTATGCCTCCTTTTCTCATCTGCCTTAGCCTTATACTATGCATTCATCCTGGTAATGTGCTTCCTCACCTCATCATGGATGTTCTTCAAGTGTTCTGCAAAATCCTTAGCTTCAGCACTACTTATTTCTCCTTTATCTATCTTTCTCAATTTAGATGCATTTCTTGGACTACTTCCATATACAATCTAGAATGGTGATTTACCAGTGCTCCTCTTGATAGAATTATTGTATACAAATTCTACCTGTGGTAAAATCAAATCCCATCTTGTTGGCTTATCTCCAACCAAACATCTTAGCAAATTTCCCAAACTCCTATTCACCACATCTATTTGTCCATCAATCTGTGGATGATGTGATGAACTAAACTTCAAATCTATCTTCAACTTCTTCCACAATGTATGCCAAAAATATCCAACAAACTTAGTGTCCCAATCTGAAACTATGGTCTTTGGTAAACCATGTAGTCTCACTAATTCTCTGAAAAATAATTCTGCTACATGAACAACATCATTAGTCTTCTTATAGGGAATGAAATGTGCCATCTTTGAAAATTTGTCAACCACCACAAAAATTGAATCATGTCCCCACTGAGTCCTCAGTAAACCAAGAACAAAGTCCATGCTAATATCCTCCCAAGGCTTCTCTGGTATAGATAATGGCTGATACAACCCCGTATTCTGCTTCACTCCTTTCACCATCTAACATATTCTGCAACTCTATACAAACTTCTTCACATCTTGCTACAACTGTGGCCAATAATAATTCTCACTAACCAAAGCAAGGGTTTTATCATGACCAAAATGTCCAGCCAATCCTCTGCTATGCTTCTCTTTGATGAGATTCTCCCTCATAGAACTTCATGGAATGTACAACTGACTCCCTCTGAATAGCATATCATCTTGGATGATGAAATCTAGCCATTTCATCCTGTCTAGAGTAACTAGTTCTATACAAGCTTTCTAAGCTTCACCAAAATTAGGATCCTCTGGATACAAATTCTTGAGTTCCTTGAACCCAACCACTTCAATTTGCATTTTTTTCAGCAACAGTTTCCTTCTTTTAAGAGCATCTGCAACCCTATTAGACTTTCCACTCCTGTGTTTCAAAACAAATGTATAACTCTGCAAAAACTCAACCCATTTCAAATGCCTCTGATTCAACTTTTCTTGACTATTCAAATATTGCAAAGCTTGATGATCAGTATACAAAATAAACTTGTTAGGAAGTAGATAATGTCTCCACTTCTTTAATGCCTGAACTATAGCATAAAATTCTTGATCATAAATAGAATACTTTCTCTTGGCATCATTTAACTTCTCACTGAAATAAGCAATAGGTTTACCTTGTTGACTCATAACAGGTTTACCACTAGCATCACAATCTGCTTGAAACACCTTATTAAAATCTGGAAGTACTAAAATAGGTTGCTCTGTAACTTTTTGTTTCAAAAATTGAAAAAAAATTTCTACCCCAATAGTCCACTTAAACTCTTTTCTATCCCCTCTCATTGTTTCAGTCAAGGGTCCACAAATACTGCTTAAATTTTTGATAAGCTTTCTATAAAAGCTAGCTAGACCATGAAAAGATCTTACCTCAGTAGCATTCCTTGGATTAGGCCATTCAAGGATAGCCTGTACCTTCTCTGGGTCCATTTTTAAACCTTCTACTAAAACTTAAAATCCCAAATACACTAACTCCTTGTTCACAAAACTACACTTGTTCAAATTAATCAACAATTTCTCTTCTCTCAACTTCTCAAATACCATACGAATATGCATCATATGCTTCTCCAATGTCTTACTAAAGATAAAAATATCATCTAGGTAAACAATGACAAACTTACCTAGAAATTCTTTCAGAACCTCGTTCATGAGCCACATGAAAGTGCTCGGTGCATTGGTAAGCCCAAAAGGCATGACTAACCACTCATACAATCCTTCCTTTGTCTTGAAGGTAGTCTTCCATTCATCTCCTTCTCTAATCTAAATTTGATGATATCCACTCTTCAGATCTATCTTTGAGAAATACACAGCTCCACTCAAACAGTCCATAATATCATCCATTCGTGGAAATGGAAACCTGTACTTGATTGTGATCTTGTTTATTTCTCTGGAATCTGTACACATCCTCCACTCTCCATTCTTTTTTGGTGCTAATACCACTGGTACAACACAGGGACTCAGACTCTCATGGATCAATCCTTTCTGTAACAACTCATGTACTTTTCTGTTCAACTCCTCACTTTCTGCAGGTGTCATTCTGTGTGCTGCCTTATTCGGCAAACTCACTCCTGGGATCAAGTCCATCTGATGACTAATATTCTTGACTAGTGGTCATCCATTAGGCACATTATCAAATACAATATCTTGAAACTCATTCAACAATTCTACAACTTCTACAGGAACATCTTCTACTTCCTCTTTACTAGCTTTTGGAATTAAAAAAAAACACACATGCTCATGCCTCATACCATCTAGGAAATTTCTTCCATCAATAAAAGTTATTCTTGCACTACCACATACCTTTTCTTCTATGTCATGCAATAGCTTTAGCTTATATCGCACTCCATCCTTTGTCAGGAAATAGGTATTCATATGACCATCATGTACAACACACCTATCAAACTGCCATGGTCTACCCAACAACATATGACATACATCCATAGATATAATATCACATAGTACCTCATCATGATATCCACCAATCTTGAACTTCACTAGGCATTGTTCATTGACCATGACCTTGTGGTCATCCTATACCCAGGCAATCTGAGATGGATGTGGGTGTTTCTATCTCTAGAGGTTCAACTTTGTCACCATCTCTTATGACACCAAATTGTCAATGCTTCCACTATCAATAATCACATCACAACACTTACCCTCACACTTGCAGCTGGTGTGGAACAGGCTCCTCCTTTGTTCAAGTTCATTCTCACCACTCAGTAGGACTCTTCTATTAATTAATATTTCTCCTCTTTCAACACCTTCAGAATGTGATGATCTGACATCTTCATCTACATGTGCAACTCTAGGCTGGCCTTCATTTCTCCTTTTTGTTCTTCCTTGGCATTAAGGACATTCAAATGCCCTATGACCTTCTTCTATATAGTGAAAACATGTTCCACAGAAGCCTCCTCTTCCAGATCCTTATCCTCTCCCTCTTCCTCTCTGATCTCTATTATTTTGATCTTGGAAATGATTGGAATTGTTTCCTTGCTGATTCTAACTGCTACTGGCCTCATCCTTTTTTTTTGGATCTTCATTTCGGCCACCATATGACTGTCCTCCAAATCTTCCACCATGACCTCTTTCATTTTGTCTACTCTCAAACTTCTTGTTCATCTTTTCCTCTACTTTTAGGGAAAACTAGTATGCCTCCTCAATACTATTCATTCAAACCAGATTCAACTCCTCTTAAATTCTTGGCCTTAACCTATTAAGGTATCATGCAACTTTCTCCTTATCAGCTTCTGCATTGCCTATTCTGATGAGGAGTCGATAGAACTCCTCTATATACTCCTGAATAGATTTTCCTGCTTGCTTCAAACTTTGCATTTTCTTTAGTAGGTCAAGCTCATAATCAATAGGAATGAACTGTCACTTCAATTTATCTACCATCTAATCCCATCTTATGATTTTATCTTTCTCTCTTCTATTTCACTCCAATTGAATCTCTTGCCACCAGATCTTTGCATGACCTTTCAATTTGGCCTTCACAAAGTTGACCTTATCAGGATCCCCAACATCTTCATACTCAAAATATTCCTCACTTTCATTGATTCGGTTGATCAATTCTTTTGGGTTAAGATTTCCAAAAAATGTAGGAACCTCAATCTTAGGTCTTTTCCCAATCTTGGAAATGGCTTGAAAAAGTCTTTGTTCCTCCTGGTTCACAATTTCAACTTCTCCTTCTTCTTCAGCTTCATCCTCACTTTTGTCTCAAACATTAAGATTCATTCCTCTGTGAATCTCTTCTTGCAATGCTCGTACTTGTCTCTAGAGTGCTCTAACCTCAGGTGTTACAACACCAACTCTTCCACCACATTCCCTTTGTGAAGGCATTTTTACAATGTGCACTGAAACCCTAACCACGGTCCTAGTGCAAACTACCTCACAGTCGGTGATCTATTTACACACTCAGGAACTCTTTCTCTGATACCAATTGATGAAGGGTGCTCCCCTTAATACCACAAACACATAACAGAAATAGAGAAACAAAAAAAATATGCAAGAACAGAAAATTGGCTTCTTATTATCTCCACAAATGTGGAATTACAAACTTTCAGAATTACAATATGCAAAGCCACATGAGCATTCCCTTACAATATTCTATAGGACAAGCCTTGAATTATTACCTAGAACTGCCTAAGACAACACTACAGGCCTTCTTTACATAGGCAATTTCCACCGCCCGAGAAGGTTCCAAAAAGTTAGCTCAAAGGGCTGACCAAACTTAGAATTATTTTATTTTACAATTTATTACATCAAAGTCGGCTCAAAATAACTTTTGAAACCCAAACATAAATTTTGAAGGAAAATTATTTTCTGCCATTTTAGGTGACTCAACTTCTGAAGACCATAAGTCATCGCCAGTTGCTTTGATTGACTATTATAACTCCAATTTGGATAGGCAACAAAGTGCTCTACAAGCTTGACTCACGCAAGCGCCTATCACTCAAATTTTTGACCTCATCTGGGGCCTCTAAAGCCTTCAAAACTAAGTTCAAAGTTTCTATACCCTTCTGCCAATATCAAAAATCTTCAATATCTAGAAAGCTAAACTTGATCTGTCAATGAAACTTTATTGGCAGGTTGATATGACTGAGATGAACCTCCACATGTGAAATTAGAACATTCCAAGATCGTATGACCAACTTACTAAAAATAGCAAGTTTCCATAAATAGCAGCTCAACACAAGATAGCCCTTATTGAATACAAAAACAAAAAATATTTTTGGGTGATGCAAGATTTCTCTTACACCTAGGATGCTCCTGCATCACTTTCTCAGAGTTGGCTCCATGAGTGGTTTTCTTCCTGAAAATATATTGCCTTCTTCTCTACATATAGGGTGTTCCCTCTTTCCTTTATGGCTTGGATAATATAATATAAGTTGTAACAACTTGTCTTATGAATAAGATCTTGATATTTTCATACTAATATCAGATTGTCTCCATTTGGTTGTTGAGCTTATTGATTAGTGCATCAAGGGTGTTTTAGTTTTTTTATTGTATGTCTGAAGATATTTGCAATAGAGTTGTTTTCATAGAAACAACTGAGTTTAGGACTATTTTTCAAATGTGTATGAGTTGGGATATCAAGGGTATCTCATACTTGTCTTTCAATGGATGGTGATTAATGTATTGCTTGTTTCTATGTCTCTTCTAGGGGGAAGGTTAAAATCCTTAGACTAGATGATTGCATATCTGAGTACACGAGTGGATTGCTAAGTAGGATCTAATCAATGATGTATGTTTGGTGTAAGACATCAACATATTAGAATGTATTGTCTTCTCTGTTCATAGCTCACTATTGTAGTGATCTATTTGACTCTGTTGCCCATTAGATAAGGCACTAGTCTATGAGAGACTTGGGGTATTTCAGGGGTCCATTCAACCCAAAATCATCAACTCAATCAAATGAAATCATTTTCCCTTTCATATTTGATAGGAGTTAGAAGTCCTTTCTAGTTTTCAGACTCATTATATGCAAGTAGGATATTGCATAAGACTTGGTGATTCATTGAGGTATATGTTACCTATAAGAGTCTGGAGGCTATTCCACAATGATATACTTGCAAGCCTATTGTTTGTCAAAAGAAGTTATGTATGTAGAGATGAGGTATACTCATCTGAGTGATGTGGAGCTTAAAGTGTAGGAGGATAATTATCTTAGTCCTTGTTAATTGGCCCTTTTTCATGTCAGATTTGGATTGGTTATTGAGAGTCATTAACAATAATTTGCCAATTAAATTGTAAATCTGATAGTGTGGGAAATAGGAACCAACAGATTGGAAGAAAATCTTGTGACAATCACAACTGCATGTACTATATCAAGCCTACTATGTACCACATACATCCATTATCCAATCATTGATCTATATAGTGTCTAATTTACTTCTGTATAATCATCATCCTTTGTCAATTTACATCATGTTACCATCAATGTTCCTACTAGTGTTGAATCTTCCATGCCAAAAGTCTTTATCACTTCCTTAATGTATTTTGATTGAGTGATAAAAATCCCATCATTCTGTTGTATAATCTACAAACCTAGAAAGAATTTAATCTCTCCAAACATTGACATCTCAAATTCCTTTCTCATTTAATTAGAAAAAGATTTGCAAATTAGATCATGTCCACCAAAGATTATATCATCAACAAATATTTCAGCAATCAAAATATTATCATCAAATTCTCCTTTCATGTAAAAATTACCTTTTTCACTAGTCCTTACAAAGCCAATACTGATAAGATAAGCATGTAAAATTTCATACCATGCTCTCAGTGCTTGCTTCAGTCCATAAAAATATTTGTGTAGTCTACATACCATGTTCTTCTGACTTGGATCAACAAAACCTTCCGGTTGTTCTATGTAGACATCCTCCTCAAGAATTCCATCCAGAAATTTTGATTTCACATCCATTTGATATACTTTGAATCCTTTATGTGCAACATATGCAAGTAGCATATAGACACCTTAATGTCTAGCAATAGATGCAAAGGTTTCACCATAATCTATACCTTCTTCTTGTGCACATCCCTTTCATACAAGTCTTGTCTTATTCCTAGTGACCTCACCATTTTCATTTAACTTGTTTCTAAAAATTCACTTAGTACTAATTACATTTTTATCTTTTGGTCTGGGTACTAATGTCCATGTCTTATTCTTCTTAATCTATTCAATTTCCTCATTCATAGCCTTAATCCATTCCTCCTTTTCAAGTGCATCCCTAACATTCTTATGCTTAAACTCACAAACTAAGCATGTGTTATGTCTTAAATTACTTCGGGTCATCATGCCAACTTGCTTATCTCCAATGATTTGATTTTGTGGATGGTGTCTTTTAACATGTCTTTCTAGTACTTGTTCTCTTCTTTGCTCATCATTCAGTTCAGGTTCATTTTCTTGCTTGGTAGCTTCTTCCTGTGATAAAGGGTACTCCCCTTAATACAAGAAATACATAACAGAAATAGAGAAAAACAACAATTTGCAAGAATAGAAAATGGGCTTCTTATTATCTCCACAAATGTGGAATTACAAATTTCAAAAGTAAAATATGCAAAGCCACATTTTCATTTTCCCTTACAATATTATGTAGGACAAAGCCTCGAATCATTGCCCAGATCTACCTAGAACCACCCTAGACAACACTACGGGCCTTTTTTATATAGGCAATTTCCACCGCCCGAGAAGGTTCCAAAAATTTAGCCCTTAAGGCCGACTATCCTAGAATTATTTTATTTTTCCCAATTATTACAATAGGGTCAACTCAAAAGAATTACAAAAAATATTTTTAGGTAGCCCAACTTTTGGAGGCCATAACTTTCTAATCGTAACTCCATTTTTCTATTATAACCACTTTTCAAAAATGGCAAGACCTAATCTACAGTGCTTGACTAATGCAAACTCCAATCAACCAATGGTCGATTGTGATCTGGAGCCTCTAAGGCCTTCAAAATTGACCTGAAAGATTTTATACCCAAAAACCTCAATAACTTCACCAATATAGATGATGTGGAAATGAAACTCAACTGGTAGGCTGATATGACTAAGATGAACCTCCACTTGTGAAATTAGAACATTCTGAGATCATATGACCAACTTACTAAAAATAGTAAGTTTCCATAAATAGAAGCTCTACACAAGATAGCCCTTATTGAAAAGAAACCAAAAATATTTTTGGGTGATGCAAGATTGCTCTTACACCCAGGATGCTCCTGCATCAGACACTCAAAGTAATTTGAGAAGTGACCCTATCACATTTTAGGTGTGCAGAGGAAAACCAAGATTGTTAACCTCCTCCCTTGTCAGCCATAATGAATCTTCAATAGGTCATCCTTTCCATTTGACTAGATAATCTGCATATGTCTTTTTCCTTGTGCTTCTACCAACAGGACTATCTAGTATATCCTCAATCTCCTTGGTAGCTAAAGTAGTTGCTGGAATACTCCATTGTGCTTCTGTGATCTCATCTTCAAAACCTCCTTCATGATACTTTGTTAGATCTAAAATGTTAAATAATGGTGAAATATTCAGCTGAGTAGGCAATTCTACTTCATATACATTTCTTGAATCATGCTTCTTCAGTATCTTACATGGCCTAAACTTCTTCATTTTCATCTTTTTATATTTACCAACTGAAAATCTCTGATTCTACAAATTAACCATGACTTCATCTCTAGCCTAAAATTCCTTATGCCTCATTTTCTCATTTGCCTTAGCCTTATACCATGCATTCATCTTAGCAATGTGCTTCCTCACCTCCTTGTTGATGTTATTCAAATGATCTGCAAAATCCTCAAGTTCAACACTACTTATTTCTCCTTTGTTTATCTTTCTCAATTCAGATGCATTTTAGAGACTACTCCCATATACAATCTGCAATGGTGATTTACCAGTGCTCCTATTGACAGAATTATTGTATGCAAATTCTACCTGTGGTAAAATCAAATCCCATCATGTTGGCATATCTTGATGCAGGAGCATCCTAGGATTCTTGGCAATCCTGTATCAACAAAAAATATGTTTTTCTTTGAAGGTTGATTGCTTGTTTCGACCTTGGTTTGGTGGAATACTTTCTTGGTTTGGAAGACTAGTTGCTCAGTTTCTATGGTTACCAGGGTGCTCGGTCTCTGAAGAATGCTTGGTAATTGAAGGTGTCAGTTTCCTAGTTCTTGGTGATAACTGTGCTGCTCGGTCATGCTTGGCATGGTCGGTTGGCTGGCACTTGGTTATTTCCTTTATCACTCGGTGTTCTTGCTTACCGACTGGATTTTTTTAGATGAATTAGCTTGGTTGACTGGTGCATTTAATTTGGGTCATGCTCTTTGAGTTATGGATTGACCGTTGGACATGCATGGACCTAGATTTGGCATGTTGCATTCTTCTAGGTGGATTTGATGACCATTTGGGGCCATCTTGGAGAGTTTATTTATTTTGTAAGGCTATTTGAGAGATGATTGATGTTTTGGCATCTAATATTTGTATATCCTATTGAACCGACTTACGGCTAGGATTTGGTATTTATGTAGATGCTTGGGTAGTTCTTTGAGGGAGTAGTTTTTGGGGGAGGTGGTAGAATTTAGTAGCCTACGAGTTTAGGAATAGGAAGATTGCTTGGAAGTTTGAGTACAAGTTTAGATCTTTCCTGGGTGTGTACCAATGTACTGTGGGTTGTAGACCTAGGCTACCTGTATGCTGATGTTGTGGAAAATATTTGGATCTTACGAGATCTTGTAGACTATTACTTGCTTTGTATCTCATCATAACTGAGAAGACCTTATAACCCAACACATTGCATGTAATCAGTGATTTGATGAATAAATATTTTTTCTCTATATTAGATCTTGTGTTGTTATTGTGTATTTCCACTACGTATTGGTTTGGCTACAAGGTCAGTCAGTCCTTCATTGGATTCCCCAACCTTAACTACATCAAGTGGTATCAAAGCAAGTTGATCTTGTGGAGAAAAGTTTGTTCCTATTTGAACAAAGTTTGTTCCTATTGGAGCCGAGTGGATCTTGTGTGTCTACATCTAGATCTTGATTTCAAGATGCCTCCGAGGAGAAATCATGAGATCTCAGAGGAAGAGGTTGTTGGAGAATTCAGTCTTGATGATTTTAGGGCTTTGCAGAAACAAGTGCAAGACCTAAAAGAGGAGTTAAAAAAGAAAAAGAAGACTACCTTGAAAGAGGATAGTGATGATGAATCTAAGGAAGAAGATCATTTTGAAGAAGCTGTAAAAGAAGATAGAGATCCAGAGGAGAATCAAATTCTAAAAGCTATGTCTAAAATTGGAAAGACACCTAAGATTGAACTTTCTGCATTTTCTGGAAGCCTTAGGCTTGAATAATTGATTGATTGGATCAATGAGATTGATGAATAATTTGAGTATGAATAAATAGAAGATCCTAATAGAGTTATATTTGCAAAGACTAAGTTGAAGGGTCATGCAAATATTTTGTGGAGAGAAGTTCAGTTGGAAAGAGGTAGAAGGGGAAAAGAAAATATCACTAAGTGGAACCAAATGGTTGATAAGTTGAAGAAGCAATTCATTCTGATGGATTATGAAATGGACATGTTTAAGAAGATGAAAGCCTTAAAGTAGACTAACAAATCAGTACAAGAGTATAGCAAGGAGTTTTACATAATCTTGATTAGGACTGGTCATTTTGAAGCTGATAAAGAGAAGGTAGCTAGGTATGTCTATGGTTTGAGACCTAGTATTCAAGAAGAATTACTTACTATTCAGATGGCAACAATAGGAGATTCTTATTAGATGGCATTGAAGATTGAAGAGAAGCTGAATAAGAAGTTTGAAGGTAGACATAACAGTAGGAACCGAGTTGGTAAGACTAGTGAGATAGTTGCTGAAGGTAATGTGATAGAGAATCCTAAGTTTGATGGGATCTGGTAGTGGTCAAGTTACTAAGGATGCTAGATAGAAAGGAAGGTGGAAGAATGAGTTCACTGGTACATGTTATAACTATGGTGAAGTTTGTCATAGAAGTTGGCAGTGTCCTAAGAAAAGAGTTTTATTAGTTGGTGAAGAAGACATTGAGAATGTTCCAAAGAAAGGTGAATGTCTTGTCACCAAAAGATTAGCTGCATGTGTCTCTAAACTGGTACAAAGAAGAAATCTATTCAAAACCAGATGTAAGTGCAAAAATAAGGTATGTAATGTCATAGTTGATGGTGGAAGTTCTGAGAACTTTGTTTTGGAAGATATGGTTAGTAAGTTGAATTTGGAAAGGAGGAAGCATCCTAATCCTTATCAGATTAGTTGGATACAAGATGTTTCTAAGGTTAGAGTTGAAGAACAATGCTTGGTTAATTTCCAGATTGGATCTTACTAGGATGAGATATTATGTGATGTGTTACCAATGGATGCCTGTCATCTCTTGCTTGGTAGACCTTGGTAGTTTGATAGAAATGTGTTGTTTGATGGTCATTCTAATACCTATGTGGTTAGGCATGAATGAGCTCAGCATAAGCTGATACCTTTATAGGAGGTTGGGGATAATGGATGTGGAGTCATTAGGTGTTGTCCATGTGATGGTGACAAACTCAAGAGCAAAAGGTTGAGGAACTTGTTTCTACAAAGTCTAGTTTGAAGGAGAAGGAGAATTATAGATCTGAAGAGTTTGTTGAAATCAAGAGGCAAATGGTCTTTCTAATAGAAATAGTACAATAGATGATGACATTTATGACATAGAGAGATGCAGATGATACTAATTTAATTAAGGAGGATGAACCTTACCAAGGCACTATTGTGGTCGGTAGTGGTCAGAGTCAGTTGCTATCAGTTGCCAATCAGAAAGATAAGAAAAGTGGAAAATAGAAGAACTTGCTATAAGAAGAGATGAATGAAGTAAAGACTACTTGGAATGAAGGACAAGATGAGATATGGGTGAAGAACAGATTTGGCATACATGTTCTGATTCGCTTGAGGTGTTCCTAATTTTCTTATGAGAAAATCTTTCTTACCTAGGGTGTATGATGTAGGAGCATCCTAGGATTCTTGGCAATCTTGTATCAACCAAAAATATGTTTGTCTTTGAAGGTAGATTACTATTTTTGATCTTGGTTTGGTGGAATACTTGCTCGGTTTGAGAGACTAGTTGCTCAGTTTCTATGGTTACTGGGGTGCTCAATCTTCATAGAACACTCAGTAACTGAAGGTGTCAATTTCTTGGTGATCGATGATAACTGTGTTGCTCGATCATGCTTGGCATGGTTAGTTGAATAGCACTCGGTTATTTCCTCTATTGCTCATTGTTCTTGCTTATCAACTGGTGCATTTAATTTGGGTAGTGCTCCTTGAGTTATGGATTGACCATTGGATGTGCATGGACCTAGATCTAGCATGTTGCATTCTTCTAGGTGGATCTGATGACTGTTTGGGGCCATCTTGGAGAGTTTATTTATTTTGTAAGGCTATTTGAGAGCTAACTGATGTTTTGGCATCTAATATTTTTATATCCTGTTGAGCCAACTTGTGGCTAGGATTTGGTATTTATGTAGATGCTTGGGTAGTTGTTTGAGGGAGTAGTTTTTTGGGGGAAGTGGTAGAAGTTAGTAGCCTACGAGCTTAGGAATAGGAAGATTGATTGGAAGTTTGAGTACAAGTTTAGATCTTTCCTAGGTGCCTACCAGTATACTGTGGGTTGCAAACCTAAGTTGGTTGTATGTTGATGTTGTGGAAAAGATTTGGATCCTACAAGATCTTCTAGACTGTTACTTTCTTTGTATTTAGCCATAACTAAGAAGGCTTTACAACCTGGCACATTGCATATAATCAGTGATTTGATGAATAAATATTTCTAATCTCTATTAGATCTTGTGTTGTTATTGTGTATTTCCACTACATATTGGTTTGGCTGCAAGGTCAGTCAGTCTTTCATTGGATTGCCCAACCTTGAATGTATCATATCTCCAACCAAACATCTTAGCAAATTCCTCAAACTCCTATTCAACACCTATGTTTTTCCACTAGTCTATGGATGATGTGATGAATTGAACTTCAAATCTATCTTTAACTTATTCCACAATGTGCACCAGAAATATCCAATAAACTTAGTGTCTCGATCTGAAACTATGCTCTTTGGAAAACCATGTAGTCTCACCACTTCCCTGAAAAACAATTTTTCTACATGAACAACATCATTAGTCTTCTTGCAGGGAATGAAATGTGCCATCTTTAAAAATCTGTCAACCACCAAAAAAATTGAATCATGTCCCCACTGAGTCTTTGGTAAACCAAGAACAAAATCCATACTAATATCATCCCAAGGCTTCTCTGGTATAGGTAATGGCTGATACAACCATGTATTCTATTTTACTCCTCTTTCCATCTAACATACTCTGCAACTCTGTACAAACTTCTTGACATCTTGCTGCAACTATGGCCAATAGTAATTCTTATTAACCAAAGCAAGGGTTTTATCTTGACCAAAATGTCCAGCCAATCCTCCATTACACTTCTCCTTGATGAGATTCTCCCTCATAGAACTCTGTGAAATGTACAATTGACTCCCTCTGAATAGCATATAACCCTAGATGATGCAATCCAACCACTTCATTCTGTCTAGAGTAACAGGTTCTTTACAAGCTTTCCAAACTTCACCAAAATCAGGATCCTCTAAATATAAACTCTTGAGTTCCTTAAACCCAACAACCTCAATCTACATCTTTATCAACAATAATTATCTTCTGCTAACCACATCTACCACCCTATTAGACTTTCCACTCCTGTGTTTCAAAACAAATGTGTAACTCAGCAAAAACTCAACCCATTTCAAATGCCTTTAATTCAAATTTCCTTGACTATTTAAATATTACAAAGCTTGATGATCAATATTCAAAACAAACTCCTTAGGAAGTAGATAGTGTCTCCACTTTTTCAATGCTTGAACTATAGCATAAAATTATTGATCATAAATAATAAATTTTCTCTTAGTATCATTCAACTTCACACTGAAATAAGCAACAGGTTTACCTTCTTGGCTCCTAACAACTCCTACTACAGTACTACTAGCATCACAATCTACTTGAAAGACCTTATTAAAATATGGAAGTGCTAAAATAAGTTGTTATGTAACTTTTAGTTTCAATAGTCTAAAACTCTTATTTGCTCCAGTAGTCCACTTAAACTCTTTTCTACCCCCTCTCATTATTTCAGTCAAGGGTCCACAAATATTGCTAAAACTCCTGATAAATTTTATGTAAAAGCTTGCCAAACCATGAAAATATCTTAGCTCAGCAGCACTCCTTGGAGTAGGCCATTCAAGGATAGCCTATACTTTCTCTGGGTCCATTTTTAGACCTTCTGCTAAAACTACAAATCTGAGATACAATAACTCTTTCTTCACAAAATTGTACTTCTTCAAATTAATCATAAATTTATCTTCTCTCAGTTTCTCAAACACCATATGAATATGCATCATATGCTCCCCCAATGTCTTACTAACAATCAAAATATCTTTTAGGAAAACAATGACAAACTTACCTAGAAATTCTTTCAGAACCTCATTCATGAGCCGCATGAAAGAGCTCGGTGCATTGGTTAGCCCAAAAGGCAAGACTAACCACTCATATAGTCCTTCCTTTCTCTTGAAAGTAGTCTTCTATTCATTTCCTTCTCTAATCTGAATCTAATGATATCCACTCTTTAGATCTAACTTTGAAAAATACACAACTCCACTCAAACAGTCCATAATATCATCCATTCGTGGCAATGGAAACCTATACTTGATTGTGATTTTGTTTATTACTTTGGAATCTGTACACATCCTCCATTCTCCATTATTCTTTGGTGCTAATACTACTGGTATAAAATAGGGACTCAGACTCTCTCAAATAAACCCCTTATGCAAAAAATTATGTACTTGTTTGTTCAACTATTCACGTTCTATTGGTGTCATTCTGTGTGCTACCTTATTTAGAAAATTGGCTCCTTACATGAAGTCCATGTGATGACTAATCTTTGTTATTGGTGGTCTTCCATTAGGTACAATATCAGATACAATATCCTAAAACTCATTTAATAGATCTGCAACTTCTACAAGTACATCTTCTACTTCCTCTTTACCAGCTTTTGGAATTAAAGAAAAACACATCTACTCATGCCTCATACCATCTAGGAATTTTCTTTCATCGACAATGTAGAGAATAAAATATGGATGGGGTCCTAGAACAATATTTTGCACATAAAAGAGACCCCAAACCTAATATTTTATACTTACATTTGAATTGTATTGATATAGAAAGTAAATGTAGATTATTAATGTTGAAATGAAGAAGTAAATGTACTTACCTCTGAAAAAGAACATGCTGAAAACCCTATCAAACAGTCTTAGACACTATTAATTTTTTGTGCACTTGAACTGAAACTATGAGATCTACAAAACCCATAAATATTTTCCAAGATGAGCTCAGGTCGATTTTGACCCTCATAAAAGGTCAAATACTACATTCTTTATTTGAAGGCTGATTCTGATTCTGTTCACAGATCCTGAAAGTTCACCGAAAAGGGTATCCAAATATGCTCTTAGATCCAAAATTCCACACCTATACCTGCAAGAAAAATAGTTTTTTTGTTTGTTTGGGGGGCTTTGCCTTGGTCAAACCATGGTTTGGAATCAACCTTAATATTGAAATTGAAATGGAGGATGCTTGCAAGTAGTAGAAATCGATCTAACAATGAAGCTATACAATTTGATAGATATGCAATTGTATTTGAAATGTAATCAAGTATGTTAATATGAAAGCTTCAACATAACATCAATAAATGTAAATCAAACCTCCATGATTGTATTCTTGGAATCCATCTTGAATGAAGAATGAATGGATCTTGAAGATGAACAAAGGATCTTGAAGGAAGATCACACCATCATGATGGCTAGATCTAGGGTTTGAATGATGAGTCTTGAATACTTGAACCAAATCCCTTCAATGGCTTGAATTCTTGAATCCTTGATCTTCAATGGAGAACTTGGATGGAGAAGAAGACTTGAATGCTTGAATGGATGCTTGCTTGATCACCTTCAGAACTTGAGAGAGCTTGAGCATGAAGGAATGAGATTGAGAAAATGAGAGAGGAAGGCCTCCTTTTATAGTGAACTAGGGCACAATCCTCTAGAGGGGCCACCTTGGAGAATTAAATCCCAATTAGGTCCCAACCTTTAGAAAATATACCTAGATTAAATGCAATTAGAGGATTTTCCATTCCAAAACCTGAAATTGTCAACCCAGAGGTGGGAAAATAAATATCCTGAAAACCCGATGCCCGAAAATCAAGGATTTTGAAGATTTGAAGGAAGGAGGAAAAATAAAGGTTTGGATTGACTTGGTTAGGTTTAAGCTTGATCTTGACCTAGTTAGGTTTAACCTCAAATCTGACCCCGGTCCCAGATCTTATCAAATTCAGGATAGAAGGTTTCAGGGATGCCCGAAGACCTAGAAATGATACCAAATAGGATAGAATGCCAAGGATAAGAATACAATCATATGATGACTATGATGAAGGCTAGGAGGACCTATTTCTAAGTCCTACCTAGAAAATAGAGCCATGGAAGAGGGAAATTCAGGAGAATCCTTAAGATCCTAACCCTAATCTCACCTAGAATGAAGTAGAAAATAAGTGGAAAGTGGGGAGAAAGCCAGATCAAAGAAAAGATCAATTCAAGGCATCTGATATGACCCCACACCACTTACTCAGAGCACTGAATTATCTTAACAAGGAAGTGCTTCCATTTTAAGATGATACATTAAGCCCCCACTTTAGCTAGAGTATGGACTTGATGCAAACTCTAGGTAAAAGAGAAGAAAGAGGAGATCCAAGTCAATTCACAACAAGATAAAATAACACTTAGCTAAGGACATGAGCCCCCAGACTAAGAATTCTAAGTCAACATACACACCTGGGGGTGCCAAAAGAACAAGGGTTAGTACTAAACAACCCAAATCAATTAGCATAAGAAACCTTGCTAAGAAATATTTCTCATACTAATATCATATTTAGAAATCTATCATAAAAGCATAAATGTTTACATAAGAAAGATAGTAGAAACACTATATATAACATAGCTTCATGATCTCATCCTATTAGCATGAAAGTGAAAGGAGAGAAAAGAGAAAGTGATTACCTCATCCAGTAAGATGTCCACCTTACCATGAATCACCTTCGAGGGAGAGCCCAACATATTCACCCATAAACTATGCTTGCAATTGTAATGCATCTTCTAATGGCTTCTGGAATACCCATAGATCCACCTTCTTGTATCAGTATGCATATGAAATGCATTTCTTCTTAGGATTTAGCAACTTATGTGCATTACCCTTAGAAGATTTAGCATATAAGTGTGTGTCTTTTCAGGATTTAGCAAATTATGTGTGTTACCTTCCAAGATTTAGCATATTTGAAATTGGAAATGCGTGTCCCTTTAGGATTTAGCAAATTATGTGCATTACCTTCAAAGGATTTAGCATATTTGAAAAATTTTAAAAATGTGTGTCTCCTCAGGATTTAGCAACTTATGTGCATTACCTTCGGAAGATTTAGCATATGAATGTGTGTCTTTTCAAGATTTAGCAACTTATGTGTGTTACCTTCCAAGATTTAGCATCTAAATAAATAAAAACTATAGTACAAGGGAGACCCTATATATGCCCCCCTCCTAATATGGAAAAAACATACTATTTTGACATGTTAAGGAAAGAAAAGAACAAGACAATATCCACAAAAATATAAAGCCTTTCTTCAATATCAAGACAATATCCACAAACATATAAAGCCTTTCTTCAATATCAAGACAATATCCACAAACAACACCCAGTCCAAGCCAAGTAGGTCATAGCTCCTATGAGGCCATGGAAGGGATGAATGTAAAGATACATCATGCAAGAAGTGAAAAAGAAAGTAACCCTTATGAGGGATAGCATGTCACTATTCAGTTTCCAAGGTGAGAGATATATCAACCATGGGAACCCAATGTCAAACAATAAAATAGGTTATGATCAAGGACATAGATCCTTAATGCAAACCAAAATTTTCATGTATGATTGGATATCACATAATAGATAAATACTACTTAACCAAGGAAAGAGGTGAATCCCAGAAAGATAGAGGAGAAGGAGCTGGCATCCTTGCCCCCCAAGTGTAGGAACAAAGATGGAAGAGGATACCTACTTCACAATGCAAGGGGATATCCTATTTAGCAACAATGTATACCATATTCTTAGTGAGGGATATTGACCCCTACATCCAAGAGTATAGATAATCATGAAAAGGATATGTCACTTATGGAAAAAGGATCCTCAAATGAAAGAGATCTTATCAACAAAACCCCCACCAAAGAGGAGTACTTTAGATAAAATATCATCTTCCAAAAGGTGAGAACAAAGATTCAATCATAAAGCCCCCTACAAGGAAGAGGAAGAGGAATCTTTGAAATGAGGGAAATAACTCTAATACCAAAGTGAGGGTAAGAGTTTATAAAGAACATAATTTGCAACATAGAGAAGAAATGATGACTTAGGACAACAACTTCTCATATAAGAAGATTATCCATAGTCAAAACATCTATCAATATGCTGAAATAATATTGCAATATAAACAAATACCACTAAGCTAAGGAAAGTAGTTCCCTAGACAAAGAGAGAAGAGGAAGAACCTTTCCCCCCAGGGATGAAAGGCAAGGGATACCTTTGCAAAACACATCCTATAAAAGATATCTTGACTAATAGAAGAGAAATAGATGAAAAAATATCATAATACAAACCATCGAGATAAATGAAAGAATAACCAATTAAGCTCAAAGTAGGAACATAATGGATTCAAGAAGAAAAGAAGAAATATACTTCTTGCCCCCCAATCTAGAGGAGAAAAGATCTATGTTATATCAGAGTGAGGGGTAAAATTATGAATAAATCTGAAAGGCAAAATTTCTTTTCTCTTATCTTTATGGATCAAATAATATGGAGAAGGTACTTTGAAGAATCTTTGCACATCTACATCATGAACCATAGTTTGAACCTCAACATAAGCATGGGAACAACTAGGAATAGAAGAAGGAGAATTAGGAATTGGATTAGGAAAGATAGGATTAGAATTAGGAAGATTAGGAACACTAGTAAAAGTGTAGGAAGTGATATGAATGAAAGACACAATTGGAGGAACACTTGGAACCACAGTTGGACAAGGGTTTAAATAGATATAAGTAATACTATGGTAAGAAGGTTGTGAGGTAGGATCATGATTTCCCATAAGATCACCACTAAGAGGAAGAGCATTAAAGGAATTCATATCTTTCTTTGCTAATGCCTCATCACTAGAAGGAATCCCAAATGAAGGTGAAGGATCTATAATGTCATCTTCTTTAACATAGGGGAAGTGTGTTTTAGAGAATATGTCATCTTTTTGTATCAAAAATTCTTCACAAGGAGGGGATAAATCAATGTATTTATCCAAGGGTTCATCCCAAAAAGTAGAATTATCCATAATGGCTTCATGAGGAAGAGAGTAATAAATATCTAAATCCAAAGGTTCATTCCAAATAGGAGGATTATTCACAATGGTTTCATGAGGAAGAGAGTAATCAACATCCAAATCTAAAGGTTCATCCCAAATAGGAGGATTATCCATAATGGTTTCATGAGGAAGAGAGTAATCAACATCAAAATGCAAAGGTTCATCCCAAATAGAAGGATTATCATTCATATCCATAAAGCGCATTGTAGGAGTGCCATAAGTCATTAAAGATTGATCCCTAAAGGGGAAAGAAGGTAAAATGTATTGTAAAATAGGCTCATAAAAAAGACATAGATTAGGGGAACAATTAACATCAATCCCTAACTCATCTTTGTAAAGGTCAATTGAAGAGGTTGTAGAGGAGGGTGAAATAGGAATAGGATCAATGGAGATCTCATTCAAACAATTTTCATCCTCACTTCCATGTACCTCATTAAGGGATTTATCCTCTTTAACAAAAAAAGCCTCATCAAAGTACTCAAAACAAGAATCATACATGTTGAATACTAAAAGCATGAAAATCTAAATGTTTTTGTATTTTTAAAGAATTTTTGCAATTTTTTTGGATTTTTGAAATATAACTACAAGAGCATAAAATAAATCTAATTTTGTAAGCATGTAAAATCTAACACAAAGGGAAATATAACACAATAGTGCATCTAAATCCACAAAAAAAAAGGGGTAAGTATGTCGGGTTCACCAAAATGTATAGCTGAAGGTGAACACACAAAAAAGGGAAATCTAACACCAAAAAGAAAGAGAGTACGTATGTTGGGTTCACCAAAATGTATAGTGAAGGTGAACACACAAGGGAGTACAAAAGAAGCTCTAACACAATAGAGCATCTAAATCCACAAAGAAAGGAGGGTAAGCATGTCGGGTTCACCAAAATGTAGAGCATAAAATATGGATAGGGTCCTAGAACAATGGTTTGCACATAAAAAAGATCCCAAAACTAATATTTTATACTTACATTTGAATTGTATTGATATAGAAAGTAAATGTAGATGATTAATGTTGAAATGAAGAAGTAAAGGTACTTACCTCCGAAAAAGAACCTGTTGAAAACCCTGTCAAACAGTCTCAGAAACTGTTGATTTCGCTAACTAAACTGAAATTGTGAGATCTACAAAACTCAAAAATATTTTACAAGATGAGCTCAGGTCAAGTTTGACCCTCATAAAAGGTCAAATATTACATTCTTTATTTGAAGTTTGATTCTAAGTCTATTAGTAGATCCCAAAAGTTCACCGAAAAGGGTATCCAAATATACTCTCAAATCTAAAATTCCACACCTATACCTGCAATAAAAATGGTTTTGTTGTTTGTTTGGGGGGGTTTGCCTTGGTCAAACCCTAGTTTCAAATCAACCTTAATATTGAAATTGAAATGGAGAATGCTAGCAAGTAGTAGAAATAGATCTAACAATGAAGCTATGCAATTCGATAGTTATGCAATTGTATTTGAAATGTAATCAAGTATGTTAATATGAAAGCTTCAACATAACATCAATAAATGTAAATCAAACTTCCATGATTGTATGCTTGGAATCCACCTTGAAGGAAGAATGAATGGATCTTGAAGATGAACAAAGGATCTTGAAGGAAGATCACACCATCATGATGGCTAGATCTAGGGTTTGAATGATGAGTCTTGAATACTTGAACTAAATCCCTTTAATGGCTTGAATGCTTGAATCCTTGATCTTAAATAGAGAACTTGGATGGAGAAGAAGATTTGAATGCTTGAATGGATGCTTTCTTGATCACCTTGAGAGCTTGAGAGAGCTTGAGCATGAAGGAATGAGATTGAGAAAATGAGAGAGGAAGACCTCCTTTTATAGTGAACTAGGACACAATCCTCTAGAGGGGCCACCTTGGAGAATTAAATCCCAATTAGGTCCTAACCTTTAGAAAATATACCTAGATTAAATGCTATTAGAGGATTTACCATTCTGAAACTCGAAATAGCCAACCTAGAGGTAGGAAAACAAATATTCTAAAAACTTAATACCCAGAAATTAAGGATTTTGAAGATTTGAAGGAAGGGGGAAAAATCGAGGTTGGGACTAACCTAGTCAAGTTTGAGCTCGAATCTGACCCTGGTCCCAGATCTTATCAAAATCAAGACAAAAGGTTCCAGGGATGCCCAGAGACCTAGAAATGATACCAGAATAGGACATAATGCCAAGGATAAGCATAAAATCCTATGATGACTATGATGAAGGCTAGGAGGACCTATTTCTAAGTCCTACCTAGAAAATAGAGCCATGAAAGAGGGAAATTCAGGAGAATCCTTAAGATCCTAACCCTAATCTCACCTAGAATGAAGCAGAAAAGAAGTGGAAAGTGGGGAGAAAGCCTGTAATACCCTCTCCGATGATTATAATTTGACTCTTTGATTTGGATATTTTTCATTATGATGATTACAACTATGTATTCACATTTATGTTTATGATGATGATATGCTTATCAGATAGTTAGACATACTCAGTTATGATTATTGTTTATTGTTTATGAAATTGGACATCATTTATCTTGTATATGCTTATGAAGATTTAAAGAGCTAACCCAAGGATTTGGAAGCTAACCATTATATGTATATGTGATTGATACATTTCATGGCTCAGGATGAAGTCATAGTTACTCACTTAGTTGAGGTCCACATGATGTATCGATCCTGGTCATCTATTTGCAAATGCCTTACTGTATATATCTATGCACATGTATGTCTTCTCAACGATGTAGGCTTGCAGGTACTGGGCATCATTTCCACCTGGTCCCATAGGTCTGAGCGAGCCCTAAAAATCCTTGATCATTGTTGTTGTTATGGAGATATCACCAAGGTTCCGCATGAGGGAATTCTACCTCTGACCCTTTTATGTCCCTTAGGTGGGGAGTTTCTGAGTCAGTCCTTGTGCTAATGGTGAATTATTGTGTGGTCTTAGTTGTTAGATTATGTGGAGCATGTTGCTTATTTCTTGCATTTATGGAGCACGTTGCTTGTTTCTTGCATTAAATATAATTTATCTTCTATCTTGTGTTGGTAGTTACCATGTATATATATCATTATTGTACCATATAAGAGTATGATTTAGTATTTGATTAAATAATGTGTTTATAATATTAATGGTAGTAATATGTTGATAATAATATGATTGAGATATTAATAATAATAATGTGCTTTTTTTATGATACATATGATGGTATATGTACACATAGGCATATGGGTTCACACGTATGCATATGGATACATATATTTATAATTGTTTGTGAAATATGAATTATTGCATTTAATTATGTTCATATATATATTTATTTGTTTGTGGATGATAAATTATTGTAATAAAAGATAATTAGTAATATTATCTATATGGAATAGAAATTAAATAAATAAATTCTAATCCTCTTAACTATAGCCTAGGTAACTAAGGTAATATTAAATGTGTTAGAGGTCATATTTACTAATTCTTTCCTCAAATAAAGGAGGCATAAATTACATTATTCATAATATATTAATATATTAGTTTATAATCTCCTTTCCCAAGAATGGCTTTTATTAATAAAATATTAAGCCTAAACTATTAACCAACTTTTGGTTGGATAGTTGCTTCGGTTGATTTTCCCGTGCAACTACTCCCTTAGTTTTATATACAGGAGAATCCCTGTGAGAAGGGAGTTGGGGGGAGTTGGCTGGAATGATTCATCAAGCAGATTTATTATAGTTTTATGATATCATCTTGAGATCTTAGTTGGCTGGAGATTTCTTATATCTTCATTTTGGGAAGGATTCTGGAGAAGTTCTTGAGGAAGGCTGAGATAGTTGGACCCACCTTCATCAATGGTATCTCCGTAGGACACCAGGTAGGATCTATCCTGGGAGATGATACTCCATTTGAGTTTTGCCTTGTTTGAACGCTATTATGTTCATCCACTTGTCTTCTTATGTGAATCTGCAAGTTAGTGAATGGTTATGTCATTGCATTATGTCTACATTATTGTAAATTAACAATGGGAGGGAGGATAATATTGCTATAGTGTTGCATAAATAAGTGTATATTCCCTATGTGTGTGGATGTTACTTTTTTATTTGTTGGTTGGATGAATGTAGAGAAAAAAATTAGATTTGGATTGGGCTATTATTGTTTGCACAATGGAATAATTGGGATTTGAATGTTTATAAATGTATTATTATGATTGTAGACACCTAAAAATCCTTTAGAAAATAAAGTATTTTTATTTTTTGAAAAATCCCTGATGACATCATCATTTATTAATTAATTTATTTATTTTTATGCCATTAAATCCCTTTATCTTAATTAAAAATATTTAATTAAGAAATCCCTCCCAAAAATGTTTAAATCTTATTTAAATATTATCTCCCTATTTATTAATTATTTAATTAATAAATTGACCAAAAATCCCAAAATAAATAATTTATTTATTTTTTGCCCAAAACTTGGCCAATTTCCTTAAGACCACTAACCTCTTCCAGAATCTTCTAAATCCTTCTTTAATTTTGATTAAAGACTAATCCCATCATTTCCTAACCCTAATCCCAACTCAAAATATTTAATTAAGATTAAATATTTAATCCTCATGTTTATTAAATTCATTTTAATAAATATTCTCAAACCTAAACCATGGAAATAAATAAATCTTTATCTATTTCCTAAAATCCATATTTATCCTAAGGAAATTCTAGACTCTTCTAGAAAGTCCTAATCCTAAACCTAATCCTAATCCCCCCCTAATCCTGTCACATTCCCCAACCAAGGTTAGCCAACTCCTAAGCTTAACCCAAAGTCAACAAACTTCTAGAAACTTCTCTTACATGCATTAAGTGCATTTAAGGCCTCCTTATCCCTCTTACATGCATTTATCATGCATTTAAGAAGCCCCTCACCCCTTTCTTACACCCTTTGACCTTAGGCACATTTCCCAAATTGTGCACATCCCTCCCATCTTTCAACCCAATGCCCTTATGACACTTGTCACAAGGAGGTGGCTCTGAACTAGCACAATCCATCTGCTCCCCTTTGAATGAATCTTGGCCTCTCTTAAGGATTTTGATCCTGGCCACTCATTCCTCCTTCCCAAATCCTATAAATGCTCCTCATTTCCAAGAGAAAAATAACCATTCACCTTTCATTTCAAGCATTGTTATCATGCCCATTTAGCTCTAGACTTAGCATAATCATCTTAATCTAGCTTACTTTCAAGCATTTTAGCTCATCCTAATTTAGTAATAATGGATTAACATAGTTTATTTCATTGTTTTGCATAAGCATAGCATCATATCACATCTCTATTTGGTTTAAAATCAATCTTAGCATAAGCATCATATAGCTTAATCTTCATTTCAGCATCATTTGGATCCTTGAGGCCTTAGGGGCAAATCAGGTGTTCTATACTTGTTTTGTGCCATTTTGGGGGTTTTCATGGATCTCAATCCATCCTAAAATGCATAAGGAACATTCTCCAAGTGCTTAGAGAGCACACCCACATCCCCTTAAGCAAGAGCAAATCAAAGAGTGCATGGGTGCACCTATTTAAGCTCTATCTGAGGTGGCTTAGTTTAGAGTTTTATTTATTTTGAATTGATTTCATGCTTACACTAAAATCTAATCTTTGTTTGGCGTGAGTCTTTTAAAATAGGTATCCTAAAAAGCCTTGTCCACATTCTAGCATGCCCGGTGGGAGTGAAACCCACAATCACTTGATTATACCATACTTTGTATTCTCGTATTTGCAAGAAACACATGAAATGTCACCTACACAAAGTTTAGTCATGCCTACACAAAGTTTAGTCACGTCTAAACACAGTTCAGTCACGCCTACAAAGAGCCTGATCACACCTACAAGCTCTGTATTGACGCCTATTTTTTGAAGATTTCCGTGCTCGATAACTTCCATTCTATCTAATATTCTTTTCTGTCACCTTCAACAAAAATAATCATGCCTAAGAGATAAACATTCATGCTTATAATCATTTCATTGTCGCCTGTATCTATTCGTTATCGCCTATCAACATTTCACTTATCGCTTGAAAATATTTCACTATCACCTATGCTTAATTAAGTGTTGCCTGCGCATATTTAAGTGTCACCTCTATATATTTAAGTGTCGCCTATGCATAATTAAGTGTCACCTGCACATATTTAAGTGTTGCCTAGGTTTTTCACCTATGCACAACATGCTGTCACCTATGATCATTTCATTATCGCCTATGGATTTGTAAGTGTCGCCTGTGCCTGATTAAGTGTCACCTATGCTTATCTTGTTGTCGCCTATGAGATTTATTTTTTGTTGTCACTTGGGAATATTTCATTGTCACCTAGAATCATTTCTCTATCACCTACGCAGATTTCCCTGTCGCCTGTAAACATTTCACTGTCGCCTGAGAGTTTTTTGGTGTCACGTCTAGTTGGACTATGTTTTTGCCTTAAATTTTTCTCAGATTCATAAAAAGAAAAGGTCAAACAAATCTTGAATGAAACTAAGGAAAAGAACTTAGGTCCTAAGAGTCATTATCATTTTGAAAATCAAACACAATCTTGAATGATCTAAATTGGAAAGAACAAGCATCTCTATTCCCTCCTTTTCAATTCAAGCAAAGTGCAAATTCAATCTTGAATGCCTTAAAGGACAAAACAAAGCACTTCAAAGTTCTAAATCAACACGAAAATTTAATCTTGAATGCCTTAAAGGACAAAACAAAGCACTTCAAAGTTCTAAATCAACATGATAATTCAATCTTGAATGCCCAAGTCAAAACAACTGCAAACGCTCAAAAAGTCTTTTGGACAAAGAACAAATCAAAGCCTAAACACTTATGTCTTCAGTTGTTCAAATTCAAACATCGCTTAATCAAATTGGGAAAACGAACAACTTGCTTGATGTGCATCTAGAAGCTTTCATTTTCTGTAAATCCTATTAAAGTAAGCAACGTAGAACATTTTGGACTCAGACAAGTTCACTTGTTCTACTTTTAGCGAGGCCTATCCAAGGAGAAAAGTGCTTCCTCTTCGGAGAATGACCTCAAACTGGTATCCCCCCTGACTAGTATATAAATAAAGTGAAGGCAAAAAGTACTCACTTATATCTCCTAATCCACGGGCATTTTGTGTCAAATGCAAATGTCTGGGGACAGGTAAATATTCCTCCCCTAGTGTTGTTGGCTAGGCTCTTAAGTGAGTCACAGGCGGTCAGTATAACCGGGTATGGAGACTCCACGGAACTATTAAAAAACTTGATAAAATAGAGGCTACCCTATCTACATCCAAAAGTATCAAAATCCTTGTGCAAGGACCAATTCCAAGGGGTTTACCAGGTCACCTTAAGATTACTCACCATTTTTATTCCCTTCTAGGGGGTACCAAGTTGTGGGCAAGTGATTTTGATACTCACCTTCCTTAGGTAGATTTGTTTGAAGTACTTGACAGTCAATAATCCATGAGAACATTGTTGGAACATACACTTTCAAAGCTTTATTAGAGTCAATTATCTTGTTTGTATCCCACAGGGTTGCTTTGTCCCTAAAGGAGATTGCTTTTCAAAAAAAAATAAAAATAAATCTTTGTTGAAATCTATCCTTTGCCATTGGGAAACATCAAACTGATCAACAAGCCCAGTTTGAGATACTCAGAACATTTTTGTAGAGAAACCCTTGGAATCAGATATCCAAAGAACCTTTTGTCCCAAAATCAAACTTATCAGAATTCCCTCGAGTTATGCCCAATTTGATCAAACATTTGAAAGCTAAGTTACCCAAATCCAAGAATTATCAAGAGAAGAAAGTTGCAGAAAGAAACCTTAAGAGCCATCAATCCTCTATCCAAGCAACCCAAGCGGAAGAAAAATATCAAGAAAGGCTTGATAATATTGGCTATAATGCAAGAGTCAAACAGTTTGCCTACCGATTCTGAGTGAACCATCACTACGTCAACCTTGAAAGAGAAGATTAGCTGGATCCATTGCATGTCCCATTCTACCTTCAAATCTTAAAAATCCCATCTCGGCAGTCCTTCATCCTAATCTCATCCTAGTTTCATCCTTGCATCATCATCAAATCCTTAGTTGCATTCTAGAGTCCTTAGCTGCATTCATCATCATCTTCCTAGTAGCATCATAGATCATCCATCTCAATTGCATTTGCATCATCCTTTTAAAATAAATCATTGTTCCATCATCCTTCACCATCTTTCCATCAGCAATCCACAATCAGAGTCCCATATCCTTCACCCAAATCCAGCATCCAATATCCAAATCAGAATTCACCATCCTTTCACACCAAATCCTGAGATCCAAATCCACAAGTACTTAGTGTTCAAAACCTTTGAGTTGTTTCCATCCCTTATCCCAAATCAAAAATCACCCCCTTTTTGATAGAGCGTTGTCTAAAAGAAATCCAAATTGTCCTTGCATAGCCTCATCATCTCGAGCAAGAGATTGGCTTGTATTGATAGGAATCCAGTTGACCGAAGATCATTAGTCTATCCTAGGTTGGCCAAATCCTATTACTGATCCTCCCTCAGGAAATAGCAGCTCATTATTGACACTTAGTAATCTTCCACCAGCATCCCACCAATCCTCCACCCAATCTTGACCCAAATCAGAGCATCCCACCAAGCCTCCATCATCACCACGCTTTTTTACCAATCTTCTACCATCTTTGATTCATATCCAAGCATTTCACCAATCCTTGCATTGCATTCTAGAAATTCATCATCCTTAGAAGTTCCTTAAGCTTGCATCCATCATCCTTTAGAGTCTTTTAGGAAACATCTTGCATTCATCTAGCATCTGCATCTCCATGCCTATCGAGACAAGATCTGGATCTAGAAAAAGAAGGAACATGAATCCTTATCCAATCACCAGTTCATCTGATCCCAACATTTTTACTAGTGCAATGATAGCCTATGATCCCCAAATACAAACTGGAACTACATGGGATGATCCCAATATCCCCTCAGCTCCTCTGGCAATAGAAACATTTGTGAATCATTTAGAGAATCCACCAGTAGTCAATGCACTCATGGCCCAAAACTAGCAAAGCATGTTCACTAACTTTGCACAAGCACAGACTTCCATTCCACCATATCTCCATCCTCGCATTCCCATAAGCACTATCCAAATCCCAGCACAAGTATACTCTCCATTCATCCAACCATTCCTTGATCCAACCTTGCAAACATCTCAAGAAACCTCCACCATTCCTCTTCTTTTGCAAGGAAGCTTTGCAAATCCTGTAACACAAGCTATAACACCATCTGCTCCATTCCCTATCATAGGTACTTCATCATCTGCCATGGCTGCTCAAGCTCTTGCACAAATCCAAAACTTGTCCCAGAATCAACTCCCACCTCTTACGCAAAACTTTACACAAGCAGTTCTGCCATCTTCCATAAGCCAAACAACACCTTTGACTCCAAGAGGGATGCAATCATCCTTCCCCTTCACTTCACAAGCTTCCACATCCATACCTTTTGTGCCAGGAGGGACGCAATCATCTTTCCCTTTCACTCCACAAGCTTTCGCATCCATACCATCTTTTCCAAGGTCAATGCAATCGTTTCCCTCTTTCACCTAGCAAACCTCTACATCATCTACTCCGGGGGCAGCGCAATTGTTCCCCTTTCAAAATCAGCAAACTTCCACATCACCTTTTTCATGGGGAGCACAAGCATCCTCTTCATTCTCCCCCCAGCAAGAATCTACCTAGGCACAAGCCCAACAAAATTCTTTCACCATAGGAATGCCTTCCATGGGTTTTTCCAATCCACCATTCATATCCCAAACTCTCATTACATCTACCTTCCAGGCATCCACTATAGCACAATTCCCACCTCACACTGGTTCTCATTGGGGTCTCACTCAAGAAGACATGAAAGCCTTTGGAATACCAACTCACTCTCCTACATCTATGTTTGCAAACCAACAAGCCACCTTCTCACAAGCAGCACAACAATAACAACCATCTCAACCTCCACCAACCTCATCCTTCACAAGCTATCCATTCCCAACACCCAGTGCTTTTCAGCAAGTTCCTCCACCTCAGCAGAAAAGTTCATCCCATTTCACAAGTCATTTTGCCCAACCATCATTTTCTTCAAGCTTCCCTACATCAGTTCCACCCTTAAGCAATATGGTAATGCACCCGACTTATATCGGTCAACCATAGAGCCAAGTTTAGCAAGGACCATCTTATCAACAAGCTGCATCATTCCACCAGCCATCCCCACAGCAACCATACTTCCAGTCATATCAACCAACCCCCATCATTCCCCAACAACAAGAAGTTTCCTCCTATCAATCACAGTAGCAAGTCCCAGTCATCCCACAACACTAGCAAGCAGTCTCATATCCACCACCGCAATATCCCCCTATGCTGCATCAACAAAATCCCTAGCAAACATCACTCCAAAATCCACTCCAATCTGCCTATCCCACTGGGCCATCTCTGTATACCACTCCATGATACCCACCTCAAATGGAATCACCCCCTCAAACCAATCAATGCTAAGTGGGAAGCCATGAAGAATGCTTTTAAAAAGCTTCAATCCAATACTGAGAACAAAACTTACAAGTTTGAGGAGGTGTGTCCTTATCCATTTGACCGATCCATTACTACCATACCTTTCCCTAAGCACTTTGAGACACCTAAGTTTGATAAATATTGGGGGAAAGGAGATCCAGTCAATCATATTAAAGAATTCTATATGGCATGCCAAGAAGTGGCTTATAGTGATAACTATCTCTTATGCCTATTCCCCAAGAGCTTGGGAGGAACCACTGTTGAGTGGTTCTACAAAATACCGTGTGGGACTATCACAACCTTTGCCGATCTTTCTGAGAAGTTCATTTCCCACTATGCCCACAATGTTGAGAATGAGTTGACCTTGTTAGACCTCTGCAACTCAAAATAGAAAGAAGGAGAAAGCTTAGCAGAATACTTGCAACGATGGCAGAACCTTACCGCCAAGTTATCATACTAGCCACCTGAAAAACATTTGACCAAAATTTGTATTGATAATCTGCATCCTAAGCTATCTCACTTCATGAGGATGAATTGTCTCCAAACCTATCAAGATATCAAGAGCAAGGGGATGGGTATTGAAAAGGCCCTCCTAGATGAAGGCACAATCTGACACTTCAAAAATGATGCCCAAAAACCCAGCAATGATAAATCCTGTTACTGGAATTGTAACAAGAATGTTGTTACTAATGGAGCCACTGATACCAAGCATGTCCAATTTGTTGTGGCTAGTCCTACACCAACTCCTGCATACCAACAACAACAAGCGCCCATCCATCAACAACCTCCTCAAATCCATCAACAACCCACACAACAATATCATTCTCAGAATAATCAAAAAAATTATCAGTAGCAAACCCATCAAGCTTATCAAGGTAATCCAAACAATCAGGTCAATGCCATTAATTTTGCTCCCAAAAAACATAAGCCCAAAGCTCAAAATAATCTAAGGAAGACATTCACACCACTGGGTGAACCTCTGGATGTTATCTTTCACCGAATGGCCAAGGCCAACTTGATCACGTTTCCACCAATCTAGCCAGTTGATGATACCACTCCCAAGCCCGATTGGTACAAAGATCATGAATACTGTGATTTTCATCATGTCAAAGGACACACTACTATGAAGTGTATGAGACTCAAAAATTATATCCAAGATCTCATTGATCAAAAATAAATTCAAGTAGATGCACCTTCTCAAGCCTCACCAAATACCAATTTGCAAACTTATCAGAATGTGTTCCCACAACACAATGCTAGGAACAACCAAACTAATACCAATCATTCCTAGAATCATGGCAAAGGAAAGAAAGAAGATCACACTACTGCCTACATCAATTACAATAAATTTGTTGGATGTATAACCCAAGTTGAGCCCATAGTCAATACCATCCATGTCAGAGGAGCAGATCATCAATGTGCAATTACTACCTGCAAAGGTCGGATCACTGTTGCTGGTGCCCGTCCAAGGCTAGTACACAATGCACAAAATGCATAGTATAACCTCATAGAACATCTTGGGAATACACTAGCCCAAATATCCATCTTGGACCTTCTTCGCACTTCACCTCTCCATCAGGAGATCCTTGACCAAGCTCTCAAAGAAGGACATGTCCCCACAAACATTAACACCACCCAGTTCGCGACCCTTGTGGGACATTTATTTGTAGCTTGTGCTTTATCCTTCAAAACATCTGACATACCAGATGTTGCACCTGACCGTACTCTTCCTCTCCGCATCACCATTATGGTCAGAGACTTTGCCATCAAATGGGTCTTAATAGATAATGGCTCAGCCCTGAACTTGTGTACTTTGAAATTCATTCGGTAGATTGGGTTCACATAGGCCGATATAGCACATGAAGTAATCACTATCAAAGCTTATGACAACTTGGAATGTACCTTTGAAGGTACTATTACTTTGCCTATTTAGCTAGGCCCAGCAACACAAGATACTATTTGCCATGTTGTTGATCTTGACCTACCATTTAATATCCTCCTAGGCTGACCATGGATTCATTCCATTAAGGCCGTACCATTTACTTACCATCAGTGCATCAAATTTTTGCATCAAGGCACTAAGGTTACCATCCATGCTGATCCCCAACCCTTTGCATACTATCGTGTGATGGAAGCATCATTCCCTCACTCCACTCATTGTCCTGGAACTGACATTGGTACTTCTATTGCCAGCTCATCCCGATCCCATTGTGATCTAGAAACCATTCTCACCTCCACCCTCTCTTCCATCAAGATCAATAACCAAGGCTATGGTGAATATAGCCTACATGATTCATTTGTCATAGGGACTCTCCCGCTTGATCCACATACTCAAGGGTGCCTGAGTCACCAAAGCCAACCTATTGAAGAGCATCATGAAATCAAGAGAATGGGACCTATGACTTTTGAATCCCATGGCACATTAAACAGTCAAGAAATGGATCCTAACATTAATAAGTGGTTGTACAAAGATCCCCCACCACCTGACACTCAACTCCTTGGCTACTTCAAAGATAAATACCCACAATCGCACAAGTACACTATTGAGCAATGGAACTACCAAGGTGGTGGTCTAGGACCACAAGAAGGCAGAAGCAAAGACCTAATTATAGCATCCAAAAACCCACAACATCAGGGTCTTGGCTTTAATACCCCTCACCTGCATATACAAGGGCCCAATGCCACAACTGGGGGCACCAACATGACTAGTGTTCCCCTCTTAAATAGCCACGATGACCTCGTAGAGATCGAAGACATCCTTGAAGAGAAAGAAATCAGATCCTATGATGATATCTTTGATGATGACACCCTCCTGGGGACTTCTGTCCTCCAACAACTTGCCATCAATCTCATAGAACTTCCCCTCATTCACCCTCAACTCGTAGACTGGGACCAACCAAGCATTGCACACATCGATGAGTTCCAAAGCATGGAAGCACTCCTAGAATTCATGGGGGCATCAGGCCCACACTCAGTTTAGGATTCAGAGTTAGCTCACATCTACAAGCTTGAACCAGAAGGATACTTTGGAGAAGAGGCAAGCTTTAGCTGCAAAAGAGAAATAGAAAGAGTAAAACATGAGTCCTTATGTGAAAACCCTTCTGGGGCACATTCTGATTCCAAAAAAGTAAAAATAAAGAGCGTATCTTCTAATGAAAACTTGGCAATTCAAGTGCTAGAATATGAAGACTTGCCTCTTCCTCCCATCCAAGATTACAGACTTGATTAGTCACCTATCATCATAGAAGAAACCAAGCCAGTCAACTTAGGTACAAAGGAATGTCCTAGGATCACCTACATTGCAGCCAACATGATAGAAGGTGAAGAAATGGCTTTCACTGCACTCCTTCAAGAAGCTACTACAAACTTTGCATGGTCATACGCACACATGCCTAGACTTGATCCTAAACTTGTTGTTCATCATCTAGCTGTAGACCCCAATGTTAAGCCAGTAAAGTAGAAGCTACAGAAAATGCATCCCAAAGTAGCTCTATTAGTAAAATCAGAACTAGAAAAGCTCCTAGATGCAAAGATTATCAGAGCTATAGATTACTCAGATTGGATCTCCAACATGGTGCCTGTCACAAAGCCTTCAGGTGACATCAGAATATGCACAAATTTCAAGGACCTAAACAAGGCATGTTCTAAAGATGATTTCCCACTACCTAACATAGACATGATCGTAGATCTTATAGTGGGCCATGAAATGTTGTCACTAATGGATGGTTTCTCTAGATACAATCAGATTCATATAGCAAAAGCAGATCAACATAAAATAGCATTCACAACTCCATGGGGTACCTTTTGCTACAACATGATGCCATTCAGGCTAAAGAAAGCAAGAGCCACATATTAGAGAGCGATGACAACAATCTTCCATGACATGATCCACAAAATCCTAGAGGACTATGTGGATGATATTCTTGCAAAATAAAAAACATGCCATGAACACCTTGACATTCTTGAGAGTGTTTTTGATCGCCTGCAGCACTATGGGTTACGGCTCAATCCAAAGATATGTGTCTTTGGTGTTACATCTGGAAAGCTCCTAGGTTTCATAGTATCATGATGAGGCATAGAGATTGAACCTAAAAAGGTCAAAGAAATAATAGAGATGCCTCCCCCAAGAACACTCAGATAGCTCAGAAGCCTACAAGGAAAGCTTCAATCAGTGCATCAGTTCATTTCTCAACTAGCAGACAAGTGTCAACCTTTCACACATCTCTTATGCAAAGACACAAGCTTCAAATGGGATCCTATATGTCAGAGAAGATTTGATAAGCTCAAGGAGTATCTAGCCAATTCTCCAATCCTAGTACCACCAGTTCCAGGATGCCCTCTCATACTCTACATCTTAGCAACCACTGTAGCACTGGGGGCACTCCTAGCTCAGCATGATGATGAAAACAAAGAGAGAGCCATCTACTACATTAGTCAAACTCTTGTCAGCTATGAGCTTAATTACTCACCCATGGAAAAAGCATGCCTTGCAGTGGTCTTTGCCACTCAAAAGCTTAGACATTACATGCTCAATCACATAATCAAGCTCATTTCAAAGGTGGACCCCCTCAAATATCTACTATCAAAGACAAATCTCATAGGTCGTATGGAAAAATGGGTCATGATACTCAACGAGTTTGACATCCAGTACATAGATCGAAAAGCAATCAAAGGGAAAGTCATTGCCGATCAGCTAGAAAAAGCACCACTAGTGGATGCTTATCCACTAATCATGGAATTCCCTGATGAACACTTATGTATGATCGAAGAACAACCAATGTGGAAACTATACTTTGATGGCTCCTACACATCACATGGATCAGGGGTAGGAATCCTATTCGTCACACCTCAAGGTGACTACATCCCAAAGTCATTCAAGTTGGGATTTTCATGTACCAACAACATTGCAGAATATGAGGCACTCATCTTAGGTCTTGAAACAACCATCCAATGGAATATCATAGAACTGCAAGTGTTTGGAGATTCACAACTGATTATCAAACAAGTCCTTTATGAATATCACACAAAGGATGACAAGTTGCTACCCTACAAAGAGCTAGTGGATAGACTGAAAGAGCATTTCCTGAATGTACAGTTCACATAGATACCAAGACTTCAAAAAAAAGTAGCCGACGCAATGGAAACCATTGGATCCTTGTTAGAAATCCCACGCGATGCATCATAGTATGAATTCCTAGTCAAGCAGCTACATACACCAGCTTATGAGAACACCAATGTAGAAATGGTGTGTGTCTTGGTTGGTCCCCAGTCCCCATGGTACCATGACATCCATGCATATCTAAAGAATGTTATCATATCTCCCCATCTCACCAATAACCAATGCCAAAACCTTATTCATAGAGCTTCCCACTACACTCTTGTAGCCAACACCCTTTATCATTGAGGGTATCACAATATCCTCTCTAGGTGTTTAGATTCAAATGAGGCCATCCTAGCTTTACAAGAGGTCCATGCTGGAATTTGTGGTGCCCACATGAGTGGCATAGTCCTAGCTAAGCAGTTGCTTCAAGTTGGGTATTATTGGCCAACCATGGAACATGATGCTTGCGAGTTTGTTAGAAAATGTTTACCATGTTAGCAGCATGCAAATTAGATTCATGCACCAGCACAAGATTTGCAACCCATTGTGCCACCTTGGTGATTTTCATGTTGGGGCTTCGACCTTATCATCTTAATCACTCCCCTTTCCTTGGATGGACACAAGTACATAATCACTACCACAGAGTACTTCACCAAATGGGTTGAAGTGATTCCACTCACCTTAACTATTGGCATTCAAATATCCAAGTTCATCCTTTACCACATCATTTGTCTCTTTGGCATACCATCTACCATCTTTACAGACCATGGCACACCTTTTGAAAACTAGCATGTGGATGATCTATGTGCTAGACTCCACATCCATCACCATTTCTCCAGTCCATATTTCCCTCAAGGAAATGGCCAAGCTGAGGCAACCAATAAAACTATCTTGAAAATCCTCAAGAAGGTTGTCAATGATTCTGGTCATGACTGGCACCTCCAAATCAATCCCGCCCTTTGGGCCTACCGTACTTCTTATCGCACTCCCATAGGCACCACCCCATATTCCCTTGTATATGGTGCCGAACCCGTTCTACCGATTGAGGTCGAGCTCCCATCATTGCAAGTCTCCATGAAGAACTACACCACCGATGAAGACTATCGTGTGGTCCATCTCACACAACTAGACCTATTAGATGAAAAGAGACAACAAGCCTATGATCACCTGGTTGCATACCAGAATTGACTCAAAAGGAGTTATAACAAGAAGGTTCATCCTAGACAATTTTAGGTTGGTGACATGGTCCTCAAAGAAAATCAAAAGGTCCAAGCAACTGAGAAAAGAAAGGCAAGTTTGAGCCTACTTGGCTGGGCCCCTATGTTGTCACAGCATGCTTCAGCTCTGGTGCCTATCAGCTATCTACACTAGAAGGTGAGCCTTTGAATGATCTAATCAACATCATACATTTGAAGAGGTTCTATTCCTAAACCAGATCTACATATTCAGAAAATCCATAAAAATTTGAAAAAAGCAAAAAAGAAGAGAAAATAATCGTCCAATGGTGAAAACTTGGCAATTCAAGCACCTTGGACAAGTATGTTGGTGAAAACCTAGCAAACAGGCACCATACATAGTGGACCGAGTCATTATCTATCAAAATTCCATCCCCCCCCATCCCACTATCTCAATCCTTTTTCTCTCATCCCCATCCCCATCCACCATCCCCCAGCATTCCTCTTTTTCATAATTCTCCAGCAAATCTGCAATCCTACCTGCACATATCTTGTACAATATCTTGTACCCTTCTCTTGTACCATATCTTGTATATCCTGTATAGCATGATCCTTCCTGTATATCCTGTATAGTGAGATCTTCCTATCCCCAATCCTAAGCTTCTATACATATCTATTTTATCTCTTTCCCTGTCCATTGTACATATCCTCATGTCTTGTTGTACATAGTCCTTGTCAGTCCTGTAGCAGCATTTGATCATCACACTTTGTCCTACCCAGCCTCGCACTTCCGCAACATCAATTGTCGACTATCCTTGATCCTCATGACCATCTTTGAACTACATCATTTTCCAATTAGCAACACAACATTCTCCCCATTAGCATCGAGTCCATATAGATGTATGCTTCTGTTTTGTCTGACCTAAGCTTAATCACGGGTCCCCTCAGTTGTATCCTTCCTATCTGACCTAATCTTCCACCAATCACACCCAGTTCGTGTCGATGCATCCTTCCACATGTTCAGACCAATATTCCCACCATCAATCAAATCTGTCACATCAATTCTCTCTCCTTGGCAAAGGATGTCTTTTTGGAGTTATTCATTTTGGTCTTGGATTTTGTCCTTTGGATCTTGTTCATCTTTTACAGCTTCTCATTGTTCTCTACTCAAGGTTTCCATGATCCTTTATATCATGGTGTGCAGGGAATGAGGACAATCTGGGGCAAGGTCTTTTGATCTTTTTCTTCTACCTATGATTCAGTCATGTGTTTGTGGTTTCTTCAGCATCGTTTCCACCATGCCTCCTCCGGGTTTCATGTGTGATGCTGGGGAAACCCTGCGTGTCTTTTTAGCGTCCGTCCTATGCAACACTGGTGACAAGGCCTCATGATCCCAGTATCCTTGGTAGGTCTCTAGCATTACTATATTAAACTAGGTTGTGCTCTCCACATTTGCACTTGGAGCTTCCCCCAATCCCCTGCATCTTGCATCATATAGATTAATCTTGCATCTTGCATCTCTAATATAGCTACATCCTGCATTTTGCATTCCATCTCATCTCGCATTCACCCATCTTTGCTCTTGGGAGTTTGGTTATATATCTCCCCTAGTGGAAATTTGGATAATGTGGATGCATAGATGTTGTCATTATGGAAACATATGATCTCTATTGAGAGTGTAGAATATGGAATGCAAGTATGGCAAGTTGAAGGAAGAAATTGTCTAAGTATGGATACAGTGATCCTGACAGAGCACCCGATGAAGATTTAGTTGGCGACGTCCACTGGAGAAATATTTTTGTTTGCATAGTTAACTAAAGCTTCTATAGAGTATGAGGATACCCCCTCTCAGTGCACATAAAGTTTGGAGTAGTACGAACAAAGTTAATCAAAGGTTACCGAAGATAGTTTTTGCAGACAGAATAGTTTTGGAGACAATTTTAGTGAAAGAGTTAAGGGATTATTTTTGCTTGTCAAAATAATGACTTAACATTATGAAGGGATGACATCCTAGATGTTCACTCTTGGATAAATATTTTGGAAGCCGACCATGTAAATTTATTAGCTTTAATAACTCATATATTAGGCATACTTGAAATGTAATGAAAGATATAAGTGATGTGTAAAAAGAAAGAAAAGATAACTTGCGATAGTTGTATATTGTGATAGCACCAAAGGCTATTGATGCAAAGTTGTAAGCAGTACCATATTATAGTCAGAAAATTTTTGTATTACCTATTTGGGCAGTGAGCTCAACTGGTGATCAAGTTTTGTAATCTAACTCCTAACAAGGATAAGGCTTCTAACAAGGCCTAAAGTCCTTTAACCAAGATAGATCTACTATTTATTGTAAATTGATTCCTAATAGGGTCCAATATCCCTAACAAGATACTTTTGATTAGTGATCTTTGTGGGTACCATCCCCATCGGAGTTTTCCCTTGGCCAGGGTTTCCTTGAGAACATATGATGTGTTATGAGTTCTTTCTATTTACTGCTATGTTTGTTAATTAGCTTGATAATCTTTGTATGCACTAAAGTAATCTGTTATATCCATAAGTGGGAAAAATAAAAAGTTTGTGAAATATTGATTCACCCCCCCCCCCTCTCAGTATTTACTATTTCAAACAATTGGTATCAGAGCACAGTTACTCGGAGAAGGAACATTCAAGGAAAGCTTAGCAGCTTGAGTAAGATCTCTATGGATATGGATCAACTTCAGAAGAATCTTGAAGAAGCTCTTGAACAGATTGATATGCTTACTGATGAAAGAAACTCCTTAAGAAGAAAATATGAAGATGCAAAGAATGATATTGACAAATTAAAAGGTAAGATTGAAGATTTGAAATCTAAAAAGAAATTTGATATGCTTGTTGAAGATTGTGATGAATTAGAAAAAGAAAATGAGATCCTTGAGCATGAGTTGAAGATAGTAAATCTGAAGCTTAGTATGAAAGATGGAAATTTGAGGTCTGATAATGAGAAATTGAAAATTGAGAATGAAGATCTGAGGTCAAGACTTGAAAAGGAAACATCTGAATCTGAAAAAGTAAAAGTGCAGTATGTGGAACTTGAGAAGTATAATAAAATTGTGAAAGGTGAATTAACTCAATCTAAACAACAACTTGAAAGGCTATATTCAAAAAGTGATAAGACTGAAAAACAAATTTTTTTTGAAGAACCATTCTTTGATAGGACTGGATTTGGATATAGTATGTTTAGAACAAACCATGAAAGTAAGAAGCTAGATCTGAAGACATCTGAAAGTGTGGAGGAAATAATGCTAGATGAGAACGCATTGGAAGATCCACCTAAAGAAGAACCACCTAGAGAGAAAGAAGAATCAAAGCAAGAAGAATCAAAGCAGGAAGAATCATCTAAAGGTATGCAAAGAGAATTCAAAGGTAGATGTTTTTCTTGTAATACTATTGGGCACATGAAGAGAGATTGCACAGGTAAGCAATTTAAATATTTTAATGGACATTGTTATAATTGTCATAGTTTTGGACATAGAGCTAACGAATGTAGAAGACCTAAAGTAATTTTGAATAATTATGATAGAATGATTGAGAATACTAACAATGCAGATAAGAAATCTATTGAAGAAATGAATCAAAGAAAAGTGGTAGTATGTTTTAGATGCAACAAAGCAGGACATATTGTGAGAAATTGCAGGTCACAGATTAACCAGCAAGGACAAAGATTTGGAAACAATGGAATCATTTGTCAGATATGCAAAAAATTTGGACACTCGACAAGATTTTGCAGAATGAACAATGGAGGTTATCATCATAACCCTAACCCTAGGAACAATGCAAGAAGGAATGAAAATGCAAGAAACAAAGAGAAAGGTTGTTGTAGCAATAAAGATGAAGCAAAATTGGACAAAGGCACAGATCAAGGAGGTATAGTCAGCACTGAAAGTAGTCAGGAAGGTAATGTAACTAATGGTAAGGATGAATCTTTACCTGACCCTTCTTTAAGTACTTAAATTATGTAAGTTTTTGTAGTTTAGGACTTAGGATTAGTGTAGATTAGGAATTTGAATGAGTTAAGTTTTGCACAGTTAGATGTAGGTTTATTATGTTGTACTAATGCTATGGTTAAGTGTGCAAAAGAAAATATTGTGTTTTGCGAGGTCGTGGAAAGTTTTATGGATGCAGGTTTGCAGAATCATCTTTTTGAGGTTTTAGCGGCAAAATGAATGAATGTGATGTCAGATCGAGTTAATGTGAAGTGTTATAAGGTTGAAATTGAAGTCATTATGATTACAAAGTGATTGAAAAGAGATTTTAAAGAAGAAAAGTGAGTTGAGGATGATTTAAAGAATTTTGGAAGTAGTTTGCAGTGACGATCATACCGAAACCCTAGATTTGCAAAGTTGAGGTATTTCTTGATCTTTAATCAGTTGATAAGATGGATATTTATATGGTTCATAATGTTAAGGATAAGAATAGACCAAAGATTGAGAAAGAACTAGTAGAACCAACTGAAATTGATGACAGTCTAGCATTATCATCCGTACTAGACAGAGTATTGCACATTGAGAATGTTAAAGGATATTTAGGTTGCAAGTTTGAAACTTTGGGAGATGTAGATTTTAGTGATGATTACAAGAAATTGTACAATCAAGACATGTCAGTTAAAACAGCTTATGGGCACCTAGAGAATAATGAAATTATCAAATATTCCATGAAGTATGAATTCAATGATGAGGAATGTACCAAGATCATTTTAAGTAGAATCCACAATGGGAAATTCTGGATGGAGGACAGAGTTATTGATATAACTGCTGACCTAATTCATGAAGTTACTGGATTATCTAAAGTTGGAGAGATTCCACTGAATGAAAAGAACATGAGAAAGATTGTTTTAGACAACACTAGATCTAGTTATAATGGTAGAGGAATTGTGATAAGTAAGATTAAGAAAGATGATGTTAGGTACCTTTGCAAGATCCTAACAACTAAATTCTATGGTAGTTCAAGGGAAGATGACATGGCTATAGGAATGATTCATGTAGCTTATCTTATGTCTATTGAGAAGAAACCAGTAGACCTATGTGAAATTCTAAAAATTCAGTTATTTGAGAACCTAAAAAAGATTAAGAAGGCTAAGTACACACAGTTTAGGTTTTCATCTCTGATAACCTATATGTTTTTCCATATTTTGAGAAGATTTCCTTACACAGTTGATTGGAGTGACAATGTGAACACAATGGAAAGAATAAACTCAGTCTACATCAAGTACCTTTTTGATAAAGTTAATGACAATGTGAAGCTTGTGTTGAAGACTTTTCAGAATATTGTTAAGAACAAATCAAGGATTCCTCATTCCTTAGTTGAAAAGCATAAAGATGACATTTGTTTTATAGTTGACACTGATTTCACTTACATTGAAGCAGTTGAGGCTAGAATGGAATTCATAGACCCTCTTGGCTATGAAATATCTGAAGCAAAAATAGTAGGATATGTGAATAGATTGTTAAAGTGTGAGTTGGATGGTCATGCAAATAGGTTTGGAACCTATGAAGAGAATTTCAACTCTGCAATAAGTTTGAGAGAAAAGAAGCAATCTAGTAAGAGAGTTGAATCTACTATGAAGAAAATATTGAAAGAATCTAGTATGTCAAGTCATGAGTTTGACATAGCTAAGAAGACTGTAGAAGCCTTGAAACAAAGTGAAAATCTTGTAATTCCACCTGAGACATCAAGTGCAGATCCTGTTGATCCTATTGTAGTAAAGGTAAAAGTTGAAGTACCTGAAAAAGATGAAGGAGATAAATCTTTTTCTCCTATTTCTAGAAAAAGAGTAAAAGTGAGTGCAACAGGACCCAACAAAAGATAAAAAGTGGTTGTACCACCTGTACCTAGAAATGTAGTAGTAATTAAAAATGATGATGTAGTCTCAATCAAGAAGAAAACTTGGAAACCAAGAATTGAAAGAGTTAATGAAGATATATTGAAGCATGGAGACTTCACTAAATTGAATAAATTCTATGATCTATATGGATCATTTGATAGATTGAACTTTGAAAATGCAATGGTTACACACATGATTGTGGTAGATAAGAAAATCAGCACTATTCATGGTAAGATCGCAGAAGATTTGTATAACAGACTTATGAATAGAAAATAGAGAGCATAAGAAGAGGACATAAAGATGAGAGAACATGTAATTAGATAGTTCTATGAAGTTAAGGATGAAGATCATTTGAAGAGATTCTTGAAGTCTCTTGGAACCTTATTGAGAACTAAGAGAAGAACAATCCTTATAATGGGAGGCAAAAAGGAGGAAGTACAGAAAGAGACAGAGCAAGCAGTAATGCAAGTTCTTGCAGATATAGTTGCAGAAAAGCATGTTGAATCAGACCCTCAGTAGAAGCAATCAGAGGAACCGCATGTAGAGAAATTTGGTATTGAAGAAGTCCCATCTTCTTCACATATCAATATTGGCAAAGAATCAATGGATATTGAAGGCACCAAAGTGACTCTAGAATCAGATGATGCTGTATTTCATGATCTAGGAAACATTGTTGACAATTTGGCTTTGGGAGAGAAAGAAAAGGTCATAGAATCAGAGAAGAATATAGAGGCAGAGGAAGCACCAACTGTATCAAAATCAATTCCAGCAGAACAGTCAGCTAAAGGAAAACAAATTTTGACAGAGGCCACTACCTCTAGTGCACCTTCTATACCAGTTGAAGACATTAGTGCACCTAACAGTAAGAAGAGACATATTGGTTCAATGTTTGAAGACCTTGGAAAAGAAGTTGAAGATGATGATCAGCTTGAGTTCATCACATCTCTAAATAAAATTATTAGAAAGAATAAGAAGGTGAAATACCTTGAAGGCAAAGTTAGAGTTTTGATAGAGAAACTTGAGAGTGTGATCAGCACTAAGGTATCTGAATCAGATCCACTTGAGAAAGCTAAAATGGTAATGAATTCTTTTGACTCTGAATTTTCTAACTTGAAGGATATTGCTAAAATAAAAGTTCAGGAAGACTTTGAAGAAGAAATGCAACAAAATTTAAGTGTAAATATTCGAAATGATATTGATAGTTTATATGTATGCATAAAGAATTTGAGGAGACATTTTGAGACTGGAAAGAATTTGTACATACAATGCACAAAATCAGAAATCATAATAGTTGAAGAGGATAAGAAGATCAGAGAGAAGTCAGATGCTATTATAGCTGAGACAAACACCTTGACAAGCCCTAATGTCAAGATAAGTTCTGTAGAGAAGAACATAGGGAAATTGAAAGATGAAATCAAAATGATAGCAGAGGAGAAGAATAGAAAGATGATCAGGGTTAACATCTTGAGAGAGCATGTCTCAATCAAGATATCAATTGTTGAAGATCAAATTGAGCAGTTTCTTTCAGCAAAGACATCATTTCAGAAGTTTAGCTTCAATTCCCTGCAAGCTTGTCAGACAGCAGCATACGGATTGAGTACTCTACTCAATGTTGTTGAATCCATCAGGAAGTTATGGGAGAAAGATTTTGAATCTTGGAAGTTAGAGTTTGGTGATTGTGTTGCAAGCCTACCGGCTTTTCAATAACTGATAATAAGGTATAAAGTTTTTGAAATTTTTGTACACCCTATCTTTGTCATTGTTGTCAAAGGGGGAGAGATAGCAGAAAATTGAATATATGTTGAGGATGGATACTCATAGGGGGAGCTATTCTATGGAGTATGATATTGTATACATATTGTATAACTTTTGGCCACAAAATTTTGTATAAGTTTTTTTTTTGAAGTTTTGTTTGCACACTTAGCCAATTTTCCCATATGTTGCCACGAATGACAAAGGGGGTGATTGTTGGAAATTTGGCTAATGTGGTTGCATAGATGTTGTCATTATGGTAACATATGATCTTTATTGAGTGTGTGTGTAAAAATTGTACCTGATCTGTAAACACAACACTTCAGTAAAATATTAGAGGTTAGCTATAATCAAAATCGTGCAAAATTGAAATCTAATTTAACCAAGCAATTTACTGCCTTCTAGTAGGTGCGAGATTAATGTTCTCAGATTGTTATCGAGATCAGTGACCTAGACGACACCTAAATAAAAGATTTGAATGCAAAAGAAGGATATGAAATTGAATGCAATTAATCTATTTTTTTTTGGTATTTTCTATGCAATAATAATGATAAAAACTTGATATGAATCTATGCTAATATGGAAATTGATCTATGAACATGCAAAGTAAGCTAACAATGATATGAAAATGAATCTAAATGAATGTAAAAACCAAACTTGATCTCACAACAATGTTGATTCGCAAGAAGCTTTGATCCTCCCAATTCCAATTCTCCAACGTGATTGTGCAAAAAAATGAGATGCTTGGATGCAAATTTGAGAGATGAATTATGAAGAGCTGAGCCTTGTTTTTATAGAAATCCAAGGCTTTCGAGGTTGTGAAAGAAAGCCATAAATCACTCAAATAACTCAGGTTGATTTTTGAGTTATTTTTAAATAACAGATAATTAAGTCACAAAAATCATGCAAAAGCACAGTTCAACTCGAATTAGAAGTTTAGATCCACTTTAAAACTCAAAAAGATGTTGAGTTTCAAAAATCTAACAACTTGCATTGATTTTCCAATTTTGAGTTTCACTGGTCCTTGAATGTGCACATGGATAATTATGATTTAATAAATAAATAAAGTGATTTATTCTCAACTTAACTGCTTTTTGAAATAAAATAATTAATTTATGGGTTAATTAACTATTTTACCAGACTTTTATTAAAAATTATATTATTAAATAATGACAACATGCTTTAATTAATTAAATAAGAATTTAATCAATTAAAGATAGGAATTTTGATTTATTGTCAAAATTAAATAATACAATTAATAATAGATAGAATTAAATTTAATTAAATAATTAAGTGGCAAGATATTAAATCTAATTAATTAAATATGGAAATATTCAATTAATCAAACTTAGGATAAATGTGATTTATTGCCAAATAATAATAAAATTAAAGATAATTAAGATAATTAAGAATATTGCTAGGAATATTCCCTGATGCAGAATTTTAAGATAATCAATTAGGATTTGATAATGTTCAGATGTGCCTTAGGTTAGGACTTTGATGTCGATTTCATTCGATTTGATGATATAAGAGGTTAATGAACTTATAGCCCATTTTTGGGGTATTACATTTTGCCCCTCTTTGAATTACTATGCGAAGCGCAGTGGTTCAAAGATAGTCTGTGTTTGATAAAGATATGAAACTAATGTTTGAAATTGATAATTGATATGAGACAGAAGCTGATTGATATTGATTTGATATGGAGATAATAGGTCCTGAATGACCAAAGATAATGCTCACTATAGTAGCAAATGAACCTATGATTGCGAAAAAGTATCAAAATGCCTGATTTCAAACCTTAGGATTGCAAAGAAGTGAGTGACCCGTTCTAGACTCAATTGTCTTAGCAGAACTAGCAGGTATCACATCCAAACCCTTCAGTTGCTGAAGAACCAAGGAAAGAACACTATGATCTGATGGTTGCAAAAACTGATACAGTTTACAAGATTAGGAGAATATCAGATTGATATGGATCTTGATGAATCTGATATGCCCCAAGTGATGATAGATTTGCCCCGAGTGATGAGGACTTTTTTGATGAATCAGTAACTAGACGTGATTGTTATCTTGTTTACTAATGAAAGATATTGATAGACTTTGATTTACAGACTTTGAATGATGTGCAATACCATGCCCCCTTCGGGATTAAAATTGAAATCTGACAAGAAAAGTCAGCGTTGATAGTTTAGAAGCATGTTAATTGATTTGAGAAGTGGTTATACACGTCCGAGAATGCATTCTGCATCGTTTGGAGGTCCTAGAGACCAAGTTTGACTAGGTTAAACCATGAGTTGACCATAGTAGACCAAGTTGAAATTTTGATAGTTTGATGTAAGATAATCAGTTAAGTTGAATACTAGATTTCTATGATGATTGAACATTGATTATGCAAGTAGTTAATAATATGAATGATCTCAGATTTGAATTTTGATCCCGAAAAAGGATTCTAGTTGTTGTTTCATTGGAGGAACCTTCATGTGAGATTCAGCTCTTGTTAGACTTGAAGATGCGAGTGGAGAATTGTTTAAGCATTGAAGTTTGTTTAGCCATTGTGAGATCATGCCACATGCAAAATGGAAAGAGACATGCAAAATAAAATGCAACCTAAGACCTAGGACCTAGTCACTGATCATATGTCAATTTGTTATCATCATTGAACTTTTAGGTAACCAGATAAATCAATACAATGCCCACTAGCTAAAAAAACCATAGACATATGAATATCGATTTGTATGCGCAAGAATCAATACAAGACCCACTGGTCCAAAACAACCATGGATATATGAATATTGATTTTATTTTTAGAATGTCGGATTAGATATAAGCACCAAGGCACAAATGCCAGGATGACCTGAATATCTTGTCCATTTTGATATAGCAATTTGTACAATCATCAAAACATAAACGTCGTGATGACCATAATACTCCTTGCATGACAAACACATCAAACAGCTAAGAGATCATTCTAAATCCAATGTGAATTACCTGTAGTGACCATTTATCATTCACATCCTTAGGCAAGATCGCGTTCCACAATAGGAGAAAGAACTTACTCAAAAAGACAATAGTTAGATCAAACTTCCTTGAATTGTCTGGGTATCAATGGTCGAGGTATGCATGGCCATCCAATTCGAGATAGAGGCTCTTATAGTCAGACACCATTTCAATCTGGAATTTCCAAAGTTGTTAGATTTTCACATACAAGCATAAGACAAAGAAAAGATTATGCCCCCAGTCATCACTCTCTAAATCCTATAAAGGACATCATCGAAGAGCTTGAAGGGACACAATATGCAAAAATCTCAATGCGAATCAGTAAGCATACAAGGAGATAAAATCATGTAAAAAGCATAGATTGTTTTCAGTTGAGTTTTGATGTTTGATTGCGTTGTTGTAGATGCAAAATCCTTTCTGGAGACAAGACTGACTGACTGACTCACATGAAGCTTCAAAGGACTCTGACTAGATATGATCCATCTAAAATACATGGGAGACCATAGGATATGACATTGATTTCCCCCAAGTGTTAAAATTGATAGGATACAGATGCTTGAACTGATTGGTGTACCGATCGACTTATTGAAAACTGGAAATGCAGAAACAAACCGGGAGATATGTACAAACTAAAGCAAGACTAAAAGCTAGGAAAGACCAAGATTGCACTGATAGATGGAGAATTTGGAACAAGTGGCACCCGTTTGCCAGGTTTTCACCATCTTGGTAGAGATTCTATTTTTTCTACCAAGGCGCCTGTTTCCAGGTTTTCACCAAGGCACTTTTTTTTTTTGTATTTTTTTTTTTTCAATTTTTCAATTTTTTTGTGAATCATCAAGGCACCTATTGCTAGGTTTTCACCAAGATGTTCATTTTTTCAGGACATTTTACCATAGACTGAACGCCTTAGGTGTAAATTTTCTTCAGATGGAGAACGTTGATTGGTTCTTGGAGCTGTTCTCCTTTAGTCATTGAGAGTTGATAGGCACTAGAGCCAAAAGTAGTAGTGATTACAAAGGGACCCAGCCAGTTGGGTTCGAACTTCCCCTTGCGTTCTCGATAGGATTATTTTTAGGATTTTCTCTCAAGACTAGATCGCCAACCTGAAATTCTCTGTGTCTAACTTTCTTGTTGTAGCCTCTAGACATTCTCTTATGATATACTCTGAGATGATCATACGTTGCTTGTCTGTGCTCATCTAGTAGTTCCATTTCTTGCAACCTAGACACTCTACAGTCATCATTAGTTACTAGACCATGCATTATGATTCTTAATGATGGGATTTCAACCTCAATAGGTAGTACCGCCTCAGACCCATAAACTAAAATAAAAGGTGTAGCCCCAGTAGGTTTTCTGATACTTGTTCTGACACTCATTCTGATACTTGTTCTGATACTAGTTCTGATACTGATTTTGATACTGATTTTGATAATTGTTCTAATACTGGTTCTGATACTAATTCTCATACTGATTATGATAATTGTTCTGATACTGGTTCTGATACTGATTCTAATACTGATTCTGATACTGATTCTGATAATGATTCTGATAATTGTTCTGATACTAGTTCTGATACTTGGTATACTTGATAGCATCTTTTTCCATTGCAAACTCCCAAGCAAGATTATATCATGTAGTCCCAATGTCTATCAAGGTGGAGAACAAGAGGCATTGGCAAGTTGGTCGATGAGATGGAAGACAAGAGAATGAAGGAGAATGAAGGGAAGAAATCCTCAAGGGAAAACTCCTCAAGAATACCCAAGCTAGGGAAAAATTGTCATGTAAAGCACTTTTGGACAAGCAATGAAAGGCCAGTATAAGATAAGTCATAATAGCATAATGCCAAAGAAGGATAGGATGTAGTCCAAAGGAGTAGACATGTCAAGAGGCTTCATAGCATCATGTTTTACTCTTTTTTTCTTTTTAGATCAAGACCAAAGGGGAAAAGGATAGCGATAGGCAAAAATGAATGGAGGAAGATGGATATGAAGGCTAAACAGGAAGGGAATGAAAACAGATCATCGTAAGATAGCTCACAAAATAGCCAAATGTTTGTGTATAGATCAACATTGTCAAGATCAAAGAGAGAAGATGAAATGGATGAAATATGTAGAAGAACTATGCATGATGCTTGATTGTCAGGTTTTCATCATGGTACTTATCCAAGGCACCACAAGGGAGTGGTTTTCACCATAGGATGAATTTATTTCTCTTTACTTTTTCTACCAAGGTGCCTGTTTCCAGGTTTTCACCAAGGCACATTTTCAATTTTTTCATTTTATTTTGAATTTTTAGAAGAAGGCAAGCTTTTTAGATAGTGCTCCTTGAAAGGATAAACCATGATATACCAAAGATTCAAATGATATGCTCAAAGATGCTGATAGGGAAAGGGAGATGGAAGAGAAAAATGGAGGATAAGGTTTTATGTAAAGTGAGTGAGGTTGGAATATAGAAGGAATAGGCAAATGAGAAAAAATGATAGAAGGTAGAAGGATAATGCATGGAAGGATTGTAAAAGGGTAGGTGGAAAGGAAGGAAAGATCAACATCAACACATACCTTGAAGGGTGGTGAGAGGATGGAGGAATCGTGAATGAAGGAATATGTGAAGGAATATGGTGAATGGATAGCAGAGGTTGTGGTTTAGGTGCATGGAATGGAGGAATGCTTTTGGAAGAAGATAAAGTGAAAGTCTTTGGAAGCTTGAATGTCAACTTCACTTGTTGCTCAACACTAGACTCTTTCAAGAGAGACTTTGGAATCCATATAGCTGTAGGCTTTTCATTTTTTTTGGTAATTTGGAGAGAATATCTTCAATTATGGATTTTGGAACCCATACTTGTCTTGTAGTTTTTTTCTTAGATGTCTCTTTTGACTTTATGTTTCCATGTCTATTAGAGGAGACATGGTGATCTTCTATTTTTGATGGATTCTTGTATTGCTTCTTTTTCTTGTATTGAACATTCAAGTTACTTCCAAAGGACTTGGGATTTGTGGAAGAAGGAGGATATGACTAGTTTAGATGGGTGGATGGATCAAAAGGATTCAAGGGTATGCATCTATGTTGATCTTGAGGAAAGATAGGAGATGGAGGTATGTAAGGACCCAAAATGGATGACGAATTAGGAGAGTGAGGAGGGGAAAGTGAAGGGACATAAGGACCCAAGATGGAAGATAGACGTGAAGCCTTTAGTAGTGGTGGAAGAGGTCGAAGGATGGAAGTGGAAGACGCAAAAGGATAATCAACAAGTTCATCAACATCTATATGACAACCAAGGATATCAGCATTTTTAAAGTGAGCATTAGGATTTTCAATAAAATCTTGGACATCTTGAATATGAGCACCTTCTTTGATAGGATTGTTCAAAGCTTGCAAAGACCTAGGAAGAGTAGAAAGTGGAAGCGAACATGGAGTGGTAGAATAAGAAGATGGAAGACTTTGATCTTGACAAGGATCTTTGGATAGCACAAGCGCATAATTTTTCTCTTGATTTTCAATAGGCTTAACATTGGAAGTAACAATACCATTTTTACCAACTTTAATGGAAGTATCATCTTTGGAAAGTGAAAGTGTAGTAAGGTTATTTTGATTGTCAATAAGCTCAATGGTGTAAGTAGTAGCTTGATCTTGCTTAGGGAAAGGTTTAAGACATGGTGGAATGCATGAAAAAGGGTGTGCAGGATCAAAAAAACCCTGAAGTGGATAAGAGACATCATGAAAAGGATTGGATGACATGGATGGTTCTTGATCTTGATCTTTCTTTATGTTCTTTTCTTCATCATTTTTAGAGTCCTCTTGACATGGAGACACTTATAAGGACAAGGAAGCATGTTGGGATTATATGGATGACTTTGGAAGAGATGGTGGAGGACTAGCTGAAATAGGGATTATAGCATATGAAGGCTTAGGCTCTTTAGGTTTATAATTATTGAAAGTATTTGCAACCAAGTGAAGGTTAGCTTGAGTTTCTTTAAGAGGTATCCTTGGAGGATAACTATAGAGAACCGCATGAAAAGTATCAGGGCTTGTGTCGAATGAAAGTTCTATGAAAGATTTGAAAGACTCGGAAGCTTTAGAAAATGTATGGGTATTGGAGGAAGTAGGGGATGGAAGGGAACCATCACAAGACAAAGGTCCAACATTAACATGATCTTTCTTGAGAAGATAATCTTTATTTTCAGTAGGAGAGTCCTTAGGAGAAGGATTCTTATAATATTGACATTTCAAGCTAGTACGATGCATTTTATAGTCCTCAGCAGTAGTAGATGGATCATAATCAAGGTATTGTCCACAAAAGCCATCAAAGTCTCTTTCAAAATAAGAATCATATGGATCACCATCATGATCTATCTAATGTGATGGCCCATTTGTAGTAAGTAGGAACACACGACGAGGAGGACTCTTAGGAATAGAGGTGTCATAGGTATCATTACATTGTCTATCATCATAGTCATCATAGTCTCCAAAGCTTGATGTGTCACTCTCTATGGAAGAGGTATCATAAGGGTTGTCACATTGCTCACATTTTGTCTGAGGACATGGTGACATGTACAAGTCTTTATCAAATGGAAAAGAGCATAGAGTTTCCATGAAGAACTCTTTAGGTTCCTTTTCTTTCTCAAGTTTGTCAAGCTGGACTTGCATAGCTTGCAGCTGCTTCATCATAGCAGTGATTAGAGCTTCTTCCTCTTGTGTAATGATTCTTTGAGACATGTGTACTAATTCTCAGAGCTATTGCTCTATTCTTGACACAGTGATTTGTTTGATAGATTCTGGAACTAGGCTGAAAAAGCTGGGTATCTGGCAATTCTGACAACTTTCTGACACTTTTTCTAAATTTTCCCAAACGACACTCTACAGACTCATACAACAGTGGGTATGCTATGAAATGACAGTTGCAAAACTCATACGATAGTTGGGTAGCAATGAAATGACAGTTGAAAAACTCGTACGATAGTTGGTTAGCAATGAAACGATAGTTGAAAATCTCATACGACAGTTGCAAGATTTTGACTTTGAGAATTTGATAGCATGGAAACTTGTATGACACTGGGTACTCAATCATACGACAGATGGGTTGTAATGAAATGACACTTGATGGAAACTCGTATGACTTTCTGACCTCCTGAGATGACTTTTGACTCCAGAAAAGGATTTTACTTTAGATTTTGCAAATTTTGAGTTTTCAGATTTGAATTGTTTGCAAATTTCAATGTCCAGATTTGAGGATCATAACAGATTTGTCCATTTTCAGTAACCAGATAGATAAACAAGCACGCAAAATAGCAAGCAAGTGATTTCAAGCATGTCTGAAAACAATGAACAAGAGCAAAAGCAACCTTGTGCATGAACAATCAAGTGACTTATTCATTCTAATCCTCAGAAGCACTAATTGTGTATGTTCCAAAAATGTTTTGCAATAATGCACATATACCCTATAAAATGAAAATTTGGCCTTGCTAGGGTTTTTAGTAATGGTTTGACTCTACAACTTTTATGATTCAAAGGGGTGAACTCCAATCCTGGTGCACCAGGGTTTTGACACAGTCCGAGAACTTAATCTTCAGGAGCTGCTAGGGAGATCTGACAACCCAACAATGAACCATACCCATGGAGATTTCTTCCACAAGGACATTTATATAGCAGCTGTCACTACCATGGCGAAAATGGCTATTACCGCTTGAGGTTTCGTCAACGCAGTTTACCCTGTGAAGGGATTGTCTTCTATAGTTAAACCTCTCTAAAGGTGACTTGTAGTAGTATACCATAAGGAGACTTGGCTCCAGATCCAAGGTTTTTGACACCTTTTCACTTTTAACCCAAACAAACCAAGCAGATTAATCTGACACGCTAAGACAAAGTTTTGCTTCACCAAGGTCTATGATGCCAACTCCACATGATCTATCAACCTCTCTAGGTAGAGAATGTATCAATCAATAAGAGAAGGTGCACTAACCAATTTTGATTCACCAAACCTCGTGATGTCAACCCCGCGTGATCTATCAACCTCTCCTGGGAGAGAATGTATCGATCAATAAGAGAAGACACACTAACCAAGTTGAATGTGAAATGCACTAAGTATCCTCCCTACCTACCAGGATTTTGTCATCAAGAAAGATTTCGCTAGGAATCTAATCTCTCAAGAATCATGAATAGTGTTCATAGGGCCTAATTACTATGTGAGCACAGATATATTCCCGAAAGCAAATCTATCAAAAGTACCCAAAAAGCAGAAAGAGGAACACTTAACACTTAAAGTGAATATGAGATGAGTCCACAAGGTGGAACACTTAACACCTCACACAAGTTGAAAATGAGTCCCCAACTTAGAAAATAAGTGAGTTCCTAAAAGCACAAAAGGGTTGCCAAGTGGAACACTTAACGCTTCTATCCTGTTGACCCCTCCCCTTTATGGCGCTGAGATTGCAACCACGGGGTGAAAATGAGGGGCCGGTAGATTAGCGAGTCCAATAACCTAAGATAGCAATCAAGATCAATCACAAGTATCTAAGACTACTTAATGAATCCTTAAGGGGTCACAACCTAGTATCAATTATGCAAGTGTGTAAAACAAAAGCATGAAAAGAATCACCCAAGCTAGACACACGAGAGATTTATTTTAAGCCCCAAATTGAAATGTTATTAGATGAAGGAGAATACCTGGGATCCTTGCAATGCGTTTAATAGATTTTACTTGATTTTTAGCAATTCTTGTTGAGCTTTACTATGCAAGCAAGCTACGAACTCTCCAACAAGCCAACAAGCAAACAAGATATGCAAGGTATATTCAACTTATGAAAACCCTAGGGTTAGATCTAAAAATCAATTCTTAGGAGAAATAATAACTAGAAATTAATCCAAATGACAACTCATATCATGCATTGAATCATATGAAAAATAAGTGCATACCCATCACAAAATTTTAATTTTTTTGCACTGCATTTGACCTAGTCAACAAAATCTGATTTTTTTGATATGATTTTGGCCACAAAAATAGAAATTCAGAATAGAGACCCCTACTAAAAAATAGAGATCTTTCGAAAAATGTAAAAATTTTAGAAAATTCTCTTCATTTGTGCCCTAGAGACCTGTTTTATCAAAACAGAATAGTTTTTATAAATTGACTATTTGAGGTATGATATCATGTCAAAATTTAAAATATAAAGAATGGACCCCTACTATAATTTAAAGGGATTTCTAAAAATATAAAATTTTTCAAAAAATATGCTTATTTGCGTCAGATATTAATTTTTTCTATAATTTAAAGAAAAAATTATTAAAATTTCAAAATATCTCGGAAAATTCTAAATTTTTTATTATAACTTTCTTGATATGTCACCAACCTGTTAAAAAAATTTTAGACCAAAACACCAATTCGTTTGGGAGATAAAATTAAATCTTTGAAACTTTAAGGTTTTAGCTCCCCAAAAAAATCAAAACTAGCATGCAAAGGTGGGTTGCCCCATGGTGGGCACCAGAAATGTGTGTGTGAAAATTGTACTTGATCTATAAACACAACACTTCAGTAAAACATTAGAGGTTAGCTATAATCAAAATCGTGCAAAATTGAAATCTAATTTAACCAAGTGATTTACTGCCTTCTAGTAGGTGCGAGATTAATGTTCTCAGATTGTTATCGAGATCAGTGACCTAGATGACACCTAAATGAAGGATTTGAATGAAAAAGATGGATATGAAATTGAATGCAATTAATCTATTTTTTTTTGGTATTTTCTATGCAATAATAATGATAAAAACTTGATATGAATCTATGCTAATATGGAAATTGATCTATGAACATGCAAAGTAAGCTAACAGTGATATGAAAATGAATCTAAATGAATATAAAAACCAAACTTGATCTCACAACAATGTTGATTCGCAAGAAGCTTTGATCCTCCCAATTCCAATTCTCCAACGTGATTGTGCAAAAAAATGAGATGCTTGGATGCAAATTTGAGAGATGAATTATGAAGAGCTGAGCCTTGTTTTTATAGAAATCCAAGGCTTTGGAGGTTGTGAAAGAAAGCCATAAATCACTCAAATAACTCAGGTTGACCTAAACAAAGGATTTGAATGCAATTGATCTAGATATGAAATATGAATGCAATTAATCTATATTTTTGATATTTTCTATGCAATAAGAATGATAAAAACTGATATGAATCTATGCTAATATGAAAATTGATATGCAATGCTAATCTAGAAATGACATGATATGAGAATGAAGATTCTAACAATAATATGAAAGCTATGAATTTGAAATTGATCTCACAAAGCTTCGAATCCTCAAATTTATCTTTCAAGCTCCAATTGTGCAAATTCTCCAAATCTGATATGCTATGATTCTTGTAGAGTAAGTTTGCAATTTGCCAGATCCTGTGGATGCAAATTTGAGAGATGAATTATGAAGAGTTGAGCCTTGTTTTTATAGAAATCCAAGGCTTTCGAGGTTGTGAAAGAAAGCCATAAATCACTCAAATAACTCAGGTTGATTTTTGAGTTATTTTTAAATAACAGATAATTAAGTCACAAAAATCATGCAAAAGCATAGTTCAACTCGAATTAGAAGTTTAGATCCACTTTAAAACTCAAAAAGATGTTGAGTTTCAAAAAGCTAACAACTTGCATTGATTTTCCAATTTTGAGTTTAACTGGTCCTTGAATGTGCACATGGATAATTATTATTTAATAAATAAATAAAGTGATTTATTCTCAACTTAATTGCTTTTTGAAATAAAATAATTAATTTATGGGTTAATTAACTATTTTACCAAATTTTTATTAAAAATTATATTATTAAATAATGACAACATGCTTTAATTAATTAAATAAGAATTTAATCAATTAAAGATAGGAATTTTGATTTATTGTCAAAATTAAATAATACAATTAATAATAGATAGAATTAAATTTAATTAAACAATTAATTGGAAAATATTAAATCTAATTAATTAAATATGCAAAATATTTAATTAATCAAATTTTAGGATAAATGTGATTTATTGCCAAATAATTATAAAATTAAAGATAATTATGATGATTAGGAATATTACTAGGAATATTCTCCGATGTAGAATTTAAGATAATCAATTATGATTCGATGATGTTTAGATGTGCCTTAGATTAGGACTTTGATGTCGATTTCGTTTGAATTGAAGATGTAGGAGATTAATGAACTTATAGCCCATTTTTGGGGTATTACATTGAGAGCGTAGAATCTGGAATGCAAGTGTGGCAAGTTGAAGGAAGAAATTGTCTAAGTATGGATACAGTGATCCTGACAGAGCACCCGATGAAGATTTAGTTGGCGACATCCACTGGAGAAATATTTTTGTTTGTGTAGTTAACTGAAGCTTCTATAGAGTATGAGGATACCCCATCTCAGTGCGCATAAAGTTTGGAAAAGTACGGACAAAGTTATTCAAAGTTTACCGAAGATAGATGTTGCAGACAGAACAGTTTTCGAGACAGTTTTAGTGAAAGAGTTAAGGCATTATTTTTGCTTGTCAAAATAATGACTTAACATTATGAAGGTATGGCATCCTAGATGTTTACTCTTGGATAAATATTTTGGAAGCCGACCATGTAAAGTTATTAGCTTTAATAACTCATATATTAGGCATACTTAAAATGTAATGAAATATATAAGTGATGTTTAAAAAGAAAGAAAAGATAACTTGTGATAGTTGTATATTGTGATAGCACCAAAGGCTATTGATGCGAAGTTGTAAGCAGTACCATATTACAGTCAAAAACATTTTGTATTACCTGTTTGGGTAGTGAGCTCAGCTAGTGATCAGGTTTTGTAATCTAACTCCTAACAGGGTTAAGGCTTCTAACAAGGCCTAAAGTCCTTTAACCAGGACATATCTACTATATATTGTAAATTGACTCCTAACAGGGTCCAATATCCCTAACAAGATACTTTTGATTAGTGATCTTTGTGGGTACCATCCCCACCGGGGTTTTCCCTTGGCCAGGGTTTCCTCAAGAACATATGATGTGTTATGAGTTCTTTCTATTTACTGCTATGTTTGTTAATCAGCTTGATAATCTTTGTATGCACTAAAGTAATCTGTTATATCCATAAGTGGGAAAAAAAATTTTTTTGTGAAATATTGATTCACCCCCCCTCTCGATATTTCCTATTTCTAATATCCCCTTCTTCCTAGGTCTTTCTTTCTCTGTTTCCTTTCGAGAAAATTCCACAACGTTTACTCCTTGCGTTATTTTTTTGAGGGAGCACAACCCCTCATTCCTCTAAATTCTAGCCTTGGGCATCTTATTTTCTTGTCTTTGACACCATGCCACTTGCGGCATCACATCAAAGAGGGGCAAAATGTAGACACCTAAAAATCCTTTAGAAAATAAAGTATTTTTATTCTCTGAAAAATCCCTAATGACATCATCATTTATTAATTAATTATTTATTTTATTTATTTATTTATTTTTAGGCCATTAAGTCCCTTTATCTTAATTAAAAATATTTAATTAAGAAATCCCTCCCAAAAATGTTTAAATCTTATTTAAATATTATCTCCCTATTTATTAATTATTTAATTAATAAATTGACCAAAAATCCCAAAATAAATTATTTATTTATTTTTTGCCCAAAACTTGGCCAATTTCCTTAAGACCACTAACCTCTTCCAGAATCTTCTAAATCCTTCTTTAATTTCGATTAAAGACTAATCCCATCATTTCCTAACCCTAATCCCAACTCAAAATATTTAATTAAGATTAAATATTTAATCCTCATGTTTATTAAATTCATTTTAATAAATATTCTCAAAGCTAAACCATGGAAATAAATAAATCTTTATCTATTTCCTAAAATCCATATTTATCCTAAGGAAATTCTAGACTCTTCTAGAAAGTCCTAATCCTAAACCTAATCCTAATCCCCCCCCTAATCCTGTCACATTCCCTAACCAAGGTTAGCCAACTCCTAAGCTTAACCCAAAGTCAAAAAACTTCTAGAAACTTCTCTTACATTCATTAAGTGCATTTAAGGTCTCCTTATCCCTCTTACATGCATTTATCATGCATTTAAGAAGCCCCTCACCCCTTTCTTACACCCTTTGACCTTAGGCACATTTCCCAAATTGTGCACATCCCTCCCATCTTTCAACCCAATGCCCTTATGACACTTGTCACAAGGAGGTGGCCCTGAACTAGCACAATCCATCTGCTCCCCTTTGAATGAATCTTGGCCTCTCTTAAGGATTTTGATCCTGGCCACTCTTTCCTCCTTCCCAAATCCTATAAATGCTCCTCATTTCCAAGAGCAAAATAACCATTCACCTTTCATTTCAAGCATTGTTATCATGCCCATTTAGCTCTAGACTTAGCATAATCATCTTAATCTAGCTTACTTTCAAGCATTTTAGCTCATCCTAATTTAGTAATAATGGATTAACATAGTTTATTTCATTGTTTTGCATAAGCACAACATCATATCACATCTCTATTTGGTTTAAAATCAATCTTAGCATAAGCATCATATAGCTTAATCTTCATTTGAGCATCATTTGGATCCTTGAGGCCTTAGGGGCAAATCAGGTGTTCTATACCTATTTTGTGCCATTTTGGAGGTTTTCATGGATCTCAATCCATCCTAAAATGCATAAGGAACATGCTCCAAGTGCTTAGAGAGCACACCCACATCCCCTTCAGCAAGAGCAAATCAAATAGTGCATGGGTGCACCTGTTTAAGCTCTATCTAAGGTGGCTTACTTTAGATTTTTAATTTTTTTAAATTGATTCCATGCTTAGACTAAAATCTAATCTTTGTTTGGCGTGAGTCTTTTAAAACAGGTATCCTCAAAAGCCTTGTCCATAATGATCATAGGAATATATGATCAATTAGGAATCTTTTGGTTGTCATTTTGGTATTGGATGAAGTTTGAGAACTTCCTAAGATCCTTGTGACACTCTCTCATATGTCTTAGGGTCCTCTAGGAACTTCCAGACCTTAGGAGTTGCTAGTTGCCTTCATTTGGTTGCACTCTGTCCTAGAACCTATTTTCTTTTCTTAGATCTTGAGTAGGTTTAGGTGGCTGGTAAATTATATTTAAGGGCCATTTTTTCATAGAAAATGGGAGATCTCAAATGGGTCTTGCCTAGATTTGGCATGCACAGTACCTATAATGGCCAGTTTTACCCGCAAGTTGGAGTTGACAGTCATTTTTTGTAGTTTCTGGCAATCAGCTAACCGAGCAAGTTAGTGTGAACTGAGAATGTTAGACCGAGAAAGTTAGTGGTGACTAAGAAAGTTAGTGGTGACTGAGAAAGTTAGTGTGAACTAAGCAAGTTAGACCAAGAAAGTTAGTGGTGACCGAGCAAGTTAGTGTTAACCGAGCAAGACATGATTTATTCAAGTATAACATTTAAGTATAAGTTTAATACTTTAATTTCTTATACTTTAAGTTATACTTGTATAAATAAATTAGGTACCTTCCGGGATGATTGAGATAGGTTTCAACTTCATAGGAGTGAAGATGCAACTTCTAGAATTTGAGATTTCAAAAATTCAAACTTAGCCAAATTTCAAGCACATGAGGTTTCCATAGATGTAGCATTGTGTTATGATGTGGAATTTTTGTATAAACTATATATGTTTATTACTTGTTTGTTTAAGGTTATTTGGTGCATTTAGATTCTTTTATAAGGTTTAGGGTTTAGAATTGGGGTTTAGGGTTGTTGGTGGACTAGAACAACCCTAAGGCTTCCTAAATGTTCCTAAACATTTCTAAACTTTCCTATTCTTTGATACAAGTTCTCATATGTCTCTAAGGTATGTTTTACTTCATGTGTGATGTGTTCATGATGTTTGGGTTAAGGGTAGAACACCTAATGACACTCACTTATTATGCTATTTAGAGTTTCTACCCAGCCTGAAAGCCTTTAGGAAATGTTGGTATCTTGATCTTCTTTCAACTGCTATTAGGGAAAGATTACCCCAACCCTAGGTATGGCCTAGTTGTTATCACTTCTTGGTGAACCTTGGTGTTTATCTCCTAGCATAGGGGAGTAGGGCTTTTGGTATCCACATGATTGGGTGGTAAATATTTTATTGAGGTATCTTTTGCGGTCGCAATGCTTATGGATTCATGCTTATATATTGTTCCAGTTTGAAGAAAGAAGACTCTTGTTTATCCTTCATCATTTCTTGTCAAATATAAAGTAAAGTTATTATTGTAACCTCCTAAGAGGAGATTAATGTAATATGATCTTCATTGTAAATTCAAAGTGATGTATTTGGAGTGGGTAGAATTAGGAAAAGGGAAATGGGAAAATATGAGCTTTATGTAAATGATGTGAAAAGGTTTTGTAAGGTTTCAAGTAAAGTAGTTTGTTGATTAAGGAAAAGTTAGTGAATCAAATCTAATGATTTCATATGTGTAATGTTTTAGATGTGTAGATGAACCTATTATGTAGCATTAACACTTTAAATGTTATATTATAGACAAAGGGTACTTAAGGATATAGATGGATTCAAATGTCAAGTTGAAATGAAAAGCATTTTGTATTTTCCTTACAAAGAATCTTCAATGCTATGAGGTAGTTACTTAATGGATTTAAAATGAATAGTTCATGAAATAGAAGGGAACCTTAGGGGAGGAATCTAAGATAAACTATGTTTAAGATTTGTTCAAGTAATTCATTTTAAAAATTCAAAATTTTTCATAAATCACTTCTTAGGTTTTCTTATCTAAAGAGAATCTTTGTTCTCTTCCCTGGTTCCCTTTTGGAGAATGACAAAGCTAGATCAAAGAAAAGATCAATTCAAGGCATTCGATATGACCCCAAACCACTTACTTAGAGGGCTAAACATTCTTAACATGGAAGTGTTTTCATTTTAAGACAATACAGACAAAAGTTATACTTACATTACCACATACCTTTTCTTCTATGTCCTTCAATGGATTTAGCTTATGTCACACTCCATCCTTTGTCAGGGAATAGGTATTCACATGACCATCATGTACAACATGATATTCAAACTACCATGACCTACCCAACAACATATGACATGCATCCATAGGTATGACATCACATAGTACCTCATCATGGTATCTACCAATCTTAAACTTTACTAGGCACTTCTCACTCATCATGACCTTGTGGTCATCGTGCACCTAGGTGATCTATTATGGATGTGGGTGTTTCTATTTTTTGAGCTTCAACTTTGCAACCATCTCTTTTGACACTAGATTTTTAGTGCTTCCACTATCAATAATCACATCACAACACTTACCCTCACACTTGCATCTAGTGTGGAACAAGCTCCTCCTTTATTTAGGTTCATTCTCTCCACTTAGCAGGACTCTTCTGTTAATTAGTGTTTCTCCTCTTTCAGCATCTTCAGAATGTGATTATTTGGAATCTTCATCTACATGTACAACTCTAGCTAGACCTTTAGTTCTCCTATCCATCCTTCCTTGTCATTGAGGACATTCATATGCCCTATGACCTTCTTCTCCATAGTGAAAAAATGTTCCACTGAGGCCTCCTCTTCCTGATATTTTTCCTCTTTCTCTTCCTCTCTAATCTCTATTATTCTAATTATGAAAACAATTGAAATTATTTCCTCTCTGATTTTGACTACTACTGGCCTCATCCTTCTTTTTTAGATCTTCATTTCAGCCTCCATATGACTATCCATTGGATCCTCGACAATGACCTCTTTTGCTTTGTCTGCTTTCAAACTTCTTGTTTAGTTTTTCCTCTACTTTTAGGGCAAACTAGTATGCCTCTTCAATACTTTTCATTCAAACCAAATTCAACTCCTCTTGAATGCTTGGCCTTAACCCATTAAGGTAGTAGGTAAATTTCTCCTTATCAGCTTTCGCATGGCCTATTCTGATGAGGATTCGATAGAACTCCTCTGTATACTCCTGAACAGATCTTCCTGCTTGCTTAAAACCTTGCATTTTATTCAATAGGTCAAGCTCATAATCAATAAGAATGATCCATCTCTTTAATTTATCTACCATTTGATCCCATCTTGTGATTCTATCCTTTCCTCTTCTATTTTGCTCCAACTAAATCTCTTGCCACCAGATCTTCACATGACCCTTCAATCTGGCCTTTACAAACTTGGCTTAGTTAGGATCCTTGATATCTTCATACTCAAAATATTCTTCCAATTCATTGATCTAGTCAATCAACTCCTCTAGGTTAAGATTTCCTAAAAATGCAGGAACCTCAATCTTAGGTCTTTTCGTGATCCTAGAAATGGCCCAAAAAGTTCTTTCTTCCTCTTGATTGAATATTTCACCTTCTCCTTCCTGATCAGAATTTCCTTCTTCCTCAAGTTCATCCTCACTTTCATCTCTAACAATAAGATTCATTCCTCTACGAATCTCTTCTTGCAATGCTCACACTTGTCTCTAGAGCACTCTAACCTTAGGTGTCACACTACCAACTCTTTCACCACATTCCCTTTGTGGAGGTATTTTCGTACTGCTCACCAAAATCCTAAACAATGGTCATGATGCAAACTACCTCATAGTTGGTGATCTATCTACACACTCAAGAAATCCTACTTTGATACCACTTGATGAAGGATACTCCCCTTAATACCACAAACACATAACAGAAACTGAGAAACAATAACAATTTACAAGAACAAAAAAAAGGCTTCTTATTATCTCCACAAATGTGGAATTACAAATTTTAGAATTACAATATGCAAAGCCATAGGGGCATTTTCTCTTACAATATTATGTAGGACAAAGCCTCTAATCATTACCTAGATCTACCCAAAATTTCCCTAGACAACACTATGGGCCTTCTTTATATAGGCAATTTCCACCGCCCGAGAAGGTTCCAAAAATTTAGCCCTTAAGGCTAACCATCCAAGAATTATTTTATTTTTCTCAATTATTACAATAGGGTGGGCTCAAAAGAATTACAAAATATATTTTTAGGTAGCCCAAGTTCTAGAGGCCATAACTTTCTAACCGTAGCTCCATATTTCTATTATAACCACTTTTCAGAAATGAAATGACCTAATATATAGTGCCTCACTTGCGCAAGCTCCAATCAGCCGGGGTCGATCATAATCTAGAGCCTCTAAGGCCTTAAAAATTGACCTGAAAGATTTCATACCCAAAAAACTCAATAACTTCACCAATACAAAGGATGTGGTAATGAAACTCAACTGGTAGGCTGATATAACGAAGATGAACCTCCATCTATGAAAGTAGAACATTATGAGATTATATGACCAAGTTACTAAAAATAGTAAGTTTCCATAAATAACAGCTCTACATAAGATATCCCTTATTGAAAAGAAACCAAAAATATTTTTGGGTGACACAAGATTGCTCTTACACCCAGGATGCTCCTACAGCATCTTGATTCTTAGTTTACATTTGATGATTCTCGGTAGCATTTTTCAGATGCTTGATATACTCAGCTTATCACTTCGGTAGATAACTAGGATCTTCAATATATGTAAACCTACCATATTCTTTAGATTCCTTGATTCTTTGTTAATCATTCTTTTTAGAAAACTCATAAACTTTTACATTAGCACTTTCTATCATTTTATTAGTAGCCTTGTTGAAACATTTATAAGCTTTACTCTTAGTAGAATATCCTAAAAATATTCCTTCATCACCTTTAGAGTCAAATTTACCATTCCTATCATCTTTTAGAATATAACACCTACTGCCAAAGATTCAGAAATAACTTACATTCGGTGTATAGCCAAACCATAACTCATAAGGTGTCTTGTTCATGTCTTTCTTCAGTTGAACTCAGTTCAGGGTGTATACTGCAATGCTAACTTCTTCTCTCTAGTACATTTGTGCAACATTTTCTCAATCATCAATGTTCTGGCACAATCAAAATAAATTGGTTCCTCCTTTTAACAATCCCATTCTACTGCAATGTCCTAGGTGTAGAAACCTATCTTTTGATTCCATACTCATTACAAAAATTAGTGAATTTGTGAGGCCTCACCTCAACCCATCATAGCATTTTTGACCCATTCACATTTTTACACCTTATGACTTGATACTTTGATGTACTTTTGATCATTCTGATAGAGATCTATGATACTATGTTTGATGATGGTGACTATATTATGTGGATTACATTTTGATGTGGATTAGAACCTAGAATATGTGGTTAATTTTGATTATGCATGTTTAGATATGTGAAATGATGAGAAGATTGGATCATGATTAGATTTGATTATTTCATGGATGATATGTCATGATGATTATGGAATTACTATGTTTAAGCATTATTGAATGAAAACTTACAATTAGAATTGAATTCTGCACATTGATTTATGTTGTTAATTATGAATTGAAAATGTATATTTCATGTGATTTTATTACATTGGACTATCGATGTTCGAGTTTAGTGTGCAAGAAAGAGAACCATGGAATTAATTAGAGAATCGAGGCTAAACATATGTGAACTAAGTAAGCCAAGGTTTAATCTGATATGGGATTAAAAACCTCATGGTAATGTGATCTGGTTGTAAATGTGAATTGCATGTGTGTTACTAGTGTAACTTCATGTTGTCATTTA